>JBBMEG010000018.1:9398420-9418683 GCA_037832605.1 Cyclanthera cordifolia
TATACAAATCTTTTTCCAAAACCATGAAACAAACAAGTATTTAATTCTAAACACTCCACTAAAACTATCAAACAAACGACCTATTATAAAAACAAAAATTTATAAACACTCCTAATAACTTCTCATACCTAAACAATCAAAATAAACACTCCATAAAATCTCAAACAAACACCCCCTTACGGAATTATTTTGAGTTGTTTGTTGTGTTTCAATTTTTTAGAGGAATTTGTGGATTCTTAATGGTGTATTGTCGTCTCTTAGAAATATGTATAGGTTGTTAGCAATGCGCACTATTTGTAAGAGTGCAGTATATTTTTTTAATGGTACTTCACTCATTTGAAAGTGTAAGATGAGTTCTTGCCAATTTGGTGTAGGATTTTGGAAACTAATTTGTTTGGGTTTATAATGATAACTCAGTCAGTCTCACTCATGTAAGCTAGCCGAAGGGTAATATGTTTAAGTGTGAGATTAGTCTCAGGATACTTACTCCTAGGTGTGTTGAGGATATTCAACATGTAATAAGTTCAAGCATGAAATTAGTTGGAGGACGACTAGTGGAAGAGATGTTATTTAGTGCGTGTTAACATATGATTGTGATTGATATTTGCATTTCAAAGATCACAAGTTTCACTCTTGCGTGAGCGCAATGTGTTGAGTGGGCTAAGTGAGGATTTGTGCTTGGGACCTCTATTCTATTATGTGAAGCTAGAGTGTATGGCTCTATTTCAAATGAAACGATTATGTCGTACGAGAGCTTCATATTTCTCTGTGGCAGTTGGAATAGTGAGGAGTCCAACATGGATTATGAGGTTAAGAATATTGGTTGTAGGATGGTTAATAGGTGTTCTGTCGTGACTAGTACGACAATATAACAACCCAACCCAAATTTTGATTTCAGCTTAAAATGTTAGTTTTTGGACTTCTCAAGATTCCTGAAGAAGGGTTTTAATTCAATGTTTACTTTTGAGGACTTTGAATTGTATCAGAGAGGTAAAGTTGAAATTTAGAAATAGAGATAAAATGGTCATTTTAAGCTAAAGATAATTTTGATAAATTTGCTGCAATTTTTGAATTATATAAAAGGACAAAAATCACTTTTGGGGTATTTTTTGCTAATCATTACCTAGAAATTTAGCCTCGAAAGCATCATCGTTGCCTTGTGATTGCCTCTGATTTTCTGTGTTCATCAATGTAAGATTCAAAGCTTACCGTCGTGTGTTCTCTGTAGCCACTGCTGAGAACCAATAACTTTTAGCAGATTATCGCTGCCTTGGAGCTTCGAGCCAATCAAAGCAAGGTGTATTTTTATGCCAATAACGCCATTGATAGGCTGTTTAACAAAGTCATATCTTGTGTCTCACGCCGCCCTTTCCCAAGCAGAAATTAGCCAATTCGAAGTAGAGCTTTTGTCTCTCGAGCCTGACTAATCTCGAACCTTTTCTCAGCACGTCCCAAACCTAGCTGTAAAGTTTGTCCCCTGAGCGTGTAATTCAAGCCTCACAGTCCTTGCTTACACGCCGACATAATGTTCATTAGAGAAAGTTTACAAATAGTCTATTTAAAGTAATTTCAATGCTTTGAGTTTGTTTTTTTATAGTCTAAGGTGCTAGTTTTGGCTCCTTTATATATTTTTTGCTTGTTTTGCGGGAGAAGTTTCAATAGCTATAATCTAAATTCTTGGGGCATATTTAGTGGATTTCGGCCAAGGTAAATGGTCATTTACCCTAGCTTAGGACTTGTGGTTAATTATGAGAGTATGAGGTAGATAGGCTGATGAGTATTCATGTTTCTCTGATGATTTGAGATGGCATGTTGTGTGACTTATACATCTGATTCCATGTTACATATGATATATTTATGTTACATATGATGTATTATGAGAGGCAAACATATTTTATGTTTTTCTCTGATATTATTTATTACACTAAATCTGGAAGGTAACTTACGTTACCTAGACTATTCTATTTCATATATTTTAAGATATAGTAGGTAAACACATTCAGTGTGTTACCTAGGAAAACTATCTCATCTTGATATAAGATGAGGAAGGTAAGCATGTTAAATATGTTATTCAAGTATTCCATTATTATATGAGTGCATTGTGTCCTTTATCCTAACATGTAAACAAGTCTTATGTGCTATCCAGAGGTACGAGGATGTTATAAACTAGGTGCTCATAATTTTACTCGTCAAACGTTAAGAATTGGCCATTTACTCATACATCTAGGATAAAGGTCTAGAAATGACCCTAGTCTAGATCAAACTTTTCTAGACGATTAAGGAGAGATAAGTCATTCAAGTAACGAAAAGATATAACATATAATTGATTAAATTTTGAATGGAAACATTAATGTTACTTTTGAATAATATTTGTAAACTTAAAAATGTATAAATTACCCATGGTATCTTACAATAATATTAAATTGAGCTCCAATAAGACTTTTAGATTAACTAAATAAATAATGAAGAGTTTAACATTAACATTATCATAAAAGCCAAATAATAAATAAAGAAACATATTTGGATATTTCAAAATGTTTCTTTAATTATTATTATTTAAAAAAAAAAATATGTAGGCAATTAATTAATTTGATATCTAAATATTACTTATATTTTTAAAAATCAAATTAAAATTTAAGAGTAAAAAAAAACTTTTAAAAATTATTGTTTATATTAATTAAAAATATATATATATATATATTAACAGTTTCATGATAAGTTGGGGTCGTTGTTCATGGTACGTTTATTAAAAAATGTTCATGATAAGTTGCTGTTTATAGTTCTTTTTCTTTATTTTTTTTAAGATAGTGGAAGCATTTGGAATTAATCATAACTCAACATAATCTCATCTTGTTGTTTATAATTTGAAAAATTGAATATAAATTAGAACTTTAATTATAAAAAATCAAATGAAACGTAATTGAACAAAAAAAAAAAAAAAGGAAAAATCAATTTTAGTAAAATACTATCTATTATTGTCATATTGAAATTTATTTTTACTTGAATGAAAAATATTGGATTATAAAAGTTTTTTTTTGGAGAATTAACATTAGTCGTGGTTGAGTGATAAGTTTGATGATTTAGTGTAAGGTTCGATAAATTGTTAAAGGTGGATTTAACCATCAACAAAGAGTTCGTGAAGAGTGGTTGTTTACCGGCTCTACATCTACCAAAAAAAAAAAAGTTCAATCATTATCAAAAAACTTAATTTGTTGTCACCCCAAATTGTGTCTCTACCCCTAAATCCTGATAAATTTTAGGGACGAGCTAATAATACCTCGATTTATAGGAGCGAAACTTCAAATTTCTAGATTATATATAAAAAAAACTTAATAAATTAAAATTTTAATTATAAATATCAAAAAGAAAAAAAAAAAAAAGAAAAAGAATGCAACTATAAATATTAAAATGAAAACAAAGTTTTTTTTTTTTTTTTTTGTAGTAATTGATGGAAATATTATTTGGACAAGGAAGTTTTAATTTAGTAAAAATTTGATAGACCACTCTAAAGTATAGTGTTTATAATAATTAAGTTTCTAATCTTTCAATTTGAGCAATCAGATCTCCTAAAATTTAAAAAGTTTTGCAATTAACGTTTTAGGTTAATTTTAAGGGATTTTTATGGATAAAGAATGTAACATTGTCCTAAATATATTATCTTATTATTATTATTATATTTTTTTTGTTTATAGTTAGATAAATTTATGACTTCTTATCTTTCATAAATTTATAATGAAAATTTTGTAAACTAATAAATCTTTTAAATGTGTATATTTATAAATTAACGAGTCATTTTAGTATAGAATAGTGTTGCCAGAAAATACAACTAGTGAAAATTACGTTCATCGACAACCTTCGTTGAGGTCAACCTCGTTTTTTTTTTTTTTTAATTTGAGAAGATCATAACCCCATTTTCCATTCGTATGATCGTCGAATTCATCAAAAAAAGATCATTTTAAGAACCTTTTCTTCCGCATTTTGATTTCGAATTCTCTCTAAAGTTTGTGGGCAATTTTGTGTGTTGTTTTATGGGTGTGAAATTGATCCCACCACCAATTGATCCCGCCATTCAGCGAGCAAGAATTTTGATCAGAGGTAAGAAGATATGAATTTGTCTAGTTATAAGATTTTAGAAAGAGAACAAAAAAGACTAAATATTTTTTAGACAATTTTATCTTATTCACGAATATAAAAATCTCTTAAAATTGATTTAAACGTCTTGATCACAATACTTTTCGAACTTTAGAGAACGTAATTACTTGAATTGAAAGTTTAAAAACTTGATTGTTCCGAAGATCATACTTCACAAATGGAAAATACGATGATGTTGATTTTGAAATGGAAGGGAAAATGGGTAAAAGAGGGAATAAGAAGAATATGAAAAATGAAGAAGTATTTATCATTTGAATATTATTATTATTATTAGTTTTTGTCTTTTTTTTTTTACCTTAAAGACTATTTGAAGACCAAAATTAAAAATTAAAAAAATTTAAAGATCAAAATAAAACAAAAAGTAATACTTAGAGACCGAAACCATATTTTAACCTATGAATTATCAAAAATAAAAATATTAAAATTAAAAAAACAAAAAATTATTTTGAATATTAAAAATATTAGTTCTATAAAATTAAGAAGAAAACAAAGTAGAGTAAAAAAAATGAATTTAGAGGTGACAGCTTTTGCCATTAATATAGCAACTATGTCTGTCAAATAGTATAAAAAGTTAAGGAAGTACTCAAGTACTCTGACAAAGGCAAAGAAAAATAAAAAACATGCCAACTCATTCAAAACATCAAACACAAAATATCTACTACATGTCTGTGATGTCTCGGTGTGTTTGTTAAGTAGTATTACAAAAAAAAAATTGGACTCGAGATTTAGTAAAAACTTGTTTGTGTAATCTAAAAATTGAGCATTTGTAAGTCCATTACAAACTCTCAATTAAGTGTTCAAGTAAATCCTCAAGTTAGTTTTTTAAAAACCACATAAAAACGCTCACTTTGGCCAACGTATTACTACTCTACTAAAAATATCATTCAAACAAGCAATTACTTCGAAACTCACACCAAAAACACCATACAAACAAATAAACATATATAAACCTCTTTCCAAAACCATTAAACAAACAATCATTTATTTATAAACACTCGACTAAAACAAGCAAACAAACAAGCTCTTAGAAATTTAAAAAAATCTATAAACACTCAAACAAATTCCTCATACATAAACACTCAAAATAAGCACTCTACAAATGCAAAACAAACACCCCCTTGGAGTTCCATTTTAAATCTATTTCAAATCAGTTTTTAAAATATAAATTTATTTTAAATATTTAGAAATAATAATTTCAATTATGAAATTTTTAAGAATATTTAAAATTAATATTTAGAATAAATGATTTATTTTGAATATTTAGAAGTAATAATTAATAATGATTGTAATCAAAAACTTGTTTGAATGTAATTTTAAAAGTATTTAAAATGAAAATTTCCAAAAGGAGAATAGTTGGGCAACGTTAGAGTATACGTAAGGATTATGAGATCACTAGTTTAAATTCTCACCCTAATTGTTATAATTTAAAAATAAAAATAGAATTGATTTTGAATATTAATATAATGGTTAGTAATGATTTAAAACATGTTTGAATATAATTTTTAAGAATATTTAAAAAAGTATTTAGGATAAAGATTTATTTTAAGTGTTTAGAAGTAATGATTATAATCAAAACTCACTTAGGTTATAAGTTTTTAGAAGTATTTAGTAAATACTAATTTGAAGTATTAATTTAAAATCTCGTACACCGAATGGGTCAGTGACGCAGTGGTTTCATTATTTGGTGTTATTCCCGTTTCCCACCCCCATTTATATATTATTTTTATTTTATTTAATATAGTTATATACATAAAGTTCTAGAATTTTTTATTTTGATGAATAATTTTTTTATATAATTAACTATCTAATATAAATTAATAAATATTTATCTTTAATTATTGAAAAAAAAAACTTAAATTATGTGAATTGATTTAAGATTTAAAAAGACGTTGGCAAACATTTGAGAATAAGAAAAAAAAAATTAAATGAAGAATAATTCTTCACGGAGAACTCGATCCCCGTTGATTCACCCCACGGAATCCTCGCTCTGTTTTCGCAAAAATTAATGATGAATTTTACGAAAATAAAGATTAGAATGGATAGCGGAATGGAGATCACCTCATTCGTGCCCGGTGGACATGTCTATTCATAACTGAGTTGGTTTGGATTGGAAAGTGACGAACCCGAATTTTGTCGAACCGCAACCAACACAACCCATTGCAGTCGTGTGAAAAAGAGGAAGCTTAAGGAAGTACTTGTAATGGTAAAAATCTGGAAACACAGCCAAAAATAAACCTAATCCAAAGAGGGAAAGAGAAGACAAGAGCTCGTGGGAAAATGCAGTAAATTATTGTAGCTATATATATATATATATATATTTATTTATTTATTTATTATTATTATTTTTTTAATTCAATTATATAGTTAGAAAAAGAAGATTCCAACCAATAATTTCTTTGATACATTGAATAATTATTTTGATTTCTTAGTTTAATATAATTTGCACACTATTATTCACCATGTAGGTCTAAAATTTTGCTACCAAAATATAAAATTAACTAATTACGCCCTATTTGATAATCATTTGACTTTTTATTTTTGAATTTTTGAAATTTAAATTTAGATTTATCAAATTTTCTACATTTTCCGTTAATAAGTATGTTGAAATTAATTAAATTGTGTAAATCAAAACAAATATTTGAAAACTATTTGTTTCACCTTTCAAATTATGTTTAATTTTCAAAAACATAAATAAAATGTAGATATCAAAAATCATGAAAGATATGGATTGGAATAGTAAGTTGTCGTCTTATATTTCAAAAACCCAAAACTAAAAATCAAATGATTATCAAATCAGCCTCAATTGATTTTTTTTTTTTTTTTTAATTTTTAATGTTTAAATATACTAACTCCCATCTATCATTTTTAATACTTTGATATCTATAAACTATTGAGGACTTTTCATGTATAGCAAAATTCTGAAAATATTTCACGTTAATGGATGGTAGTGATTGATGTAAAATAACAAAAAAATTCTTGCTTCCATTGATTCATCTGATAATTTTTAATTAGTAGTTTACCTTAACTGATAGCCTTCAATCAACCGTACTTCAACTAATAGACACAATCATTTGCTAATAGACTCAACTAATTTGCTGATAATTTTAAAATTATAACTTTTGAAAAATGAATGAAAATTTTCTATGTATGAATTGTTCTAAAAAAAAATTACAATTAAAATAGGTGAATGAAAAGTTGTTACGTGTAGTAATTTTTTTAAATTAATTAAAATTTTAAAAGTCAAATAAATAGTTTACTTTTGATATTTATAATCTAAAAAATTAAAATAAATAATTTCAAACA
Source organism: Cyclanthera cordifolia (assembly GCA_037832605.1). NCBI lineage: Eukaryota > Viridiplantae > Streptophyta > Magnoliopsida > Cucurbitales > Cucurbitaceae > Cyclanthera > Cyclanthera cordifolia. The sequence continues at coordinate 9,405,876 of JBBMEG010000018.1, forward strand.
GTTGTTTTATTTTATGGATTTTTGTTAGGATTCTAAGAGGGAAGAGAATTTGATTATTAAGGTTATAATTAACGTTATCTTAAAAACAGATTAATTAGACATAAAATTAAACTTTATGTGCAGTAGAATTTTAATTAAAGTGTAATTTTTATAATACAATATAGTAGTGAAATTTAAATTATTCAATAGTTTAAATATAATTTATTAGGGACATGTTAATTTTCTCTTACCCAATATGTATTCATCTATTAAACATAAAATTAAAATTGCAAATTTAAAATTTAAAATTTAAAATTTATTAATGTTAAAAGTACAAACAAAATATAACAAACTCAACACTCGATCTCAACCAAGAGTTGATCTTCTAAAATCTCACAAGATCTTGTAAAATCTCACAAGATATAAAAATCTCACAAATATTAATGGCTATACAAATAATATGGTATCACCAAACATAATTATATGGTATTTTTGTAAATAATATCATATTCATATTAGGATTTGTTTTTAAATAAATATGAAGTCTTCAAAATGTAGTTTTGATCTAGTGAAACTCGAATGGCAGGCGAGTCTCTATTGTTATGTATTTTTAATAATGTAGCTATTAGTGTAGAAGGGTATTATCGTCTTTTAACACTAAAATGAATTTCTAAAATGAAAATGGAAATTACTTTGATAATATTTTATTTTTGTCTAGATTTGTAATTATTTTCTAAAATATGGCCTAGTTCTGAACAAAGCCCAACAAAATAACATCCTTGTTCTTGTTATAGAAGGAAGAAATCTATGGTATATATAAGGTGAAAAAAAAGTAAATAATTCATTCAATTGTCTAGAGATACTAAACATTTTTTTTTATATCTGTGACTGTCCAGACTAGCTTGCGCGCACCTCGACTAATGTCACAGGATATACTGCTTAACCCTGCAAAATTTGGATGTCTAGAAAACTCGTATGAAATTAATTCATAGGTAGGTGAAATTGTGTATTAGAATTTTACCAAATCATAAAACTATTATGAAATTTGTCAAATTATAAAAACTCAAAATGATAAGTAGGTTGTAGTTTTATTTAATGAGCAGGATAATCATAGATTAACTTAACAGCCAATAGGGTCTTAAAAAAATGTTATAAGTTAAAACCATGGCTGTCAATCAAGTGATAATTTATTTGTGAAAACCATTGACATGCACATAAAATTCAACAACTAAAGATAACAAACTTGAAACTTGGGTCCGTGATCTAATAAAGTTACTAGCTCATTGATCACAATAAATACTCGTCACCTCAATCTTATAGAAATCTGCCAAAGTTAACATCATAGCATAGTAAATATAAACATACAAAGTGAATAGCTTTTTTTTTATGTGGTAAACTAACACTCTTAAGCGAAAACTAGAAGATTACACTAGAAACTCTCAAATCTCGACTTAAAAAAGGAGAAATATACAGGTTCTAAAATCGAGACCTCGTCATCCATGTCTATTGTAGAGTACAACAACCTAATAAAAAAGCTCCATGATTGGATTGATGAACACATTAACACATACGACCAAGAAGTACATTACTTGTAAGCGAACTGGAAACTAGGTAGCTATCACAACTTTTGAATATCAGAGTGAGGATCCCAATTCAAACTGGTAAGGAGTGATCTCACTAACTACATGCCACTCTAGAGAAATCTACCCGAGGCCCTTACCACCTAGAGAAAATCGTGATGAGCTTGGACACTCTCACAACTCTGATAAACTCCCTTAGTCGTAGTTACCATAACCTATGTACCTAAATGTACTCACTCTTAACTTTACGTTCTAACATATATTTTCACAACATGAATGACATATAACTCACTAATCATCATACTAGTTGCATTAGGATATCTTTTAGTGATCGTATAACTAATCCCTACCTTGTTTACCAAGTTTGATTCTCCATTATTTCAACTACCACAGAGAAGTGTAGGGTTCACATATAATATAATTGTTACATTCGAAACAGAGCTAAACACTCTAACTTCACTAAATAGAGGTCTCAAGCACTAATGCTCTATCAGCTCACATAACTCCTCGTTTTAATGTTGGGATAGAGCTAGCGATATTTACAATGAACTATCAATATATTCAAGTAAACCTCAACCGCAAATATGCTAACTCACACTAAAGAACGCCCCTACGAAAACACTACGAAAAACTCATCAAGCACTTTCAAAGGAGTGAAACATTGCTGACAACTCACACTACACTCTCAAAGGAAAGAAACACCACTAACACTGCACTCTGCACCATTAAAGGAGTAAAATACCCCTAGCAACTTACGCTACTCTCTTAAATGAATGAAACGCCCCTAGAAACTCATAATGCACTCACAAAGAAGTAAAACATCATTAAAAACTCACACTACACCCCAAAATGAGTGGAACACTACTCTATCAACTCACCTGGCATTAGTTAAAGAGTGAACTACAACTAATAACTCATATTGCACTTTCATAAAAACATATATAAGATTATATTTTAATATGAAATGAACGTTACGTACTATCACAAGAATTAATTCCTAAATTGGGTTGATGAACATTTTTTACAAAGAATTATCTTTTGTTGACAATAGATTTTATGTCAAAATTATATTTTAATAGAAATGAATGTTATTTTGTTTTGTTAATTTATGACATACAATTTTAAATTTGGATGTGAATTAAACATATTATTAAGTAGAACTACACGAAAATACATTAAAAATAAAAACACAAATATAATGAACGCGAGATACAAAGATGCATGCGAAACACATGCTAAGTTAGCATTCAATTCATCTGCTAATAAGAGGAGTAGCTCAATGATATAAATACATACTTAATCTTAATTATTATTATTATTATAATCTTAATTTTTCACCATTCTAATAATTGTTATGCAACCAAAAGAGACATCTTATTAAAATCTTCACCTTGATGTGAACTGGCATCCATCACATTTTAATTTATTTCTTTTTCCACCACATCTCCTCGAAATTTGAACTCACACACTTTCATTTCCACTTCCATTACTGCCTCTATTTAAACCTCTGTTTAGTTTCTTCAAGCCTTGAAGTAATCCAATCATCTTCCTTCTCTTTGTATTTTGTATTTTTGGTTTGCCCACAACCTGTTCGACAAATGGCCTCAATGGCCAATCTCCCACTTTTCACCTTCTTTCTTCTACTTGGCTCATGGGTATTGCTCATTTTCACTTCTAATATCTTGGGTCTTCATTAATTTTGATTTTCTTTTTCATTTTATACACCTTGATTTGAGTTGAAGTTCTGTCTTTTTCTGTTCATGTTTACAGGGTTCAGCCAATGGCAATGCACTATCACAAGAGAAGGTGATTTGAATAAACTCTTAGATCTTGATGGTTTTGTTGTGTTTCTTTTGCTGTTTTCTTGAGCCATTTCAACATTTGAACCACATTTTTTTTTTTTTTTTTGTAATGTTTCATTTAGCTATAAAATGATGGAGTTTAGGGTTTTACATTATATTATAGGTTGGTGTTTACCCCAAGGTTCCAGCTTTAACTTCACCTGTTAAGCCGCCAGCACCGGTTAAGGCACCATACTCACCTGTTCCGCCGCCTCCTTACTTTCCTTCTCCGTTGGTTAAGCCGCCGTCTTCTCCTCTGCCACCGGTGAAAGCTCCTTACACTCCATCTCCGCCTGTCAAGGTTCCCTCTTCCCCTCCTGCGAAAGCTCCTTACGTTCCATCTCCCCCATTGAAGCCTCCCTCTTCTCCGCCACCCGCGAAAGCTCCTTATGTTCCATCCCCCCCATTGAAGCCTCCCTCTTCTCCGCCGACCGCGAAAGCTCCTTACATTCCATCTCCGCCGCCTGCGAAAGCTCCTTACACCCCTGCTCCACCGGTGAATCCACCATCTCCGGCAGCTCCCAAGCCACCACCAGTTTTAGGCAAGGGTAAAAATTCTTCTCCTTACCTTCAAACTCATCTCTACATTTGAGTTAAATAACAAAGTAGAGGATTGAATCAATGATTACTTAGTTTATAGTTATACATGTTAGTCTCATGCTCAATGATTCCTTAAAACACGTTGTTTAACATTACTGTATGTTTGGTTAGGGCGGGAAGGGAAGTGAACGAAAGAGAAGGGAAAGAAACAAAAGTGAGAATGAATTAGTGATTGATGTGGTGGGAAGAAAACTTTTTCTTTTCCATCCCTTTCTGCCACTCCAAACATGCTTTTATAATCTTTTCTAAACACTACAAAATTTTGATTAAAGTGGCAATACTTTCAAAGTTGAGAAACTTGTAAACATATTTTTGTTTGGATTGGGTAGAAAAAAAGGGGGGAATTGAGAGAAATGGAAGGGGGTAATGATAGTTAGATTAATGATTGTATAATGCAATTAACCAATTAACTCCCCACTTGAGTATCTGTGCAAGTGTGATTGAGATAATTAGCTATGTTGTTGATGATTGTGATTAGGTTTGATTAAGTTATTAACCCAAATTTTTGATGAGTAGTTAAATGTAGTTGTTTACTGTTAGAAATATTTACGTTATGATCATTTGTCTTATATCGAAAAAGTGAGATTTTTCAACACATTTATTAGATAAGGTGAGGTACTTGTCATTGTCAATTGATTTTGAGATAAATATCAACACTTTCTAATATGATATTAGAACTTCATGTGAGTTATCAATCGTTTAGAATTTCGAGGACTCCTCCCAAGTGAACAGACTTAAGCGAGTATTTGATTTGACGATCCCACACTTTATCTATAAAAAGCAAACACAATTAGATTTTGGGAAGCAACTTTAAAGATAGACATTCTACATTTTCTCTAAGTATCGTTTCAACATTTGAATTCTAAACCATCTACATTAGCTAAGTTTCAAACCAAAAAACAACAATGGTAGAAAAGCCATGTTCATAGCAAAACCGAAAACCAAATAGCTATGAAACGAGACAACAACTTAACTAACTCGATACAAATTTTTCGGGTGTGGAAACAGAGTGCTACCCATTATGTGGAAGAAGATGCGAAGTTCATTCAAGGACAAATGTATGCATAAGAGCTTGTGTGACATGTTGCTATCGCTGCAAGTGTGTGCCACCAGGGACTTATGGCAATAGAGAAGTCTGTGGAAAGTGCTACACTGATATGACTACTCATGGAAACAGAATCAAGTGCCCTTAGAAATGAAGAACACCCAAAAAAAAGAAAAAAACTTTTGATTTGCATAGTCTTTGATCTTCTTTTCTTGAGGTTTTTGTTGTTGTTGTTGTTTGTTCTTCATTTAGGAAAGTGAGAAAGTGAGATATGGGTTTTGTAGTTTTTCCAAAAGGGTATTTGGATTTACTGAAAAGAACACATTTTTAAGGCCATGCTAAGTTTCCTTATATAACTTTTATATGCTCTGTTTTTTAGTGTTTGAATTTCATGTATGATATTTTTGTGGTATGGTATTTTAATCAAATCTATCTAGGCTTCATATTGCAACTTCTGTTATCTGTTTTTGAATGTTAAGAGGATTTTGATTTTCTCGGGTGATTCGAAGTAATGACCTATTAGTATACGATGGATACTTGAGTGGTTGATTTTCATTTTTGTTGGTTATAATGTTAGATGGATAATCATTTAGAGTACTATATTAGATTATTCGATTAGATATTTTAGAAAATTGAAATATATAAATTCGATTAAGGATCTTGATGGAAGTATCAACAAAAAAAATAGAAGGATTGAATATCTAAATACTAAAAGAAAAAAATATAATGATATTTAAATTAGATGGTAGAACAAACTTAGATGTAAAATATGAAGTAAAAATATTATAACTATTGTGATATTTATAAAAAATGTTGTTTTTGCTTAGTAAAATCAAAATCCTTACAATAAAATAAAAAACCTAATTAAAAACGAGAAATTAAAAAAAAAAATCAAGTTTTTATGGATAGTCAAATCAAAATCAAACCAAATCAAATAAAAATTGAATGAATGATTTTTGTTCTTTAACAAACATCGATTTGGACTTAATTATTAAAAATGGAGAATGTTATGTCTCAAAGTCATTCAACATTTATTTTACACGGGATCTTAGCCTAAGTAGTAATGTATTATGTCCAAAAATGCAGTTGATTGATGACTTGGATTCTGGAGATGTACTCCTCAAAATAAAAAAAAAAAAAAAGAAAATTCATGATTTGGATCTCTACTATAACTTTTAAACATTAGAATAACAATGTCCAAATCCTAACCCATTTTCCTCTTAACTATTGTTTCGAACAATTTTATCGCCAACAAGAACAGAGTTCTAACGATAAATTTAACATGTTTGAATTAATCTTCAAGCAATGGAAGTGAAATAGGGCAACATTAAATTGAAATAAATGATGGAGATTTGGTGGGTACACAACCATCAAGAATATCTTTGTGGCCATGAGAGAAACACAAACAAATATTTATGGAATAAAGTGAACTACCTTCCAAACACCTCCCATCACATTGCAGGTGTAAGGGACCATTTTTTTTTCTTTCCCTAGGTTACAATATGGAGGTTGACACAAATGTCTAAAGATTTTAATCTCTTTATAAAATATTGATGAAAATGACACTTTTTTAATAAAAAAAAAGGGTTGAATCATATAGTTTTGGCTATGTACACTTTAGTAGATATACATGACATTTAAACTTGGGGGAAAATGTGGGAAAATTTCATGTGAGAAACATAGGTTGGATGATAGTGTGGAGAGTGGGATCACAAAGTTTATGAACATTTAAGAATTTTTGGGTCAAAGTGAATATAGCTCAGCTGATACTAGTGATGTCTTAGTATCTATTCGATCAATGATTCAAGTCTCCCTAATCACTCTTTGTTGTACTAAAAAAAAAAAACATACACACTCACTCTTTCGCTTAATACATTACACTTGCACAAGATTTGTTCACTCACTCTTTTGCATGGAATTGAACCAATCTATCTTCGTAATGACTACATGTTTATAATGAAAATTGATGCTATTAGCCGCTGTCTTAGAGCTTTGTCAAAAAGATTGTTTGAGCAGTCGGTGTAACACACCAAAAAAATTTCGATGTAACACACTATAAACAACTACAAAAAGATATCGTCTCATAACTCACTAGCAAAATCAAATTTTCACCTCTACCCTAACGAACCCTGCTAGAGTTAATATCATAGTAAAAAGTGTGTGTATACATACAAAGTAAATATCTTTTATGTGCAGTAAATATCATTCAACACCATAAGCTAATAAGTCACACTAGTAACTCCTGAACACGAATCGACCATGTCTATGGTACTCGAGATCTCACATTTGTCAACCATTTGCATCACTCAACTCTATTTGACATGCATATCACGTACTCCGTTATAGAGTGACACTTTATACTCACTAGCTATCTAATTAGAGCGTGAAATACATATGCACATACAGGTCAGAATAACATTACTTGTGCACAACCTGAAGACTAGCTAACCTCATGCTTTTAACTAGATGAGTGATCTAGACCAAATTGGTGAATGATTATCTCACTAACTACACACAACTCTAAGGAATTCCTCCATAAACTTTTTCCACTTAGAGTAAATTGTTAAAACACGACTCATACTTGGGTACTTTCTTGGCTCTGATTATCACCATGCATCCATAGTAACTAGAACATGTATACTAAGAGGTACTTACTCTTGATTGTACGTTCCAATATTTTTTTTCACTACTTGAACTGCCAATCTCACATGGTCGGCATACTAGTCATACTATGACACCTCACAACCATCATACACTAAATTGGTAAGAACCTAACAAGCTTCGATTCTATCCAACCTTGTGGATTTTCGCCTAATCGACCGATCTCCTTAGAGGTCGGTTTTGACTCGGTCAACCCTTACGAGTCTTCACCTCCACTACTCGCCCATAAAGAGGGGCCCTGGCCTTCTTGGAGTAACTCCTAGCCGTTATCAACAGATCCAGTCGTTAGTTTGGACTCGGTCGACTCTTTGGGGAGAGTCCTAACCTCCACGACCTATCCTCGGGATATCTCGACCTACTTTGGCCGACCCCCGGGGGATCGACATGGGCTTGGCCGACCTTCTGGGGGTTGTGCGCTCTATTGGCCGACCCCGCGGTGGCTCGGAATTGACTTGGCCGACCCCCAGGAGGTCGTAATTGACTTGGTCCACCCTCGGGGGCTTGGAATTGACTTGGCCCGCTTGGGGTTGTGGCCTCCATTGGCCGACCTGTGAGGGGTCAGAATTAGCTAGGTTGACTCGGGGGGGGGGGTGGGGTCGGCATGGGCTTGGCTGACCCTTGGGGGTTGTGGACTCGAGGGGGTCAGAATTGTCTCGGCCAACTCCTGGGAGGGATTCTAGCCTTGTTCAAGTATTTTGAGATATTTTAGTCTATAAAAGTTTCATCTTGCTTTGGTTTCATTTAAAAGAAGAAGTGTTGTGATTTTGTTTTTAGATTAATGAAGTTTAATTTTTAAAAATTGCATAAAACTTCATTATAAAACTAATCGACCATCAAAGGAATAATACATAAATTTTATGAAGAACTGAGCTTTCTCAAGTTTATGCAGTCAATAGATCTCCAAACAAAAATAAAATAAAGTAATGGTTAGATGAATTTTTACAGTTGTGTTTTATTTTTGATTTTATGTAGTAAAAAAACAAGCATGTCTTAGTAATGAATTATGTTCTTTGTTTCTTAAATTTTAAAAACGTTTTTAAAATAATAAAGAAATTTTGAAAGTAAATAAGTATGCTTTTAAAATTCAGGTTTTCATATTTTTAAACCTTTTGGTATCCACCCACTACTTTAAACATTTCTAATTTAATTATATAAATATATTCTCCAAATCAATTAATATAAAATTCAAAATAGTGCTAAATTTGTAATTTAGCTTACTTTTAAGTGTCGTTAGGAATAATTTCCTTGTAAAAGCTAACATAACTCCGCTGATATTTGAATGTACATCTGATTGCCGGATTTCTCAATCATTATATATTCATAAAAAAAAACCCTGTGCTGCGTTAATAGATAGTAAATAGGGGCTTTTGCATGAATATTAAAAAAACAATAAATATTTGGTGATAATACATTTTGAAACTATTTGACTTATGAATACTTTTTTTATGGGATCTATCAAAATGACCAAAAAGTTTCTGGCCCAAAAATTAATCGAAAAGTCGACCAGTCTATTGATTGAAGTGAATCTGTCTAATGATTAAAATCAATCAGTCCGAAGTCGATTAGTATTGATTGAAGTCGATCATTACACTAATTGAAGTCCACTGATTAAAGTCGATCACTCCGCTCATTGATTAGTTGTGGTCATATACTATTAATATTTTTCTAGATTATAGATGCTTTAATTATTATGTTTTAAGTTTTTTATAGATTTTTTTTAATAACTCATTAATAATTTACCAAACAAAACTAAAATTTTATTGGGCTTACCTGAAACCCCAAAATTAGCCCATTACAACGCTCTCCACGTGGGTCTGTACATACAAAAGTGGGCTCTAATGAACATTTGTTTTAATTATTTAATTATTATTATTAAATTTTTTTTTTTTTTACATACTAACAATACTATATTCATATCTTAAATTTAAACAATAATATGCAAATCAAAAAAATTAAAAATATAAACAGTTATAATTCAAATTAATATCTTCAAATAGTTCAGTTCAATTTTGACATTGGGACATCGAAAAAGTTGCTTGAATCGACTCAAATTATCAAATTCCAATCCAATATTAGTTTATTATTAACTTTTTTTAAAATTTTTTTAGTTATTATTTAATATATTAATTAATAAATAACTCTACCCTATCTTAGAAATGCAATTATTAAATAATTTAGACATACATTCAATAAATTTGAGAAATGCGGACATTTGCTCGTATTTCCCGTATGATGTATTTGCTTAGAATTGGTTAAGGTTTTTTTTTGAAAATGTTACAATAGATTTAATCGTAGAAACTAGATGTGTGAGTATTTGAGTCACCTTGTATGTATATCGATTATTCTTACTAGATATATTGTCTGATCTACAACATTTAAATGTCAAACTCATTTTTAGAAAATTAATTTCTAAAATGATTGATTAAATACACAATATTTCAACTTTGTATTTCTCTTTTAACCATTAGACTACTCATATTAGAATATGTATACTCATTCAAGACTAGATTTTTGATAAAAGCATAGTAAAAATAAGCTTAATTGTTGATAATTGAATTGAAAGAGTTAGTGATGCAGTGATTTCATTGTTTGGTGTTAATCCAGTTCAACACCAGCGTCCGGTACTGTAAACTGTGGCTTAATGACACTTTAATCAGAGTGAATCTGTTACCTTGCTGTTTATTTCTGACAGCATAATATGCTGGTCATGTACTATAGGATTGTATCGAGATGGGTGATCGATGAGCTGGAGACGTACGACCATGTAACACACAACATTATGTTTAGAATCTTATTTGATTTCCTGTCTTCTGACAGATTTTAGGTGCATGTTCATTATCTTCTAATGCATGTTTTAGGTTTTGAGTTTAGGATTACCTGATACTAAGTATTTCTGGATTTTATTTTGAACGTCATTCTATTTCACTTTCATTTATGAATTTTAAAACAACTTTTATCATGCATGCCCAAGATATTCTTATATACATGCATTAATGTTAAGGACTTGGATCGAGACTCTAGATTGAGTCGGATCCTTATATGCTCGTATTCGAACTGTTCAAGCTTATATTAAACACATAGAAATTGATGTGCATTTCATAAGAGATTTAATGATGCACCGTCAGCTTGAAGTTTTTTATGTTTCTTCGGAAGAGAAACTTGCGAAATGTTTTGCAAAGCCAATATCTTTTCCTCGTTTTTAACAACTGCGTAACAAACTTGGCCTAACCATAAAAACGTCGCGTTTGAAGGGGGAATTACGACATAACCCTACTATGACATTTTTTAACCATTTACTCTGTTATTATTTGTTGGCTATGGTGTATCCTTTGCTATATTTGTATTCTCTGATAAGAAACCTTGTCCTATCAAGATTTAATGTGTAACCTTAATTTTCTCCTCATCTTCTCGTTAAAAAAAAAAAAAAAAAAAAAAAGTTGGAAGCTCTCCTTTTATCATTGAAAAATTACATATAAAGAAACAAAAAGGTTTTTTTTTTTTTTTTTTTTTTTTTTCCTCTCTTCTCTTTTCCATGCCTTTGTCTTTATGCCTCTAATTTCACCGTTTTTATTTTCTTCAAACTTGCATCAATTTACATGGACATATTTGTAAAATACAATGAGTAGTATCCAACAAAAATTCAACAAAATAATATTTTAACCATTAATAATCTAACGTCCGGAAAAAAAAAATTTATTCATTAATTAATTAGTCTCGAAATTTTGAGGATCCCACCCAAGCGGGCAAAATACTTAAGCGGACATTTTATGATATCAAAGTGTTGGATCCGATCCAAGCGAGTGAGCCAAAACGAGTATATTTGGGTCATAAAATCGAATCTAGTTCAATATGATTTTCCCAAAAATGGCGTTATCTTTGAGAGGGCATGGAGATGGTTGGACATACTCACCTTGTGGTCATTGTCCCACATTGTAAAGGTGGGGATTCTTCAACACATTTATAAGACAATGTGGGTTAGTCCTCTCCTATTCAATTAGTTTTGAGACGGTGCCTATACTTTTTAATATGAATACATTTGCAAAGTAAAACTTTTTATTATAATTAAATTTAAATAATACAAAAAAAAACTACAAAAAAACAAATAATTAGAATAGATAAAAAATATTAATAAAACTGAAAGATGAGATAGAAGTGAAACACAAACTTTATAATAAAAATTGTCAATATAAATAAAAGAATTACACATACAACTCAAAATCTACATTTAAACAATTTGACCATAATTCACTTTCCAAAATTACATGAGTTATTGATTTAAATCAACTATTATTATCATTATTATTTTTAATCACTCAACTCAATTCTAATCTTTCTATATCACCGGCATAAAACTCGAGTAAATACTCTTTCAATCTCTACTCTTTTTTTTTTCTTTTTTTATTGATATTTTTTTGAATATATTTCTGCTTAAAATATCATTTTGGTCCATAGACTTTTACCCTTATTTTATTTTCGTCCCTAGACTTTCAAAAGTTATATTTTAGTCCATTGACTTTCAAGCTTGTTTCATTTTGGTGCTTAACTTTCAAATTTGTTTCATTTTTATCCATCAACTTCTAAAAGTTAAATGTTAGTTCTTAGACTTTTAAAAAGTGTTAAACTTGGTTCTTGTTAGATTTTTTTTTTTTTGTTAGTTTTTCTTAAAAAATATATCATAATTTCTTATAAACTTTAAAATATGTTCGTTTTTGAATTAGTTTCATTTTATATTGTTTTTAATTTTATCATAAGGATTAAATTTTAAACTTTTTTTAAAGTCTAAGGACTAAAATTGAACTTTTGAAAGTCGAGAAACTAAAATGAAACAAACTTGAAAACAAAAAACTAAAATTGAACTTTTTAAAAAATTTAGAGATTAAAATAGAACAAAAGTAAAAATTTAGGGACTAAACGATAATTTAACCTTTTTTTTTAATTATTATTGGGAATGAATCTCTAGTTATTTAATTAACTAAAAAGTACAAAATTTTGTCTATGCAAAATAGCGGGCCAGCTTGAATTTCGCAATTATTTAATAACATTTTATTACATGTCCACTTATCTATATAATTCGCTCACTTATTTCCATATATTCGTGCTCA
>JBBMEG010000018.1:9422337-9445551 GCA_037832605.1 Cyclanthera cordifolia
TTCTGACCAACTCCTAATCCAATATTTTTATGAAGGAATTTTACCAATGAATAGAAACATGATTGATGCAGCTAGTGATGGAGCACTAGTTAACAAGACACCTGCTGAAGCCAAGCAACTTATTTCAAACATGGCAAAAAATTCACAACAATTTGGTACTAGAGACAGTGGAGTTGTCCACCAATTTAAAGAGGTAAATGATCTTAAAAATCAAATTTCTTACCTAACTACTTTGGTTCGTCAAATGGCTACAAGACAATCACATATGGCAAAAGTATGTGAAATATGTTCATTTCCAAGACATTACACAGAAGCGTGCTCTCAACTTCAACAAAATTCATGTCAAGAAGTCAATGTCATTGGAGGATTTTCGGATCAACCTTAAAGGAAATATGATTCATATTCTAATAGCTACAATCCAGAATGGACAGATCACCCAAACTTCAGCTATGAAAATCAAGGAGTGCAATATAAACAACCTCCTCAGAATTTTGGTAGACCACCTCAAGCTTCAACAAAAGCTCAAACTTCAAACTCAGGTATGCTTTGGAAGATATGGTTAAAACTTTAGCTAATAATGTCATTCAATTTTAACAGGATAATCTTCAAGTTCAAAAGGAAACAAGAGCTGGCATGCAAAATTTTGACAATCAAATTACTCAATTGGCTACGTCAATTAGTAAATTGGAGGCTCAAAATTTTGGGAAGTTACTGTCACAACCAGAAGTGAACCCAAGAGAAAATGTTAATGCAATTATGCTGAGAAATGGAAAAGAGATCCCTTCAGGAGCAATTCCACCTAAGGAGAATGAAATAAGTAAGGAGGAAGAAGAAGAAACTTCCTCTAATGTGTCAGATGGGGTAAAGCTAGATACTTCTCTATCTTTTCATTCACATACTTCACAACCTTCTTTTCCTAGCATGTTAGCATAAGCAAAAAAAGATGACCATGAAAAGGAGATCCTTAATATCTTCAGAAAGATCAACATCCCATTATTGGATGCAGTCAAGCAAATTCCCAAGTTTTAAAGAAATTGTACACAAAGAAGAGAAAGACTAAAGAAAATGAAAAAACTGAGGTAATTAAGAATGTTTTAGCTATTTTTTAAAAGACTATGCTTGAAAATGCAAGGATCTAGGTATATTTTCGTTGCCTTGTATTATTGGTAGTAAGAAAGTTGAGTCCACCATGCTAGATCTAGAAGCTTCTATTAATGTCATGTCATTTTCAATTTAAAAAGAACTTAAATTAAATGACTTACTACAAACTGGTGTTGTAATTCAGTTGGCCGATCACTCTTACATACACCTTCTTGGAATTGTTGAAGATGTTTTAATTCAAGTCAATGAACTCATATTTCCTGTAGATTTTTATATCATTGATCCTTGTAGTAATTCATCTTCTGCTTCAATCTTGTTAGGACGACCATTCATGAAAACTGCTAAAATAAAGATTGATGTAGATAAGGGTACTCTCTCAGTAGAGTTTGATGAAGAGATTATTAAATTTAATATTTTCATTGCAATGAAATATCCTAGTGATCAACATTCTCTTTGTCAAACTGATGTAATTGATTCTATTGTATAAAATGTATTCTATGAGAAAAATGTTGAAAATGAGGATGAGTCTTTAAAAGAAAATGATGATCAACTTGGTAGGAAAGGTTGTTTTTATCTGAACTAATAAATTCTGATGTTGAAATTTCTGATTCAACTAACAAAATGTTACCTTCTATCATACAAGCACCAAAATTAGAGTTGAAAAACTTACCTCACCTTAAATATGAATATTTAGGTGAGGTTGATACATTGCTTATCATATCAAAAAGTTTCACAAGTGAACAAAAAGAAAAGTTGGTCAAAATTTTGAAGGAGCACAAACTCGCAATTGGATGAACCTTGGCTGACATAAAAGGCATCAGTCCATCAATTTGCATGCATAGAATCCTACTTGAAGATAGTGCCAAAACATCAAGGGAACCACAAAGGAGGCTAAATCCAACTATGAAAGAAGTGGTGATGAAAAAGATACTGAAGTTGTTGGATGCATGTATTATCTATCATATATCTGATAGCGAATGGGTTAGTCAAATTCATGTTGTTCCAAAAAAGACAAGATTTACTGTGGTAAGAAATAATAACAATGAACTTGTACTTGAAAGCTCTTCTTCAACTTGGTGGCAGCCATGAGTATGGCTACAAGCTTTTGTAGCTTCTTTTTTTTTTTTTTAATCTTGTTTTGCTTTTCCATGTGCTTCTGATTTCTGAAGCTAATGGCATAGATGGTTTTCTCTGTTTGAATTGCTTTCTAGAATGAGGAGAAACATGTAATAAATGTTGGGTTTTTATTATTTATTTATATATTTTCCTATTTATTCATTTAGTGGATCGTGATCTCAATCTCTCACTAGTATGTGTAATCACGTCCCACATTTGTACATTTAATTACATTCTCTTGATGACAGAGAATTATAACCATAAAGATTTTTGACTATTAGGGATGACTAAGAAATTTTAGCCAATCATAAATTGTCACGTCATTATCCTAAATTTTATGACGAAATAAAATTTAGTTTTAAGACAATATTTTTCAAAATTAAATTGGGTCAAAATTTGGTTTATTTTGAAATTTGGTCAAAATTAAATTAGACTCAAATTCAAATAATGAGCTCAAACATGGAAGCTCAAATTATAACTAAAGTCCATAAGGGTACCATGTCCAAGTAGACAAATCCAATAAATCAGGCTCAAAGCCCAGGCCCAAAGGCTTATCAGGGCCCAAGCCTGTAGTTCATGGGAGCTATATCTTATACTATGAAAAATGTGCATTACATTCTTCACGTCAAGAGCATTTATTGTGAGGGAAAGAATCAGAAAAACAAAGTAGAGATTGTAATCTACTTTCGCATATATTGAAATTAATACAATATACTATCTGTTACCATGTCTCGCATTTATCTTATTTATCGAAATAATTAGTTTTCCTTAATTTTGTGGTTGTTTAATTTTTGTCAAATCAAAAATTAATTTTGGCAGTTTGTTTAGTTTTCCTTGATTTTTCATAAACTCCTCCTGAGAATTTGAAGACCGCCTCTAAGGTTAAAGATTTCACTCAAAATTTCTCATAATTTCATATAAGAATATCCACCCCCTTTCCACCCATTAGGGCTGAAAATAAAAATTCAGAAACGGTTTGAAATTGAAGAAAACCGAAGATGATTGGTTCGGTTTGGTTTGGTATTGAAAAACCAATAAAAAGCGAACTAAACCGACTCTATAAATTAGAAAATAAAAAACTCTAAATCATATTGTCTCTAATCTCTTTCGCCTCTTCTCTTCTACACTGTCCTCCGTGTTCGTCGCTTCTTCTACGCCCATCTCCCGCTATCCGATTTGAAGGTTAGTTTTCTCTTTTTTTCTCTTTGTTTTTGTTTCATTCGATTTCAAGTTTTAGTTCCTTTTATTTTGAATTTTCTCTTTGATTTTGTTCTATTGGGTTGTTGTGAATCTGAAATTTTTGCACATATGGGTTTTTTTTTTTTTTTTGGAATATGCTGATTTATGGTTTTAGGAATGAATTTCAGTGGAGAAATTTGTTTTTAATTAGTGTTATGAATCCAAATATGCATTTCCAACTTCGTGGAGACCAAAGAAAGAAGAAAGGTTACCCTAACTAAGTTTCGATGTTGAAGCTTAACTACTAAAAGGAATTCATTTTTTGTACTCAAGATCTCCTTGTGTATTGTTAGTAAGTCTCTTCACTAGAATTTGTTGTCCATTTGATAGTCAAATAATTAATTGGGTTAATTAACTACATGCAATAACCTTAGGTGGTTGACTCGTTGTATAATTACTTTCTCATATTGAATGTCACATCTAAACAAGTTTGACACTTCTCCATGGTGAATATGATCGATCAATCTCTCCAAAACCTCCTGAAAGATCTCCACCAATCTTTCAAGCTATGACTTTTTTGCTACATCACTGCTTGACGAGAAGCCTTTAAAGAATAGGAATTGGGATGAATTTGTCAAGATTTGCTTAAGAGGAGGAAGAGAGTTCTCAACTTGAGATGAGATTTCTCTATTTGAAAAGTGGTGATAATAAAGAGCACTCATATCCCCTATATATAGTTGAGAATGGACATTCAAACTAAGAAAGAATAATATATTTTGAAATCTAATATTAAAAGATGTTGGAGACTGACCATTAAAATATTTATCTAATAAATATTCTCTTCTTATTCTCTAAGTGGAAAATTCGAAAATCACTCCTCTTTCACTAGGAGAATCGATTTTTCCTCCCCATTTGGGAGGGGAATTTTGAATTTCACAATATATCACAAATAGATATTGCTTTATTTCTTTTAATTTATAATAATTCAATAATTGTCAATTACATAATATATCCAATATATTATTTTCTCAATAAATAAATGTCTAATTAATATATCTCATATATTAATTAACAATCTCATTAGTAACTATCCTTTAATTATGAATACAAGTAATATGTTCAACATAATAACTAATTTTCTCTTAATAAAAAATTATGTAATAATTATTTACACAATTAATTTATCCAATAAATTAATTATTACTCATTTAATATTTATTCATTAAATATTAATTTATTAATATATAAAATATATTAATAACTAAGTTTAATAGAAGAAACTTAAGTTCCAATTAATTATGTCTAACATAATTAATCCGTAAGTTTGAACATTTTCAAACTCACTCTCTAATAAAACAGTGTACCAACAAATATGAGCTAGCATGGAGACCGATGGTCATATAGGTTGAAAGCTACAACGACTCAGGAGTCCATCCCTATTCGTTAACAACAAACTTATTCCACTAAAGGCATGTGCTGAACTCTTTCATACTAAAGGACAAACTATGTCCACATATATAATCGGTCCTCTGTCATATGATCATTTACGAGTTTCTTTATAATTCAGAGTTGGGTCAAAAAAATCCATTCTACCCCTATGATTACATCTTTCTCCTTAAGCGCCTGTGATTTTCTCAAGTGAACAAGTTGTTTATGGTCAAACCATAACCAGTATCCTCTTGGGCCAATGCGAGACGAGTACCATTTGTTCAAGACTCGAAATCAATTCTTCAAGGAACAATTATAATCTTCATCAATAATAAGTAAGGTATGAATTCCTTCTAGTGAAATTTCATTCTCTCAGCTACTCATTACGACAATCCACAATGTGAGAGGCATATTGACCCACTGTTGTTTGGCTGGTCTCACTCATGCACATAAAGCTCACACTTGCTCTAGACCACATGAGACGCTTATTATAAACTCATACCATTTTAGGTGGTCGTTGGACACTTTAGTCGGGAGAACCTTTGTAAAAGGATCAGCAACGTTGTCAGTCGTATTAATCTTGGTGACAACCTCTTGCCTTTATGCATGATCTCTCTTATGAGATGGTACAAATTTCTCTCAATATACTTCCCTCTTTTATGACTTCTAGCCATTAGTGGAAGTTCGATGGACATCAAAAGTAATTAGTGGAACAATATGAACGCGAATGCTATGAAAAATTTTCATCTAACATTAGTAGATACAATGTTGTCAAGTATAAAGAAGAAGAGCAGTGCAAAAGAGATTTGAGATCAACTCACAAAATTATACGAAGTCAAATCACTTCACAACAAGATTTCCTTGAAAAGAAGTATTCTCTTTAGATGATAGAAACTACTTCAATGATACAGTCAACTGAACATGCTGAAATTCTACTTCAAAGTCTTCCTTCTTCCTATGATCAACTTGTCACCAACCTGACAAATAGAGGGTCTCGTAGTGACGAGAGGTAGATCAACAAAATGCAACTTTAGTGGGAGCAAAAATCAAGGAAGGGACAAATTAATAAGTAAGAAGAATATAAAGTGCTACTATTGTGGGATGAAGGAACATCTAAAGAAGGATTGTTGTAATCTAAAAAAAAAAAACAAATCTCAAGGAAATGAAGCAAGCACCTCTAACAAAAGTGATGGATTATTTTGTGAAGCAGCAGCAACTATTGAAGGCAGAAAGAGTTCGGGTGATGTGTGGTTCATTAATTTCAACAGACATTTATCACATGACCTCTTGACGCGAATGGTTCCATCATTATGAACTTGTCTTAAGAGGATCTTTGTTCAGTAATGATCACGCCTTAATGATTGCCGGTATTGGAACAATCAAGTTGAAGTTCCATGACAAATTGTTTGTGCAATTCAAAAAGTGAGGTATATAAAAGACCTGAATAAGAACTTGCTCTCATTAGGTCAACTTGAGGACATTGATTGCAAAATTGTGGTTCGAAGAGCACTGATATTTATGAAAGGAGAAAAAGTTTGATACAAACTTGTACATGCTGCTGGGAGAGACGTTACTAAAATGAGAGGCATCGGTTCTCTCAAGTAGTCCAAAAAAAAGCATTTCAAAGATGTGGCATGAGAAACTTGGACACATATCAGAGTAAGAAATAAATGTTCTTGCAGGGAATAATCTACTCTTAGGGCTCACTCAGGTGTATCTACCTTTGTAAGAGCATTGCGTTACTAGTAAGCAGCATATATTAAAGTTTAATATTCTAGAATTGGTTCATTCTGACATATGGAAAACACTGGTGACATCCTTAGAAGAAGCTGCGAAGAACTTTGTATTCTTTATACACAATTCTCCAAGAGGTGATGAGTGTATTATATCAAGAAAAAGGTAGATGTGTGTTTGGTCTACAAAGTATTTGAAGTGCCAGTTGAACTTCAACCTAGAAAAAGGTTAAGTGTTTACGGACAAATAACGGAAGAGGATATATAAGCAATGAGTTTGCTTAGTTATATAATCAAACAAGGTGGTAAAAGACAGATCACTACTGCCATTACTCCTCAAAATGAAGTGGCAAAGCGGTTTGACATAACCTTTTTAGAGATAACAATAGTAATGTTGGGAGTTGCTGGCTTAGATAAATTATTCTGGGCAAAAGTAGTCAATATCGCATGTTGTGTAGTAAATCATGCTTAATCAACTACAATTGAGTGAAATAAATCAATGCATATGAGGATTGAAAAACTTGTTGATTGTTCAAACCTCTATTATATTTAAAAGTCTGATGTACGTGATGTACAATACCAAGAAGTACAAAACTGGATCCAAAATCCAGAAGATGTTGTTTTTAGGGTATGCTGATGATGTGAAGGGATATTACCTGTGGGATCCCACAACCCACAAGATTATCATCAACAGGGTTCTTGAAGAAGAAATAGGCATGCTCCAACCATTAAAAAAAGGAACTTGGTTCAAATATTTAACGAATCTATGTACGGTTTCATATAGGCGCTGAGATGTTATAAGAGATTTTCCTTCATTATGAGCCTTGGATATTACAAACTTAGTGCAGATCCTTGTGCATCAAGAGTTTTAATGAAAAATATTTATTGTAAACTCTTGTGCATATTTCAAGAGGTTTGGTGAAAAAGACTATAGCAGACCCTTATGCATTTTTCAAGAGGTTTGGCATAAAAGACTTAATTATCTTGTTGCTGTATATTGACGACATGTTGGTAGTAGGTCCCAACAAAGATCGTATTGAAAAGTTGAAGGCTCAGTTGGCTAGGGTGTTTGGAATGAAGGACTTGGGACCAGCAAACAAGATTATGGGGATGCAAATTCACCAAGACGAAAATAATAAAAAGAATTGGTTATCTCATATTAAGAAGGTCTTGTGTCGCTTCAATATGACAGACTATAAGCCAATTTCTACTCCAACTTTCTATTAATTTCAAGTTATCCTCAAGTATGTGACCCTAATAGTGAAGCGGGGAGGATGGAGATGTCTCAAGTACGATATGCATCGGTAGTGGGAAGTTTAATGTTCGCCATGAGTTGTACAGACCAAACATTTCACGTGCAGTGGGAGTAGCTAGTCGGTATATGGAGAATTTTGTTGAAGAGCATTGGAACATTGTTACAAGGATCCTTAGATACGCTAAAGAATCGATAGATGTTGCATTTTGTTATTAAGGATCATACTTTATTGTTAGAGGATAGTATATGGTGACAAGTTCAACTGGTGTCAATCCTTGAATGGCCTTGAAAAAACATAAGCAACATGGAGATGACAAGGAAGAAATAACGGTGTAGAGATTGATCAATTATCAATCAAATCTCCAAGTGGGAGAATGTTAAATAATACTAGAGAATTCTAGATCATTCACCTTTATTCTAATGGCCAAGGAAGATTCTAGATCATACATATATATTCTAGATTAATTGAGAGAATTCTAAAACACGTTTTGTCTAAGATTTGTGTAGAGTTATCTATAACATGCACTTTCTCCTAGATGAAGTTGTGGCAAAATTGCATTATCTTGATTACCAAGGCAAGGTGTGGCAAATTTATGGCCATAAGATTATACTTTGAGCCCAAGTTATATGCACTATAAATAGGTGATCCATTGTTGACAAAACATCTCAAAATCTTTCCAGACATCTCACATCTGGGTAAGAGCATGAGATTTTTATTTTTATTTTTAATTGGGTATTTTAAAACCGCGTTATAGAAATAGTAAAACTCCGGCGTCCATACAGAAGTTTCTTTCAAAAAGAAAAACAAAAGAATCCCCAAATTCTCACCAATTTTCTATTCTCAATCCTTAACTTTCTCCACAAGTCAATACCAATCCTATAAATACCCAATTTTAATCCATCTTTTTCGCTATCCTCTAACAAACAATCTTTCTTCTTATTTCAATCTTCCCTTTCACCCGTAAATCATAATTAAACTTTCCGACCAAGAAACCACCATGGCCGCCGCCGGAGGAACAGAGGCTTTCCCCGACCTCGGCCGCCATTGCCAGCACTCTGATTGCCACCAGCTCGATTTCCTCCCCTTCACCTGCGACGGCTGTCAAAAGGTTTCATCCCCAGTTCTCAATTCCCTTTTTTTTTTAATATTTTATTTAATCTCTGATGTTTTGATGTGATCATTGCTTGAATTTGAAGGTGTTCTGTTTGGAGCATCGCGGTTTCAAATCCCACGACTGCCCAAAATCCGATCGGAACAGCAGAAAAGTGGTGGTCTGTGAAATCTGCTCGACGTCGATCGAAACCACAGGGAAGGACGGCGACGACGAGAGGAGGATTTTAGAGAGACATGAGAAATCGGGGAATTGTGATCCGACGAAGAAGAAAAAGCCGACGTGTGGGGTGAAGCGCTGCCGGGAAATTCTGACGTTTTCGAATACTTGTGTGTGTAAAACTTGCCAGATGAAGGTATGTTTGAAGCACCGGTTCCCGGCGGAGCATGGTTGTGGACGCCCATCTTCCACAGCCACGATTACGGCGGCGACGGTGGACAAAAGGACGTGGAATGAGAAGTTTATGGCGGCTTTGGGATTGAGGAGCGGCGGCGATTGTGGCAAGAAGGAACGGAAAGCGGGCAAGGAATCTTCTCCAACTGCCTCCCAATCTGTTAAAGCTTTTTAATTTCTGTTGTAAAATATAATTAAAGATGGTGATAACGATTCTGCATAGCCAGAGCTATTAACAGCAAAGCCTCATTTCAGAATTATATCTTAAAATCTTCTCTTTGTGAAGCAATTTTTTTTGTTTAAAAGTACACATGTTGACCTTCTTTATACAAAGAAATTATGTTAAAATGTTAAAAATTAAAATACTGGCTGTTAAATTTTAGAAGAAAAAAAAAAAACGAACATAAATATATCGACTAAAACCCTCAAATTAAATTTTATTATCTTCATTAGTATTAATTTTTCATCTTCTCGGTTCTTTAAAATATTAAAAATAAGAATAAACGATAATTTTTAAAACCAAAGAACACTACAGTTACACTTGTTATCTAATGCTATCCAAACCTGTAAGGCTTCAAGATTCTAGCAGCATGCAAGCCTACTGAACAAAAATTCAAACTTGAGTTGGAGACCTAAAAATTGAGCAAGAAACAGAGCCAGGAGAAAATACTTGTGACTTTCAAACACTTATATTCACGATTGAGTTTGAAATCCACATCCAATAACCACTCATATTTTATCAATGGCAAGAGGGAGAAGATAATAAAAACAAACCAGCCCTTGAGAGTCTCAGATCCAGCCAATCCATACATGAAGTTGAAGTTGCTCAGTATCTCCAACACTTCACGCCGACCAAGAAAGAGGCAAAAGCTTCACTGCCAGCGGTGGGAAGTGATTGGAGAAGGCAAAATCTTTCGATAGTGCGGCGATTCAAAATGGGAAGGAGAGCGTGTGAATCGTTAAATTTTCGAGTGTGGCTCTAATTAGGGTAGCTCTAATTTGACATCGATCTATAAATTGCAAAAGAGCCCCCCAAGTTCAAGCAATTCTCATTTAACCCCATATTTTCACTTAAAGCCCCGAACTTCTTTTAACTATAGTTAGGGAGAATTGCACAAACCAACCCTAAAGTATGGTGTTTGTAACAATTAAATCCGTAAACTTTCAATTTGAGCAATCACCTCCTCTAGAGTTTGAAAAGTGTTACAATTAATCTCTTTTAATTTTAAGAGATTTTCACATAGGTGAAGAGGGTAAAATTGTCCAAAAAACATTTAGTTTCTTTTTGTCTCTCTAAAAAGCTATAACTAGAAAAATCCATAATTTCTTACCTCTTATAAATTTATAATGAAAAATTTATAAACTAATCAGTTTTTTAAATGTGTATATTTCTTAATTAATGGGCATTTTCAATATTATTGTAATTTTCTTAAGATATATTTAAAATTAAAAATGGAATAAAAAAAAATAAAATATATATTTTTATCGATAATTCTTTTTAATTAAATTGTTAAAATTTTTATTTTTTTGTTGGGTTACCAAGCGTTGAAATTTTCTACTTTAATGTTTTATTAATAATTGATGATATTTTATATCAAGAAAAAAAAGAGAAATTCATAACTTCGTACCTTATAATCAAAAATGTATAAACTAACGAATTTTTTAAATGTGTATATTTGTTAATTAATAGATCTTTTCAATATCATACTAATTTTCTAAAGAAAATTTCAAAATTAAAAAATTGAATAAAAAAATATTAAAAAATATATTTTTATCGATAATTTCTTTTTATGAAATTGTTAAAATTTTATTTTTTTTTTGTTGTTGAAATTTTCTATTTTTCTATCTCGACCGTCCATCTCCATTAATGATATTTTATTTCAAGAAAAAAAAATGATTCGATTTTTTTTAATAATTAATCTTTTTTTTTTAATCTTCTTAAGAAAATTATTATGATACTTAAAAAACTCATTAATTAACAAATATACACACATCTAAAAAACCCATTTAGTTACAAACTTTTCATTATAAATCTATAAGAGGTAAGAAATTATGAATTTCTATAATTATAGATTTCTAGAGAAACAAAAGAAAGACTAAATTTTTTTAGACAATTTTACATTCTTCACACATGTGAAAATCTCTTAAAATTAACTTAAGGGTGTTAATTGCAACACTTTTGAAACTTCAAGAAAGTTAATTGGTGAAATTGAAAGTTTAAAGACTTAATTGTTACAAACACCATATTTTAAGGGTGGTTTACGCCATTTTTCCTTGTATTTATAACCCCAAGAATACATGATGCTCCAAGATTTCTTTAAAAGAACACACTTTACATTTCCAAGATGCTAGAGTTTTTAACTTTTAAGAGTAAACCCAACCTTAAGAGTAAACCCAACCCAATGTAATTCAAGGTACTTAGGGCTCAAGTTTTAAAATATGGATTTACCTATCAAACTCGCCTTGGGAAGGCGGTCTGTCACATTAATGGTCGTTAAAAAAATAGTACACATTAAATTAACATTGGAAATAAAACAGTACACACTGAATTAAAATTGGAAAGAATTGAATTTTAGATCATGACATTAGAAAGAGTCCAATTTCCAGATCATCACATAATGTAATAATGCCATACAAGATCAATAAGGAAATTACAAAAGAAAGATTGAGATGCACATTCTTAAATCTTACCTGCTAAATTGATAAGCAGAAGAGCGAGTTACACCACCAATATCGAGCCGTAAAATGTCAGTCAATTGCTGAAGATATTTCGTTGAACATTAAGAAATTCTGTAAGTAACACTATAACAGCTTTGATGATATGCCAACAAAAGAAAATGACTACCCAACTCGTCAAGTAAACACGTACAAGGGAGCTTCGTATAAATCCATCATTTCTAAGCTAGCATATATGATTGAAAAATAATTTCATGAATCCTATTTTTACAATTGAATGATTTTACTGTATGGACTAAATTAATAATGTAGGATTGAAATACTATTTTAGTCCATAATAGTGTTTTAAAAAGTCCAAGGCGTATTAAGGCACAATGGACCTCTAGAGCCTGAAGGGCAAGGAGCACCAAAAGACACAGACCTTTTTACCTAAAGCGCACTATATAAAAAAACATAAAATCTATATAAATATATGCCCAATCAAAACACGTTCATGGAAAAAAATGAAGTTTTTAACAAGAATGATGTATAAAACACACATAAGATTCAACTATTAACCTTCATTTCACACAAGAACTGAAGTTTAACTAAGAATAACATTTAAAATACACAAAATTCAACAATTAACCTTCTTTCATAGAAAGAAATAAAGTTTTAATCAAGAATAATATATAAAATAAACACAAGTGATTCAAGATACTTCAAAAGCTTAAAAAACTAATCTAGTGCTTTGAATGATCTAGGGCAAGGATCTTGTTGCCCGATTTGCAAGTCGAGATCCACGGGCGAAGCGCCTAGTTTGGGGGAATCAAGGGCAACGCCCCTGAAACCAAAGCTTACAGAGAGACCAAGCACAAAAATAGAATAAAAGAGTAAAAAAAAAAAACAAAAGTCCACCAAGCACGCGCCTTAGGCCTTTAAGAAAGGCACCAAAAGGCGTGCACCTTATTAAGCGCGTGCGCCTTACGCATAGGCCTTTTGAAACGTTGGTCCCAAGAATTTGACCTTTGTTTCATTTTGGTTCTTAGATTTTCAAAAATCCAATTTTAGTCCCTAGACTTGCAATTTTGTTCTATTTTAGTCATTGAATTTTCAAATATTCAATTTTAGTCCCTAGACTTGCAAAAAAAATTTAGTTGAAACTGATTCAATAATGTTAAACTAGTGAATTACATCTGTGTTGCATTAGAAGAAAATAATATACTTTTTAATTGAAATTGAAATTGATTCAATTGAAATGAAAGAAAATAATATACTGTGCGAATTACAGAAATACCTGAGGCAAAACCGAAGAACTGACCTTTTCTTTCGGTTCACTCCAATCCACACTCGACCCTTATAGCTGCCAAGAGTTCAGGACATAGAGATAATTGAGCTTTACCATTGCTTTCCATCTGTGTTCCATTTTGTTTTCTATATTGGGATTTATCTTCTTCCTCCCACCCCCGGTAAAGAATGACTTTGCTGGGCTCCTGAGAGACTAGAACTGCACCGGTTGCTTGCTAGCAAGAGGGAAAGTGGTTTTAACGAAGAAATATAAACCATTAAATTCACTTCAACATAGAGAAGCATAAATAAGAAAGGTAGACTAGGGCGTGCTAACCTCCAGCTTAAAAACAATCTCCTGGACTGATGTTCCTTTGGCTCTGCCTTTGACGTTAACTATGGCAAGAGAGTGTTTCTTAAAATGTTCCTTGATAGTTTTTGCCACTCCTGTAATTATGTTGCTCTTGCCTAAAAATTAATAACAGACGTTTAAAAAATTTACAAGAGTTCTGATAGGTAATAACTATCAAGTTTAGGAACTACGAAGATTTTGGCCTTCCTCCAACAATCCTCATGATAGAGAATTCCTTACAAGAGTCTAATATCTCGATACCCTTAAAAGCCATCAATGAATGAAATATAAAGATTCACTCCCTAACAACCTTGGACACACTTCTCTGCTGTTTACAAAAGTAAAATAACAGCATAAGCCACCTCACAGCAACCCACACTTTTCTCACGCAACGTTACCTGCCTATTTCTTCTACAATGCACTTTCAAAATTAGGGTTTATCAATATTTTCCCCAAAAAACCACCTTCTCTTCAAGATGGACAGTTGGAAACTGTTCCTCGATGAATGTCAGTCTCCCATGTTGCCTCTGCTGGTGTGCCATTTTCCCAATGTATGAGCACTTCCTTTTCATCTCCTGTGGTTGCTGTTCCCACTTCGAAAACATTCAATGGCTGGTACCGAATGGATAAGTTCTAGGACAAATTAGAGGGAATTGCTGAAAGAGCCAAATTAATGCCTATTACACTGATACATAAAACACGGGGTGGATGTCGATGCCTGATGGTATGCTTATGATAGAAACTGCCAACTTGTATTGCCAAAACCAGTCACACAATGGAAATTAAAAAGCTCACAACTCCCCTAAATTCTCTATGAGAATTCCCGATTTGGCTATCCAATTTCTAGATACCCACCCTTGTAAATACAAGAATTATTTATAAGGCAATCAGCCTATACTATCAGCCAAAATAGAGAAAAGAACTTCCCCTCCACCACACTAACGACTATGGGCACCTATTTTGGCAGTAATTTGATAAGCGATCAAACAGGGTGCTAGCTTTGAATGCTTATTCTTGGGGAGCAAAGATTGTCTATACGGTCGTAATTTTAAGTACACCCAATATCCCACCCCAAATATCACATGCCTACACTTTGCATTTGCAGTTTTGGTCATTTGTTTTTGAGCTTTCAACAAATTTGTCTTTAATTACTGCAACATTAGATCCCGCTGTAACTAGTTGTCTATTTCAGATAATGCACTTATTTCCTGCTCATAACTAAGAATAAGCGAAGCAGGACGTCCATATACTGTTTCCAAATGAGTTTACTTCGTTGTCGTACGATATGCCGTTTTGTAACTATGTTCAAGCCACGGTATCATTTTGTATCAGGAATTCCATTGCAGTTACACCTGCTACGATTCCCCTTTTAGTCTAGGAATTCCATTGTTACAACACGGTATCCATTTTGTGACTAGGAAGATTTTCACCTTCCTCTTATAATCCTCAAAGAGAATTCCTTACAAGAGTCTAATTCCTCAACTGAGGAAGGAAATATAAAAACTCACTCCCTAACAACCTTGGGACCCACTTCTCTGATGTTCAAAAACAAAACAACAGCCTAAGCCACCTCACCCTTGCCCACACTCTTTTCACGCGATCTTTCTATTTCGTCTAGAATATACTTTAACTATTGGGGTTTATTAAGTTCGTGGAAATGTAGAAACTAAGTTGCAAGCATTAAGTTTCTTGGATGCATATTAGATTAATCATTTCAACAATCAATGATAAAATATTGATATATTTTTTCCTATAACGAAAACTTTAATGATTGTTGCAGTGTAAACAGAGAAAATATGTCACGATAGTGCGTCATTTCTCAAAAAAAAATGCCAGATAATAGTTTTACTAAATGAATGGCTGAGCCCACGCAGAAGATATAAAAGACATGGCTCAAGGAGAGGGATGAACACTCTGGATTCCTCCAATGAATATATAATTGGTAGGAGAAGAAAATATTTCCTCTCCAATGATAGGATGATTAATGAAAAAAATATTGAAACTGAGTTTCTTTAGCCATTCTTCAGAGCTTCATCCCACTGTCTACTCAGGATACCCAAACATGTCCCAAGGCTCAAACTCAAGAGACAACATGGACTTCACAATTAAGCTCAAGCGTAAGTTTCAAATCTAGCGCTTCTAGGGAGAATATCTTGGAGACCCCAAAGACCC
This sequence comes from Cyclanthera cordifolia, assembly GCA_037832605.1. NCBI lineage: Eukaryota > Viridiplantae > Streptophyta > Magnoliopsida > Cucurbitales > Cucurbitaceae > Cyclanthera > Cyclanthera cordifolia. The sequence goes on from JBBMEG010000018.1 coordinate 9,438,121, forward strand.
TAACAACGAGGCCGCTCCTTGGGGAGAGTTTCTATAACCATTCCACCAGCATATTTCTAATATCTGGCCTTTAAAATTCGAAAGGCACAACTTACTGAAGAAAATATGGAAGCACGAGTTACCTACAGCAAGCACAGGACGTTTTTTCATCTTGAGAGCTTGCCTTCGGAGAAGAAGCCTCTCTTTGTTGGAGAGTTGAGAAGCTCTGGCAGAAAAATGACCTGGTTGATTCCCCATTGAAGGAAGTAATAGTGCTGGTTTTTCCTCTTCTAATCCAGAAGATGGCTTCATCTCTTCATTCAAAGCAACAAAATGCATGCCATCAGAAGTTCCCGAATTACTCTCTGTTGACTGGAATTCCAGCAGCTATAGTGCATGAGCAATTATACCAAGTAAATTGATTGAACTGAAAGAAACAATTATCAACATACCAAACAATTAGCGCCAGATAGAGATTCAACACTTCCAAATTCAGGTTTCGTATCCATGGACACCTTAGTGTGGATTCCTTGCCACACTGACTCGGATGAAGATCTGAGTTCGGAATTAGTATGATCACCATCATCTTGTAAATAGACACTATTATCCCTCTGAGTGGCTTGTAGACTGTTTATCGAAGTGTTTAAATGATAATCTCCACCTGTTTGAGTCGCATTATCCCATGTGACCATGGCCTAAGACAATCATGTCAGGGCATAATTCGTATGTCATTTCCGAACAAACACATGGCATATTTCATAAGATAGCAAGCACAGATTCGCCAAAATACTACAATATTAACTAACGTACAATTTACATAAAAACAAATTGCAGTATAATGTAATATTTTTGTTTATTTCAGCTCAAGTGTGGATATCGAGGCCAGGGATGCATTCAATTTTCATTTTTTAGAATAAAAGCTATTCTAGAGGTTACCCTCTAGCAGAAAATAGACAGATGATATTATACGAAAACACATAATTTCCAAGAGAGTTGCATGTTTGAATCTTACCACTTCATTCTCCTCCAAGCAGGTATTATTTTCTGCATGAGAGCCTGTGGGATCTGCATCTAACCACAAACTTCCAGCTGTCTGTATCTCATTTGTCCCTTCTTTTCCCTAATTCATATCAAAACTGTAATTATCCAATCTAATGATTTCTACGGTAGACAAGTCATATATATGAAAAATATAGAAACAGCACACCTGTTGAAAACTTGATTTTTTTAACAACTCCATACCAACTGCTTCCTTGTCTTTATCCTGAGAGGTGTGAAATTCAACCAGAGTTGCTTTGAAAAATTGGTAAGGAAAAAGAATACCAAAGAGAGAAGGTATGCAGATTTGAAAGCAACGCACCAATTTAAGTTTCAATTCTTCTACGTTTTGTGTCAACTTCAAAACATGAAGTTTTAATGACTGCAAAATCACAGCAATAAATAGAAAAATAAGCTAAAGGAGAGAAGCAATTTTTTATAAGAAACAAGTATGTTGATCTCCAACAATTGCATAGATCAACTGGCACAACAAAATAAGACCAAAAAGTTACGGATTCTAATATCCCAAGTAAACTAATGGAGATTTCTATGTAAATTTTGGGAGATTTTCTCATCTATATCTTTGGGGTGCAAGAAAAGATCAAAAGAATGGGGGATAGATACATACACATGCTAGAAAATGGACACTTGTCTCACCTTTCGTCGTTGTTCCTCTATAGATCGCTTCAATGCCTCTTTTTTATTCAAGAGTGTCTCGGGCCTTAAACGTGAAGGCCGTTTGTAATTCTTCCCACGGTATAAAATGATCGCATAACTCCTCTTCACTCTCTCAACTGCTACTAAAATTCCGCCACTTTCTGTCTCTAAGGTCTGCGCTATATCATGAACAGTTTTATAACTTCTATCATCAGTAATTATCTTCACAAGTTCCCTATATTTCCAGTGGAGATGCATATTTTCAACTGTTCCATCAAAAACCCCTCTTCTACCTGTGTGTAAGGAAAATATAAAACAAACTCAAAAGGATTTAGTTCTGCACGAAATATTAAGCATAAATATCACTTTCCAACCAAAAACCTTCGTACTAGATTTTGCATCACTGACCAAGAAGTAGGAAAGGCTTCATTCTCAAGCCAACCTTCTTCAGCATATTCCTTTCCTCCACATTTATTCCCTCTTTATCTATCTCCGGTTGTTGGAGTATCTCTTTTTCCTCTAGCTTTGCTAAAAGTTTCTCTGCTTTCACTTTTTTTTCTAATGCCTGTTCGTGAGAAACACAAAGTTGTATTGTAAACCAGAAAATGAAGTTGTTAGCCACTTAGCAGCACGCTATTGATGAAGACATACAATGGACAACATGATGTTAGTCTTTCTCATAGATGCCTCAGACGACATAAGCTTCTTCTGTTCAGAGACGGCCTTTTTCCATGCCGTGATGCTTTTAATTTCATCTATTGGATGACTTTCATTAATCACAAGCTTCTTCTCCTGCCCCGCTCTAGTTGATTCATTATCCATCTTGTGTAATCGAATGTACCTTTGCTGTTCAATTGCAGAAGAAACAACAAATGGCAGGAAATCCTTTCCCCTATACAAGACAATGAATTCCCTGTCTCGGGAAAGCAAAGTTCCTCCAGTTAGCAACTGCAAACACGATACTGATTTTATAAGCACATGAAGAGAAACAGCTGATAAATGATGCATAAAACAAGGTTCAAAAAAAAACTCATCCAAGACTTCCAAGTTAAAAAATGATTACTTTTTCATATTCCGTTGGAAAAGTTAGCAGGGATTATTCGTTAATGCGGACTAGGAAAAAATATCTATATAACATTTGAAACTTGTGATTGATGCTTGCAACAAAATTCCCTTGATGCCAACAGACAGATGTGAGACCATGTAAAAAATTGATTAGTTATCATTAACCTGCAACTCTTCAGCCATCAACACACTATTTGTATTCTGTACCCCTCTTTTAACTGCAATTTTGGCTATCTCACATTTTTCCCACAGCTTGATAATGGAAGCAGCAAGTCCTTGAAGGTTCCTATTACGTCCTGTAAAATGAGGAAAATATAAAACAGTCCTGACCGTTCTATTAATAATTTGCTTCAAAACCACTCACCCAATGCAAAATGGCATGGCAAAGGCCTACAGAGTCTTCTTAATGAGGTCATCTCATCATTGGTTAGTTTAGGCTTCACTCCATATGGAAGCAGGCGAAATGGCTTACGATATCCAGGAACAACAGGAGGAAGAAGATCTGCATCAACTGGTAGAGGATCATATCCCCACCAATCCGAAAAACGTGGACCTAATCCTTCTAACAAACTCTCAGCATCTTCAGCAAGTTCTGCCTCGCCTGGCAGTTGAAATCTCACTCTATCTGAAGAACCAACACCTTGAATCAGGGTCGGACCAGCCATTTTATCAATTGAGGTTAGTCCATCTGAGTTTTCATCATTGACGCTAGACAAAGTGCTCTCTGTTTTACTATTCTCTCCAACATCACTATGTGAATCAGGTAAAGCAACTTGAGATGCTTCTTCTTTCAAAATCTCATTAGAGAAGTAAGGATATATATAATTGGGCCCCCGATATAATATTATTTTAGTACCAGATCTCCAAATAACAATTCCTCCTGTTTTTCTCTGAGAATGTGAAGCGTGAGACAGATTCAGATTAATGTACAGTGAAAATAAGGGACTGCATAGATAAACTAAAACATCTCACAACATTATATACATGAGCAATCAGAACTAGCTAAATGAAAATTAACCCTTGCCATGAGTTTAAAGTCCACTCCCAAGTAATAAGTTATCACTTTTCAAAGACTTAGCAAACTATTTGCATCAACGCATCAGTAACATTTTTTACAACCAAAATCTGATCAAAAGGCAGTTCGAGCTTTTTCTAAGAAAATTTAGCTTTTTATGAACTTTTGAATTATTGGTATAAGGTAGTTGTAAATATTTGGTTCCTTTTACTTCAAAAGTTTCTTAAACGTCCTTGAAGTTTCAATTTTGTGTCCAACATGTTACTCTCTTTCAGGTAAGACCATACTAGTACCGAATTGATTAACCACTTAGAAAGTCCTCAAAAACCAATTCCTTGTAGCTAGATAGGCATGACACAGTGACTATTTTATTTAAGGATTTTGTGGAAAGCTTAATTTGAATGAATTTAGATATTTGGGTCCAATCATTAAACTAGAAACATAAATACAGACTTGTTTAACGCAAAATTGAAACTTAGTACCTAAGTATTGAAAATCTTAGTACAAAAGTGAAAATTTAACCCCCGTGGCCTTGACAAATGAGGGTCGTAAGAAGAGGAAATCAAGAACCAAACCTCCAATAAATCATGGGTTCGCTTCATGTTCAACCTACACAAATCTTCACAAACTATCTTCACAACTTCAGACCGTCTCCATTGCTCATGAATCGTGTTCACGATCCCCTCCGTAATCCCAGCCTTCCCAATCTTGAGCTTCTTCTGCAACTTAATCCCAATTCCCCCAAGCCTCCCCAACTCCTCCTCAGGCAAGCTCAGCTCCGCCAACGTCGGCGCCCTCTCCTCCCTCTTCTTCATCATCTTCTTCTTCATCCTGTCCTCTGCCTCCCTCTTCTCCACCTCATTTCTCAAATCATGAAACCTCTTAATGGCACTCCCCGTACCCGGCTCCGGAACCGGATTCTCCGGCGTACTCCAGCTTGAATCAATGGTGTGCCCAACCCGGTACTTCGGCAGCCGAGTCGGCAGTGGAAGGAAAATTTCTCCAGGTGGAGAGGATCTGTTAGGGTTCGGTGGTACCGGTTCGGGTGGTTCCTCTGTGAAGCCGAGGCTACGAAGCTTATCGGCAATTCTTTGGATGGCGGATTTGGGGAGGGTTTCGGCGTCGACGGCGGAGCAGCGGAGGAGGAAGCGAGAAGACTTGGGAGGATGGGAGATGAATGTGGGATTGAGGCGTGGGAGGAAAAATGAGAAGGTAAAGGGCGGAGGGACTTGGTCTGTTAGGGGTTTGAAGGTGAACAAAGAGTTCGTTTGCAACATTTCATGGAACTGTGAAGATGGAGACTGCAGACGAAGACGAGGCTATGGTTTCTACTTTTGGGGATAAATATTGAAGCATACTTTTCAATTTAGACCAGATTTTTTTTTTTTTTTTTGAAAGAATGAAGATCATATCACAAAAAATCAGTCAGGTAACCAGTACAATCAGCCTCTACATAAGAGGCCACCAAGGGGGGAGAACCCCGCTCCAAAAAAAAATCTATCGTCCAACAAAGAAGGAAAAAAATTTCAAACCATAGGCGAGTCACTAGGACTTTTGGCAAGCATATCAGCCACTCTGTTACAAGTTCTACTACAATGGGAAAAAAACATCCCAAGCAATAAAGAGAAAAACTTAATATCAGCCGAAATATTGCTAAACTCAGAAATGTCTAAAAAATCTTTCTCTAACGCAAGGATAACCCCTTTTGCATCAGACTCCACAACAAAGGAGGAATCCAGCGTCGCTCTTCCGTTAGAGTTTTCAGCTCATCTCTGATCGCAATTCCTTCCAGCACTTTGACCGAGCAATTTTTAAACCCAGACTTGATCCCAGTGCGCAGTGGCCTACCTCTTCCATCTCGCACGATCCAGCCAATCCTACCAGCTCCAGACCTTGGACACACCGAAGCATCAGAATTAAGCTTCCAACATCCTTGCGGAGGAGCTTTCCATTTCTCGTCAATGAGCGCCCCTGTTCTCCCAGGATTTCTAGCAACACCTGAAAAAGAATCATGAAAAACATTAATCATTTTAACAACCCTATTATGGAGCCTATGAACATCACAAACCCCATCATTATGTACCAATTCGTTTCTGTAATTCCATAGGTTCCAGATAATAATCAATGCTTTAAACCTCTCCTTAGCTTCAATCCTTCTACAAAGCCCTTCCCAGAAATCAAACCCATTTCCCACTTTCAAAAAATAGTCCTTGAAATCTTCAAACCAGGGAAAGATATCCTTCCATAACAAAATAGAGACCTTACAATCTTTTAAAATATGCATATTAGACTCTTTTCTTTTAAAACAAGAAGGACATCTAGTATCAATATCGACACCCCGACTATAGATGTTATCCTTTGTAGGAATCGCATTTGCAATAACACTTCACGCTCCAAGTTTAACCTTAGGTATACAACGTATATTCCAGAAGCTATCCCACACAGCTGCAGTAGCCTCGCCCCCCGATGGGGAGGCCTTGCCCCGGTCAGCCAAACCCACAGCCAACTGATAAGCACTTTTAACCGAAAAAAGACCCTTAGGACAGTGGTTCCAGATAATTTCATCTTTACCACCCCTTTCACTGAGAGGCATACTAAGAATCACATCAGCATCTTCCCCAACAAACTTCTCCCTAATAAGGTTCTCCTTCCACATACCATTCCCCATGATAAGCTCAGCAACCTTGACATTCTCCCATCCACTAATATCACAAATAACATACGGGTTACCTTTCCTAGCAATCCACGGATCACAACCAACCTTAATCCGCTTGCCATCCCCGACTTTCCATCTATAGCCTTGCTCAAACAACTCTCTTCCCCAGAGAATGCTTCTCCACGCATAAGAGGGACTACTACCAAGAGAGGCATTCAAAAAGCTACCATCTTTAAAGTACTTCCCGGCCAGGACTTTACTGGTAAGACTTTCAGGATTTTTCAGGATTCTCCAACTGTGCTTGGCTAACATCGCTTGATTAAATAAGTTTAGGTCTCTAAACCCCAATCCGCCCACATTTTTCCTCCTGCAAAGGTTCTTCCAAGCCACCCAATGAGTTTTCCTCCGACAACCATCATTACCCCACCAGAACCTCGCACTCAACTGCTCCAAGTTATCATGGAAAAACTTAGAAAGTTTGAAACAACTCATGGTATAAGTGGGAATAGCCTGACCCACCGCCTTAATTAACACTTCCTTCCCACCTTTAGACAGCAAATTCCCCTTCCACCTCTGTAAACAATTCTCCAGCCTCTTTCTAACCGAATTAAACAACCCTTTTTTTGTCTTTCTGGTTTTGGGAAGGCAAACCCAAGTGGACCCTCAAATTATGATTGATCTTAACACCCAAGCTCTTACTAAGGTCCACCTTTCTGGCCGCCCCAATACTCCCACTAAAAAGCACACCCGACTTGTTAAAATTAATCTCCTGCCCAGAGGCAAGCTCATAACACTTAAAAATCTCTTTAATTTTTGAACATCCATCCTCATCTGCCCTGAAAAAAATAAGACTATCATCAGCGAAAAATAGATGAGAAATGGAAGGACAGTAATGATTGATTTTAAGACTTTTGAACGAGTTTAAGGATTCTTCCCTGTTTAGAAGAGCAGATAAACCTTCCGCACAGATTAGAAACAGATAAGGTGAAAGCGGATCCCCTTGCCTCAGCCCTCTTTGCGG
>JBBMEG010000018.1:9452745-9467591 GCA_037832605.1 Cyclanthera cordifolia
AATTGGGTGGTAGGAAATTCCAACCACTCACTAAAGATTGGTCATCAAATGTTTACATCAATCTTTTTTGACAAGTAGCTCGAATGGTTTAAGACATTATGTTCTTGACCGAAAGATCAGATGTTCATAATTTTACCGGTGGAGGCTGTTGAACCAAAACTACAAAGTAAAGAAAAAGAAATTAAATCTTTGGTGAAAAATCACTTCAAAGGCAATCCTCTAATTGTGTCTTCACTCCTCCGATGTATCTCTGTGCCATAATCTAGAGATGGACTAGTGCTGCCCTTAGGTTTAAAATGACGAAGCTCCTAGTTCTCACATTATAAAAAAAAAAAGAAAAACAGGAAAAAACAACTAATAACAATCTCTCTCTCTACCTATTTAACAAACAGGAAAAAACAGCTAATTACAATCTCTCTCCCTAATTTCATTTTCATAGTAAATCACACAGCTAGTATTTACAAAATCCATCACAAAGCTTGATTCAAATTCAATTCTGTGTTTCTTCTTCATTGATCCTACTTTTTCTGCAACATTTACACCAAATAGCATACAATACAAAGCTCAACCCACTGCCAAATGCCAAAAACCAATAGTACTTGTCCAACCTAGCTTTGCTCATGTCATCTGAAAACCAGCTTGACCTCCCGTCTGAAGTTGTCAATAACTCGATGATTGATATCATTATTGCACTGCAGAAGCTCCCGACACCAAACACGCTGTTGTACAGTGCAAATGCCGTTGTTCTCATGCTCACCGGAACCTCTGAGTAGAAGAATTCTTGCATCCCTACCACTGTAAAGATGTCCGAAACTCCTAATAGTATGTACTGAGGCAACAACCAGAAGATACTAAGTGGCACGTACGATGATGACAATGCAGTTTTTGTCATCGTCAACCTCTTGGCTTCGACAAGGGCAGCAATGATCATGGCAATGGTGGAGAGGAACATTCCGACGCCCATCCTCTGCATGACAGTGATGCCCTTTTCAGCCCGAGTGAAGAAGCGGGTGATAGGGATCAAAACGCTGTCGTATAATGGCATGAGGAGGATTATGGAGATGGTAATGGCACTCTGGAGGGTAGCTGGCGGGATTTTGAAGTTGGCACCGATGTTTCGCTCCATTGTCATGCCTTGCTTGGTGAAGAAGGTTGCTGGCTGTTGGAATATTACAGCGAACATAAGAAGCATTGTCCAAATTGGTAGCAGATGCAAAATCAGCTTCACCTTGTCGGGCACCCAGGATCTTTCTTTTGGAATCATGTTGTTTCCTTCCATCGCTTTCGTCCCTCCTGAGCTTTGATGGCAGAGAGGTTTACTCTCTTGCAGCCTGCAAAAGGGCATATAATCAGGCTCCATATTTCATCCTTCATCTCACTGGTAAAGTTTTTCCGAGTTCAGTTTTAAGATTTTGATTTTGATTTTAACCAGCTCCAAAGTAGGGGCGAAAAGAAAAATCGAAAACTGACAATACCAAACCGAATCGAACCAAATTAATCCAATAAATCAGTTTGGTTTTTTAGAACAGTGTTGGATCATTCAGTATTATATTTAGATAATTGAAACATATCGGTTCGGTTTCGATTCTTGATGAAAAAATCAATAAAACACCGAACCGAACCGAATATTGTAAATAATAAGAAAAGAAAAATGTTGGTATTCAAATTTCGTGGAAGAACTAGTTTAAATATGAAATATGAAGTAAAAGCATTGTTTTTTTTGTTAGTAAAATGAAAGTCCTTAGAATAAAATTGAAAATCAAAATCAAATTGAGTATGAGACAGAAAATTGAAAAATCGAGAATATTGCTTCGGTTATCGGTTTGGCACAAAATTGACAAAAACTGAATCGAAATCACCCCTACTAAAAAATGCCCTTAAAATCCGCTATAAACACGTTAAGAGCATTCGAACACCCTCACAATTATGTCGAATCATTCTCAAACTCTTCGTACCAAATAAGAGCTCTCTATCTTTAACTCCTCGTACCAAATAGGGTTTTATCTTCTCGAAAGTTTTCCAAATCACTACAAACTCCTCCAAACCACTCATTTTTAATAATTTGCTATGAATTCTAAGGAAATCATAAAAACCATGGTAAAAGTAGTAATAAAACAAACACAATTTTGAAGAACAGAGAAGTAAAAACAGAAGGGTGATGAAATGAGAATTACTTACTCCAACTCAACACCATCTTGAATCTTATCATTGGGCAATGCAACAACATTTCTTCCACACATGAGCCTAGCAGCTGTGGCTTTGACAATCTCCACCACCTCGTACCTCTTCCCAACTCGATCTTCTTCATCGTCCCTCTTAAACCGATAAATCTTCGTGCCACAAGCAAAGAGTACCACAGACGAAACCATGGCAAACATGGGGATGGCAAAGCCAAGGACCCAACCAAATGTGTCTTGAATGTACGACATGACGGTCACACCGAGGAGGCTACCGCTACAAACTCCAAAGTACCACCATTGAAAGAACACACTCTTTTTGTTCGGTTTCTCGTCCGAGGTTTCGGCAGTGGTGGTGGGGAGTTCGGCGTCGTCGTGATCGAGTTGGTCGGCACCAAAGGCTTGGAGAGATGGATTGTATCCGCCCAAGCCGAGCGAGATGAGGTAGAGAGACGAGAACAGGAAGGAGGAGGCTATGGTTTTTGGTGACCATGATTTGGCTAATGCTGTTGATGTTAAGGCAACTAGACCCTGTAATTTTTATAAACAAAGCTAATTATGTTAAATTATTGAATAATAATGAGTAATATAAAAAGATTAATTTCTTTTTTGAAATAATATCCCTCCCATTAATCTCATTTCTCAACTTGAGAAAAAAAAAAAAAAAAAAAACCAACTTGCTACAATTATATGAAAATGCCACAAATAGAATTAATTTTCTTTAAATATCTATTTTCTTATATGAAGATGTCACAAATATCATTAATTTTCTCAAAATATCTATTTTCTTTTCCATTCTACCTATAGAACCTAATAATACACATTAATTTTTCTATAAATATCTTTTTATATTTATTATTACTATTATTATTTTTGAAATCAATATAGTCAACTAATATACTTTATCAATCATCAAACTATGTAATAAAATTAAAACTCTATATGCTATACTCATCATTTTGATCTTGAATTAACAACACTATTTTTTTTCTTCAATAACTTAAAATATACCCATAATCCCGAACCATATAGTCCTATTACATGAAATGAGCCAAAACCGAAGCAACCCAACTCCGAGAGAAATAAATAAATTCTAAAAATCTTTCGCAAAAACTAAGTTCCATTAATTCTTAAGTTTAATAAGCCTTTTGTTTTTTGTTTTTAAGATTTAAACTTAGGCTTCATTCAAATTTTATTGAAGAACATATTTCTCAAAATGTTTTAAAAATAATATATATATAAATGATGGTTTGACTAATAATATTAGATAATAAATTAAAGTATTATCTCAATAAAAAATATGTAAAATTTGCAAATATTATTAGATAATAAATAATATTAGAAAATTAATTAAAAAAAATAAATAAATAAAACCTTATTGGCCAATGACTCATTTCTCCATTATATAGGATGGTGAATTAATGAGTCATGATCCTACAATAGTTGAAATAATATTAAATATAATTTCTCAAAATTAATTAATAAATAAATAAAGGATAATATTAATTAATTTACCATAACGTAAAGAAAAGCCGAAGCTAAAATGGTTGAATAACGATCCCAGTAAGAATCAGCAAGGGGTGCAACCAGCAATGGCAGCATGGACGTGAAACCACACCAACTGTTTACGGTTTTCGCCGCCGACGAATTCCCCATTTTCATCACATCGGTTAGATACGTCACCAAGTTCGACGCCACCCCTTTGAACACGAACCTCTCCATCCCCGCTACCACTGCCACACGCGTCAAAATCTTCGTCAATTAAACTTTATTATATATCTAAAGATCACGCGCTCGTAATGTTCTCTTGTTTCATCAGTAACGTCTTCGTTACTAAGTTGTAAATGATATTAGTATAGTTCACGAATGATTTGATAATGAGAGATATTTTCCTCTAAGTATATTGAGTTAAAGACATATATTCTAATTTTATATGTTTTTGAATTAAATAAAATAAAAATGTCAAAGTTAAACTTGAAGTAATCTTTTATGTTTTTTTGATTTTTTTTTTATCAAAAAAAAAAAAAAAATCATACATGATTCAATCATTAAAAAAATAAAATAAATAAATAAATAAATAAATAAATATATATATATATATAATCAAATAAAATCTTATAACTTTTCATTGGTGAAATTAATACTAATACAACTTAATACACTTAAAAATTTTGGCTCTAAGTTTGTTTATCTATAGCTAGAAAGAAAGTTAAAAGTTTTGAAAGTATCTGAGTGCTCGAGCATTCAATCAATGATCGCCAAAAAAAAAAATAGTAGCTCAGTGATATAAGTATATCTCAAATACCATGAGGTCACGGATTCAAATCTTCATCCCTAATTATTGTAATCTAAAAGAAAAAATCATTGGTCAATTAAGAAAAATATGAATTCAAATTCTCAACTTATATAACTTAAAAATAAATAAATAAATAAATAATTTAACTAATTTTCTCTTGCAACATTTATTTATCTTCTCTAAAAAAACATTTATTTATCAAAATTGCATCATTGTCTATTTTTCCCAGTTAACCAACCAAAATTTAAATTCCTAGTCTTTTGTTTGATCCACAATATAAGCTTTAATTCATGAATTAAGACAAAGTTTGAGGGCCATTTTCAGAAAAAAAGGTCAAAATTTGGGTTTAAAAAAGAAAAACTTAACCTGTCAAATTTAGAAAATAATTAAAAATATAATCCGTTTCAAAAAAATGAATAAATATAGTAGCTATATTTATGAATATTATCGTATGTTTTCTTAATTATTTTATTATAATATAATATTAATGACTATATAAGTAAATATTGTTAAATTATAATTATTTAAACGCAAAAAAAAAAAAAAATTATAAAGAGAAAAAGAAAATAAGAAAAATAAATGGAAAAATAAAATGCTATTTTGTGCATCTCTGCTAAAGTTAGCAGAAGTCTTGCCAATTAGAGCTAATTTTTTTTGTCAAACAAAAAAAAAACCCACAAAAAAAGAAATTAGAGTGGTAGTACATATGAATTTAGTGGAATTTTCATTTTTCTTTCATATAAGAGATTTAAAAAGAAAAAAAAAAAACGGATAACTGATTTTGTTTTAATATTCTGTTTTTAAAAAATTAGTGGTTGCCAAACTAAACAATGCTTTAACCTCGTCATTGCGTCAAAACGACCATATCTCAGCTGACACTAATGATGATTAACATTTTCGAGTTCTCGTATTATACTCTATGTAGAATTTGTTGTCCTTCTCCCTCAACTTGCACTAAAAAAAAAAAACAAAACCCCACGTCTTCGCATACTCAATGATCTTTCCACTCGTAAACTCAAAAATAAAAATGTTAAATTCGTTAATACTTCAAATTTAATGTTCGGGTGAAAGAAAAATAAAATAAAAAATCAGACGAAATAGAGTCGAATCAAATTGATTTAATGCAATGATTCGATTTTTTAAAACAATATGAAATAATTTTGTTTGATATTTTAGAAAATCGAAATATATTACTTTGGTTTCGGTCCTTATATAAGAACGGAGAAAAGATCGAACATATAAATACTAAGAAAAAAGATATTAATATTTAAATTTTATGAAAAAACAAATTTAAAGGTTAAATATGAGTAAAATCAAGTCTTATATCTAAAAATAAAACCTCGCCAATTCTTATATATTTTTATTAAAGTTTTTTTTTTTTTAATTAAAGTATTTTACTTTCATATAATTGGATAATTTATATGTAATATAATTATCTAGAAAAATGGTGAGAATATATATATATATGATAACTACACATTTCCTTAACATTTAAAGATTTAAACTTTACTCCAATACTCACGAATATAAAATTAAATGTTCTAAAAAGTAATACAAAAATTGTTGAGAAAAAACTAACTTAAAAAAAAAAAAAAAAAAAAAAACTAGTTTTTATTTATTTATCTAATTAAGTTGAAAAAAAAAAGAAAAAGTGTTTGTTTAAGAGAGGAAAGGCATTATTTGGAATACCTATGAGAAGAATACACGATTTACTTAGTCTCCTTCTGTGTGGCGGTGGCGGTGGCGATGGCCGTGGCGGAAGCGGCGATCCCCCTCCTTCTCCGGCAGTCATGGCGGCGCAGAGATGAGATCAAAATAAAAGAAAAGGCAGCTCTGAGGTAGAGAAATGGCGGTGGAAAAAAACAGAGAGAAGATTATTTTGTTCTATTGCAAAACATTCATCATTTCCAACCTTTATATATATACATCTTTTTTTAAATATCTAAAGTTTTTTCTTTTTTTAAAGTTTTATTACATCTTACCGTTTTATTATTATTATTATTATTATTATATCATATTATGTTTGGTGGGGTTTTTACGTTTGGGTATTTAAATCACAAATTATTTTGAATAATTAGAAATAATGATTGTAATAATAGTTCGTTTGGATGTAGATTTATATAGAGTAGTTGCAGCCAATAGCTCGATTTAATGTAGATTTCTATGAAGAAGTTACAATTAATAACTCGTTTGAATGTAGATTTCTATGAAAAAATATGAATTATTTGAGTGATTAAAAAAGATGAATTATTTAAGTGATTACAAATGAGAAGTTATTTGAGTGGTTACAATAGCTCGTTTGGATGTAGTTTTTATAAGAGGATTTGCAAATTCTCTTTTTCTAAATACACCTAAATCCACCATCCAAACACCTCTTTAAATTTTTGTGTCTTTATTTTTTTAATTTTATTTTTTAAAATCTAATAAATGACTGAACTTTTATAATTGTGTTTATTTTGTATTTGTACTTCATTTCGTAAATTATTAAACTAATTTTAATTCTAGTTTCTAAAATTTAAATTTTATGTCTTATAGGATACAATGCCTACTAGTTTATATTTAAAGAATACACATTTAATGTTAGACATTTAATGTAATATTTTGGTCATTAATAGTAGTTATTATTTTTATTAATAGGGTATTTAATATACAAACGTCATTTTGATGATGATACGCTCATAGTTATTTGTATGCATACTTAGACAAGTATCTAGGACATATAAGTGGATCTAATTCCAAGTTAATAACCTAAAATCTCTAGAGTATATGAATTAAGATAGGGCGCTTAAGTCCTGATGACACTGTTGATATGACCCATTTTGCATCAATTACTTCACTAAGAATGATTGTATGTCGATGTGAGCTTAATCCTGAGTAGGTTATCAACTCATACTTATGAAACCATCATATGATGTACATGGGCAAGACTAGCCAAACAAAGCTAGGTCAATAAGTCTCCATGTTAGAGATTGTCGTTGTGAATAGTTGATAACGTAACTACACAAGAAGAAATTCACGACTTCTCGAATTTTGAAGAAGATGTAGAGTTGTTCACTTAAGAATTGATTCTAAGACTTGAACAAAGGGTGCCCGCCTCTCAAATATTTGTCTGGGAGGACCCTGGTTTATTATAAGACTATAAACACTTATTAATAAAGGAATTAGTAGAACTTAAGGAGAAAGATGTACTAAAGGGATAAAACGAATTTCTTGTCCCAACTGTTAATTACAAACAAGCTCGTGAAGAATCACATGACAGATGACCAATTATATCCATGAGCGTAACTTGTCCTATAGTGCAAAAGAGTCTAGTACAAGTCTTTAATGGAATAAACATATTGTTAAAGAATATGAATTAGATCTCAAGTCGTTGTAGCTTTCAATCTATAGGTCCACCAGTCCCCAAGCTAGCTCATACTTGCTAACACACTATTTTATTAGAGAGTGAATTTGAAGATTTCAAATTCACGGATTGATTATATTGGATATAATTAATATAAGCTTAAAGTTTAATGATTAAACTTACTAAATTAATATATTGGATATATTGATTTAATATTAATTTGATAAATATTAAAGAGAAATAATTAATTTATTGAACATATTAATTATAAATAATTATTGGATAATTATTTAGTAATAAGAAATTAATTAACATGTTGGACATATTGATTGCATACATAGTTATTGAATAATTATTTATTGAGAAAAAATTAATTCATATATCTGATATATTAATTGGATTAATAATTATTGGATAATTATTAAAGAGAGAATTGGACATTTATTTATTTATAGTGTATTAGATATATTATGAAATTTATATTAATTAGATAAATATCAATTAAAAAAAAATAAATGAAATTTTCAAATTTCACCTTAAATAGGAATAAGAAAATGAAATCTTTTATTTAAAATATTATCATAATATTTCTAATATTCGTATTGGATATCCAAATATATTATTTTATCCTAATTTAAATGGTCCATTTTCTACTATAAGGAGTGTGGGAGGGCTTCATAATCATCTTTCTCTCTTCGAAGTAACTCATCTCTCAAATAGAGAACACTCCTAGCTAGAAGTAGAGTTTTTTTGTTTAATCTTCTATAGTCAGATCTCTCACAAAGAGTTTTTAGCTCCACTTTCTAAAGGCTTCTGACCAAGCATTCAGAATAGCAAAGAAATCATAACCTGGTAAACAGGAGGAGATGGTTCAAGATTGTCTAAGGGAATAGTCGAATATCCTACCCAGCATAAAGATCCGCAATAATTGTTTAGAGGAGTCATTCAATGTGAGTATGCTTATTATAATAACAAGTTAAAATCACTTAGAATATTGGATGTAAATTAATATACCTAATCAAGATAATTAAATGGTTTAATTATTAGATTTTTTTTATAATCACCTGCTTTTGCCACGTTAATGACATGCTTCTACCATCTATTCCAAACAATGCTTGACACAATATCAAGCCTAAATCGATCTTATCAGGCATATAAATCTATTGAAGTCAATAATTCGAAGAGTAAAGATTCAATAATTAGAATAGTAAAGATTCAACAATTTTATCTCGAGATGTATTTATCCATGGAAAATCGAGTCTGAAAACATAACTACATCTTAAAATTATAACTAAGTATAGGAAATCTAAAAAAAATTGAAGATTATAACAACTTACCATCCAACAACAATATATTTGTATATATATCTAATCCTTGTAACACTCCAAAACTTCAAAGTAACACACTGTAACAACTATTAATAGATAACAAACCTAAAACTCAGGGTCGTAATTCTAATCCAGTTACTACATCGTATAGCCCATCGATCACAACTAAGTCTTTTCACCTAACTCCCATCGACACTTGTCAGAGTTAACATCATAACACGAAGTGAATATATATACATACAAAGTAAGTAGTTTTCAATACAATAAACTAATCAGCAGAGATTTAGAAGGGCGCCACACCAATATCTCTCGATTTAAGATAAGGAAACACATAAGCTTTTGGAATCAAATACGAATCAATCATATTCATACTTGATATCTTATATCTAGCAACCACTTACTGCACACCACAAGTCATATGCACAATACGTTCTACACTTTAAAGTGCAACTATATCTACTCAATAAGCTCTTCTATTAGAGCGGTAAAACATATCTACTCATGCGACTGAAAAATACATTGCTATGAGTGGCCCAGTTCAAGCTGGTGAAAGGTAATCTTGTTAGCTAAACACCACACTGAAAAATCTACCATAGGCCTTACAACTTAAAAAAAAAAAAAAATCTATATCATGTCACTTACGCTTGTCATTCTCTCGACCTGATAAAAACCATCCTTGAACTATGGTCAGAAGAAATTGTATACCTAGAGGTACTCACTCTCGATTGTACATTCCAACACAACTTTTCACTATTTGAATGACTAATCTCTCATAGCCACGTTAGGACACCTCCTAGATGTCTTATAACCAATTCTAACCTCGTAAATCGAGTTTGAATCTCAAATATTCCAAACACCACAAAGAAATTATATGAGGCCTAAATACAACATAATAGTTTCATTTGAAATAGAACCATACCTTCTAATGCCACTGAATAAAGGTCACTAATACAAATTATCCATCAGTTTGCCCAACACATAACTCTCACGCTAGGGCAAAGCTTTTGATCTTTAAAATGTACTACAAATATATTCATGAAAATATCTAACATAGACACATTAATCTCACATTAAATAATATCACCACAATTGATTCTCCTTCTACTAATCTCACGTGCAAGCGTAATACGTAGTGAATATCTTTATTTTTTTTTTTTATATATTAAAGAAGAGCATTATTGATTAGGTATATGGTTAAGAGCTTCTTATTTTCGGTGTAAGCTAAAAAAAAAAAAGGCTTTTATTTTCATTTTTAATAAATCAAGAGGAAAAGAAAGAAAACAAACCAAACCGAATTGAACTTTCTTTCTACTACTTTAAAAAAATAAAATTTTTATTGGATTTAATGTGATGTTTAGAGTATCCAATCTTAACATAAACAATTGTCTTAATTGATTTTCCAAACCTGTTTATTTTAATATCTATTATATATATATATATATAAGTATTTTAACTTTACATTATTATATTTACCTATAATAATTTGTTAATCTGCATGTCAAATAATTTTAACCTTGATTAGTTTGAATTTATCCTTGATGCAAACAATATTAGCTTTTCTTAAGGAAATAAAACTTACCACAAAAAAAAAAAAAACTTTTATTTAAAAAACTTAGGTTGCATAAAGATGGAAAGAAATAGTAAGATAAAATAATAATAATAATAATTTAAAACTAGACATGAATTAATTGAAAACAAATTATTATAATGATAAACCAAACACTAATTGAGTTATAATAACTATATCTTATTGACATGAGCAATATACAAACACGATCATAATTGTTGAAAATTAAACATTATTTTTTGAGTAAATAACGTTGTTGAACTCTTAATGAAAATTGTTTCTCATTTTACTATCTTAAAAAATAAAAAGAATCCCTTTCAAAAAATAAATAAAATCTAGTCTTTTGTAAAACTAATTATAAATATTAGGTTTTTCATTAAAAAATAAATAAATTATTTTTAATTTTTGAGAGGAGAATCATAACCTTCATCTTTATATTTGAAGGCACTCACATCCATTTCAAGACTCGAACCTAAAAAATAATAGTAATAAAATATATAATTAAGTTCTAACTCTAAATTTCGATATACA
The DNA here is from genome assembly GCA_037832605.1 of Cyclanthera cordifolia. NCBI lineage: Eukaryota > Viridiplantae > Streptophyta > Magnoliopsida > Cucurbitales > Cucurbitaceae > Cyclanthera > Cyclanthera cordifolia. Next base: position 9,463,988 of record JBBMEG010000018.1, read on the forward strand.
TATATATATATACAAACATATATAATTCGAAAGTCTAAAATCAGTATACCAACCGAGTCACCTCTAGACAAAGTGATTTTTTAGTTTTAAAATTGTCAATAGTTTTTTTGTCCATTATTATAGTAAAAATAATAGTAATAAATAAATAAATAAATAAATAAATATATATATATATATATATCAAAAACAAAAGAAAATCAAATTACTAGGAAACAATTTCTACTAGTTTTTTAATTTTTAATTTTTTTTTCCAACATAAAGTTCATAAACTCGAACTTATTACTTTTTGCATTAATATAGATGCAAAATGCAGAAAAATGTATGTTTGTTAGTGTTTGAGTTAATGAGAATCATTCTATCCATAATCAAGTTTTCTCCAAATTATCTTTTTATTTTTCATTTGACTACTTTTTATTCTTCCCCTATTAACTTGTATTTTCTCCACGATTATTTTTCAAACACATCATATCTGTTATTTTATTTTATTTATTATTATTTTTTTAAAATCAAATAAATCATTCTCGCAGTAATTATTTCCTTAACCTCAAATACAAATAATCACTCTCTCTCTCTCATTATTTTCTTTTTCATCAACCCCACAATTGATTATACTTGTAATTTGATGTTTTCTTTATATATATTTTTTAAATTAAAAAAAAAAAAAGTTGAAGCTGATTATAGATATTAATATTTCAAAAACTTATGCATATAATTCTACACCCATGCATTGCACAAGTATACACGTCAGTTTCAATTCACTTGCTCGGATTCATTGCGACGTGGCATACAACCTTCCACGTGGGATTCTTTGACATGGCTTGTAACTTGTTCCTCGCGTTGTCAGTACTCCATATTTATTTACAGTTCCCAATACCCGCTAGTAACAAATTATCCGCAGTTATCTCAAAAAAAAAAAAAAAAAGAGTAAATAAGAAAAGAATTAAAAAAAAAAAAAGAAGTGATGTAATTAGTTCAATCACATTTAAAAATTTGAAACTTAACCATTTTGTTTTAAAATTATTTTGCGAAAATAAAATATCTATAATAAATTTATAGTTTTCAAAAAAAAAAAAAAAAAAAAAAACAGAACTCAATCCAAAATTTTTTGATCATTAATTATATACTAATATTGTTGAACTGTATTAACACCAAATAATGAAATCATCTTGTAACAAGTAAAATATCATAAATTACACTAGTAAAATAATATTTGTACAAAATTTATAACTACTTGAATAAGTTATTTAATAATTATTTTGTATTTAATTTAAAAAATGAAATAAAACCCTCCATTTTTATTGAATCACTTGCTTTTTGTTTTTGAAAAATTGTTTACAAATTTCTTACAAAAACAAAGCACGTTTCTTTTTTTTTTTTCTTTTTAACCTCAACGTGAGATGGTGAAAATCTTGATGGGTTAATAACGAAAGAAGAATAGTAAGTGAGGCTTGGTACGCAAATTAAAAAATTCAGTTTGATTATCATTTGATTTTTCGTTTTTCATTTTTAAAATTTAAGTATACAGTTTGTACTACAATGCATGATATTCATTATTTTGAATTTTTTTTCTATTTATATTTTTGAAAGAGAAATAAAATTAAAGATAAAAAGAATATCTTCGAAATACTCGTTTTTGTTTATGAAATTGGATAGGAATTCAATTTTTTATTTTTTTTTAATCCGTTGTGCACGTGAGAAACTCACGCAGACACACTGAAAGCACACGTGAAAATTACAAGGATTTTTTAATGTAAAAAAGAAAGAAAATTAATAATGGGTTGTTAAAAGATAAAGAGATTAAAAGAGAAAGAGGTGGTTTAATGAGATGGAATTCACTTTCATTTTTCTGATGGCTGCTTCCACCAAAGAGACTACCTCTAATGGAAGATCTTTATTTTTTTTTTTAAAAAACCAAAACAAATTGTCTTATTACTAATTCATTTTTGGTTGAAAATATTATTTTTATTTTTAGGCTTTTAGCTTTGTTTTATTTTATACTCTAAATTTTAATTTTCGTCCATGCTTTTTTTTTTTTTAATTTTAATTTGTTTCGTAAAAATAAATGTTGATAGGATAATTAATATTAATTGAAATTGATTTAATTACGTTAATGATGGTAAAACATTATATGTCAAAATGTTTATAAAATTTATAGGTAAGATTAAAAAAAAAATAATTATGATAAAGATTAATTTCATTTTTTTAAGTCTATAAACTAAAATTGAATATTTGAAAGTTTAGAGACAAAAATAAAATAAAATTTTAAAAAAATTCAAAAATTAAAATAAAACTTTTGAAAGTTTAGGAACTAAAATGAAACAAAGTCAAAGTTTAGAGAGGAAAATGATATAGTAAAATTTGTAAAACTAATCAAATCTAAAAAATTATAAGTATAGTCATGGCTATCAAAAAAATTAGCAAATATAATCAGTGTACTAATGAGTATTATCACATATATTTTAAGAATACAATATTTATAATATAATATTAATGACTATATATATATATATATATATATATATATATTAAAATTTAACTATATTGTAATTATTTTGTGGGAATAACACATAATCATAATTTCTATATATTAGCTTTAATTTTTCATATTATCTAATCGGTCACATTGGTTTTTAAATTCTAGTAAGTGTAACAAATTTTTGAACTTCCAACCTTATTTTTAATAGGCCTCTATAAACTCTCAAAACTTTGAGAGGCCATTTTCAAACTTCTAATTTAGTGTTTAATAGTTTTTTTTTTTAGCATATTTGCAAATTTTTAAAATTAAATAATCTATGATATTATATGAATCATAATTGATGTTTAATTAATATATTAATTTTCAATTTTCAATTTTTTGTATACAAATTTCTGTATTAAAACATGGTAAATACATAAAATCAAAACTTCAAAGACGTACAACTTAAAGATTAAGAACTTATTAACCATGTTTTAAAGTAATTAATAAAGACATGAGTTGAGAGACTAATTATAAACAGATAATTTATGGACTAAACTTATAATTTGTATGTGTTTAAATATCTACTTTTAAAGGTAACAACGTGTTTGAAATGGTACAAAGAATCCAAACAAAATTTAAGTGATGGTGTAAATCTTGTATAGATTAATTAGGAGTGTTTGAATGAATAATCGTGACGATTATTTTGATCGACTAGAAATAAATAATTATTTTAAGTGGCTATGAAGGAGGAATTGTAATAATAACTTGTTTGAGTGAAATTATTATAAAGTGATTATAAAATTTCATTTTTTAAAACTCCATAAAAACTGGCAAACTCATTTATAAGGTGTGTTTGAGACATAGAGAATGAGAACAATTATGAGAGGAATGAGAATTACCGAGAGAATAAAAAAATGAATGATTACGGAGAGAATGATTAATTGTGTTTGTGGTTAGTGTTTAACATAAAATGCATATTCAACTTAAATCTAGTTATTTAAGGAAACCCGTCTCAAATACTCTATACCTCAATCGTTAAGCTCTCTCTTATTACCTAGTTAAACTTAAATATTGTTGTGACATAAAATATGGCCCGGAAGTCTCGGAAGAGGCCGGGACCCGAACAAAGGACAAAAGGACCAAGGC
>JBBMEG010000018.1:9489165-9499887 GCA_037832605.1 Cyclanthera cordifolia
AAAAATACCTCTAAATTTTACAAAACTGCCTTGACTTGCAAAAATATGTTAAAAAATAATAAATAAATAAATCTCAGTATTAAGTAGCAAAGAAAAAAAAGTTAAACCTTTATTTGAGTAATATGGTTTTGACCTTTCAAATCACTAAAATTATTCTAATTCGAAGATGATTATTCTTTTTTATTTATTTAATTTTTTTCTCTCCATGAATATGAGTGAAAATAAACATATTATTAACATTTTATGGGATGTTTGGAACGAGTATTTAGAAGGAGTATTCAGTGAATACTTCTAGAAAAAAAAAAACTATATTCAAACGAGTTTTTGACTAATCATTATTTTTAAATACTCAAAATAAATTCTCATTCTAAATACTTTTAAAAACTACATCCAAACAAACTTTTGGATATAATCATTAAATCTAAATATTCAAAATAAATTTTCATTCTAAATATTCTTAAAAACCACATTCAAACAATCTTTTAGACCGCAACATTACTTCTAAATACTCAAAATAAATTCGCATTCTAAATACTCTTAAAAACTACATCCAAACCATTTTTTTACTGCAATCATTACTTTTAAATAGTCAAAATAAATTCTCATTATAAATACTAATTCTAAATATTCCTAAAATCTCAATCCAAACACCTCGGGTAAAAGGACAAAAAAAATAAATAAATAGAGAGAGAACAAATATGTAGACTAAATAATAATAAAAAAAAATTTAAAAAAAAAAACTAAGAATAATATTGATGAGTTTAGACATTGCTTGCAACGGTGGATAGTTGAATGTTGTTAGTACTTTGATTCTCTTGTGTACCCATAACAGAGTAATATGCATACAAAATTAGTTGAAGAAGTCCTGAAATTACCCCAACACCATGGCTTATCTGCAAAATGTATAATAAATAAAGAACTCAGTGTCTGTATAAATATCAATAAACTTCAAACTTAAAAATTTATCGGATAGAATACATACCAACATATATAGATCAAATTTCATGAGAGCATAAGTTGTCCAAACGCAACCATTTAAGAAGTTAGTCAATGAAAGTAGAAACGGCATATACTTGACACTTTTTGTCGTTATCACCTTTTTCTATTGATACACAAAATGTCATGTTTGTTAGTATTCGAAAAAGTACATTTAGGCCAAGTAAATTTGACGGAGAAGGACTGGAGTTTAGTTACCATGATGGTTAGAGGAGAAATATACATCATGATGTTGAAAACGTCACTAATGATTCCAATCATCAAGGATCTTTCTTTTGTTCCATTCAATGTTAGTAGAGATATGAGAACAAAGACGGTCACAAATAGAACTTCAAAGAGGAGACAAAGAGTAACTCTCATCTGATATAAGAGTAAGAAAAACGAAAAAATAAAAATAAAAAAGTTTATAATTTTGAAGCGTAAACTAGAAATTAGAAAAAGAAAAGAAAAAAAAAAACTTACTGATTTTTCGTCATCGGCAAAAATGACAAAGATGATCAAATAAACAAGCTCAATAACAAGACCAAGGCTATTAATGATGACGCCCAAGAGGCTATCATAATGAACGAAGGACATTATAAGGAAAATCCATACGCAATTCAGAACAGCTGCAATGTAGGGATCAGACTTGAACTCTTCAACAGATTTGTTCTTGATGATTTTATAAAACGTTGGCCTGAAATTATATAAATATTTAGAAAAAAAATAAAAATATTTTCAAGGATGAAAAATAATAGAGAGAATGAGGATATCGAAAGTTTACAATGGAGATAAAAAGAGGCTGAAAGAGATGGCATTGCCGATAATGGAGACGATATTGCGAGCGATAACGGTGCTAACCATCTTGATGTTCACTTTATATCTTCAAAGAATTAACTTAAAATTGATGGATTGAATCGAATGGTAAAGAAAAAAAAAAGAAGAAGAGAGTAAAAATTGGTGAGAAGGAAGAGTGATGATTATGTTATTTATACTTTTTTTATTTTTCCTCTTCCTAATCGTAATTTTCTTTCTTTTTTTTCTTTTTTTTCTTTTTTTTTTTTTTAATTTTGATTCTGTTCCTAATTAGATTAGGAATCGGATATCAAATTTTCGTTTTTTTTTGTTAAATATATATATATATATATATATATATTTTTTTTTTTTTTCTTTTTTTTTTCTTTTTCTAATTTCCTGTGAAAATCCATAATTCAAATTGCATCGAAAAAAAATATATTTTAAAAAATTCCAAGTTTTGAAATTTCTTTTTCAAAGAAATTAGTTTATAACATTTATTAATATATATATATATATATATATATATATATATTTTTTTTTTTTTAAGAATTTTTTTTTTTTTGACTGGACCACATAAATATGTTTGAGTTTCTATTTAAATTCTATTTTTTGGTTAATTACATTTTTTTTTTTTAGTGTACAAAATAAAAATGTATTTGGTAACTATTCTTTTTCTTTATTTCTTACAAAAATAAAAAATGTAAACAAAATTTGTTTGGTATCGATTTTTGATTTTTTATGTAATTCAAAATCTAAATATATTGTATATTAGTACTAAATATATATATATATTACCTCTTTTGTTCACAAACATGCTGAGTTTATTTATAAAGAAAACTAAATACTAGGTTCAAAAAAAAAAAAAAAAAAAACGAACACTTATTTTTTTTGTAGTTTCTCATTTTTCAATTCAATTTAAGAAACGTTTTTTTTATTTGCAGGAACAAAAACGTAAACAGTTACTGAATAAGTCTGTTTCTAAAAAAATAGGGAACATAAACGAGAACATAATCAAACTAGCTCATAATTTTTCGACTTTTGGTTTTTAAAATTCAAAATTGTATTTACTAAATTCTCTACATATGTTTTATCTTTTCTTAAGTAAGTATGTTAATCGTAATCAAAATCCATAAACCAAAATAAGTATCTAGAAGCTTTTTTTTTTTTTTTTTTTATCAAATTTAATTTGGTTTTTTACGAAATAGAATGTAGTTATCTAATTCAGGAAAACTATGTGTTAGAAACAGTAGTTGTAGACTTATAAATTCAAAAACCAAAAACTAAAAATCAAAAGGTCTTAGTTTTAGATTTCAAAAATCATTATTTCATCTATCCGATCATGAGTGATATTTATGGGCACAATTATGTGCGTTCTTGGGCCCCGATGATTTCTCTGTGGAGTTTAGATTGTGGGTGGTTTTAGGGCTCGGTGGTGAGCAAGGTTGTTGGATATGTTGGGAATAGAGGATAATTAACGTTGTGGAAGCGTGTGATTACAAAAATTTTCAAATATTAAAACCATTTAATTATCTCGATTAATCATATTAATCTATATGCAATACCTTAAGTGATTGATTTTGTTATTGTAAAATAACATACTCATATTGAATGATTCATATAAACAATTATGGCTAATCTTTATGCCGAGTAGGATCGACTATTCTCATGGATGATCTTGAACGATCTCCTCAGGTCTTCTAGGCTAAGGCTTGTTTGTTTCACTGAGTGCTTGTTGGAAAGCTTTTAGAGAAGGTAACTAGGAACTTTTCATTAGAGATCTGATTATGAAGGAGAATAGCTCATTAGATTGCTTCTCTTTATGACTTAGAGAGAAAAAAAACACTCATTGATTTCTCCCCTAAGTCACGAATCTAATTCTCGGGTTACAACGGTTGTTGACTTCATTAAAAGAATTCACCTTATTATTATAATGAAAGTAACATAATAACAAAGTGTTAATACGTATAATCGGAGATGTTCATTAGCTAAATTTTAACTGAACGGGGCCGGAAGTGGGAAAAAAGTTGTTCCCATTGGCTAAACGGGGGGAATGTATGTTTGTCTGATTCCCGCCCGTTTACATTTTTTTCTTTATTTTATTCCTTTAACTTTTAGATAAAAACATTTGTTGATAAAATTATCTCTTTTTTTTTTTTAATAATACATAATATAGTTGAAATTTGATCAATATTTTTTTTTTAAATATTTTATTATTTGAAATTATCACTTACAAAAATATTTAAAAATAAATAATGGTAAAAATTTACTACATGGAATCTTCGTCTCAATTCCCGTGAGATTTTTTTTTGTAGAGATGAAAATTAATTTTAGGGTAAAATATCATTTTGGTCTGTGAATAGTAAATTTAAAGTCAATATTAATCACCGTAACGATCAGTGGCGCGTTAGTCACATGTTCGATCCTGAAAATCGGTATGTGTAATCCCCTCCGTCGTCCTATCGAAAAATAAGAAATCTCAAATTTTAGAGACTAAAATCAAACTTTTAAAATAGCAACACAAAATTCGAGATTAAAATTTAACTTTTAAAAATTCAAATAAAAATAAAACGAACGTAAAAATTAATAGACGAAAATGGCAATGTTTTTTTTTTAGTATAAGTTGGGGGAGGGGGAAACAAACCCTAGATGCTAATGCATCACTAGTGCCAACTGAGCTATATGTCACACTAGCATTTCATAGACAGCGAAATGGCGACTGTGCGACACTTGTTCTAACCCGGCGAGCAAGTTAGCCGAACAAAAACGCAAATCGGGTGACACAACAGGTGCAACCTCTATCACGAATCTCGTGAAAAAGTTTTCGAAATAGAGAGAAAGAAGTTTGGAAATACGTTTTGTATTTGAAAAGCTATACGAAAATATAATAAGAATCACTTCAACTAAAGATTATTCAACATATAACTCGATAACAATGAAGTTTCAAGAAATCATATCTCTTGTAGTACATTTTGACACATAATTAATATGACACTCTTGGATATAAAAATGGCGATGAGTCTAACATTTAGAATAAAATGAAGAAAACTATCATAACATGTAATAATGACAAAATAACATTAAAGCGTGATGAAACGGAGTTAACGGACATATGACCATGTGCAACACGCACTACACAAGCATGCCGTCAGACTATGGTTGCGTTGACATAAACCATAGTTTATTCTTAAATTTAAAAGGAGAGATGGAGACGATTGCGTGCATCTGTGCTTATCACTGGAAACTACTTTGAGTTGCGCCAATGTTGGATCGAGTTCCGATCTGTTTATCTGAAAACTAAAATTTAAAAAACTGCATTACGAATTATTGGAATTTGGTACACAGTTCTTCATTTTTCCTTCTTCCTTACTCCACCGAAATCATAATCCACCAATTTCCACCTCCTTTTTAACCTCGCTTTTCCAGTTTGATTCAATCAATTTTGCAGTCAAACTCTTGAGATTTGAAATCACAGGATCATCTCCTAGGGTTTCTTTCTCTCGCGATGGAGAGCTCCGAGAAAGTGGTCGCCGTTATCATGGTCGGCGGCCCAACCAAAGGTACGAACACAATTTCGCATCTATGATTCCGAAACGGTTCTCTTCGTGATTTTGTTGATTGTGGTTTTTGCAGGTACCAGATTTCGGCCTCTTTCATTCAATACTCCGAAGCCTCTCTTCCCTCTTGCTGGTCAACCGATGGTTCATCACCCTATCTCTGCTTGCAAACGGGTTTGATTTCCGATCTGATTTAAACAATGTTGCGTTAGTTTTCAGCTGAATTTTAATTCGTGCTTAATCTGGATGAGCGCTTATTGAATTGTAGATACCAAATTTGGCTCAAATTTTTCTTATTGGATTTTCTGAGGAGAGGGAATTTGCTCTTTATGTTTCTTCTCTGTCTCATGAGTTGAGACTACCAGTGAGGTGAATGTGACGGCTGCTCATTCAGTGTAATTTTGTTTGTTGCTTGGAATATATCGTTTCTGAAGTAGTTGAGCTTGTTTCGTTGTATTTGGCTTTAGGTACTTGAAGGAGGATAAACCACATGGCTCGGCTGGGGGTATTTATTACTTCAGAGATATCATCTTGGAAGACAGCCCGGTTTGTACTCTTTGCTAGTCATGGCTTGTTATATGGAGTTATAGAATTTTATTTTTTCTTAGTTCCACGACAATTGGAGTGGGGGAATGGGGGATTCCGAACTAGCTCGTGTTGGCTTTAGAACCGTGTTTGTGCTTCTCAGTCTACAAGGAATCTAGGCACGAGACCTACTTATGGCGCATCGCATCAATTAGGCGTGCACCTTCTATGAGGCCCACGAGACGCAAGCCTTGTGGGCTTTTGTTTTTTAAAATGTTTTTTAGGGTTTTTGTATCTAAAACCATTTTCTAAAGCCATATTCTCCGTACTTACAACGGGCGTGGGTGCCCTCGGGTATGTACTACAGCCAAATATAATATCTAATGGTAAAGTGGCGGCTTCAAATTTTCAGATATAATAAAAAGAAAATGCTATGGTTATCATATCCTTATATGTTAAAGCCGATGGAATTAGCAACTAGAACTTGTTAGATATATATATGATAATTTTGGAATTTATTAGAATTTTTTTAAGTACTCAGATTCAGACTAATTTAATACAACCATAAAAATTTAGAAACATATGAGACATTTTCTGAAGTGTAGGAACTAAATAGACACCAGTTGTTTTATTACATTAGAGATGCTATAATTTCCCCCTCCCCCATCTCGTGTCACAACGACTCTTCAGTAGTGTGACCTTTACCACAAGACAATGCCTTAAGTTCTCTCTTATAGTGTTTTAATAAGCCCACACAGGCGTGCTCACATATTGTGTGTTTGTGTTTTGCAGTCGTACATTTTTCTTTTAAATTGTGATGTTTGCTGCAATTTTCCACTTCGAGACATGCTAGGTTTGTTTTGTAACTAAATCCTTCGTTAGAACTGAATATTTCTTCCTTTCCTGGTTATTTAAGTATTCATAGTAAAGTAAGTGGTGGTTTCCTTTTCTTGCTCTACAGAGGCACATAAAAGATACGGTGGGATGGGAACTATATTAGTAAACAAGGTTGGTAAATGATCTATGGCTTTTAAAAGAAAAGGTTATGAAGCCAAAAAGAAGCACTAGCTGTAACTTATAACAATTTTAGGGTTAATGTTAATGTTGGATCCATGCTCTTATTTCACTTCGTGTACAGGTTTCTGCTGAATCTGCTAATCAGTTTGGTGCACTAGTTGCTGATCCAGTCACAAACGAACTGTTGCATTACACAGAGAAACCCGAGACTTTTGTATGAATTGGTGCTTTTTTTAGTAACATTATCAACCTAATCTGCTAATCAATATCTGTCCAAAAACTGATTTATCTTTTACTGCAGGTGAGTGATTTAATAAATTGTGGTGTATATGTATTTACATCGGAAATTTTCGATGCGATCCAAGATGTCTCAATTCATCGGGAAGGCAGAGGTTGTAGTGTTAATGGATGCCATATTTATAACTTTATTTTAACAAGCATAATTTTCTTGTAAACTTGTAGTTTTCCAATCATCTTTCCAATGCTAAGTATAGAGTATGAATTGTTTGTATTTATTTCAGCTAATCTGCAACGTGTCTCCAGCTTTGAAGCTCTACAATCTGCTACAAGGTTAGCTACTCCTTACCACTAGTCTTTTTCATGTTCAGAATCAGGAACTATAAATAGATTTGAGTACACGAGCCAATTTTTTCTTTTAATTTTAAAATTATAACTCTTTTGGTCAGTTTTCTCAACTGCTCGTGATTCTGAGGTAATCATTTTTCCGTTATGTTTCTATCAACAGGAACCTTCCAGCTGACTTTGTAAGATTAGATCAAGATATTCTGTCCCCCCTTGCTGGAAAGAAGCGCTTGTATACATATGAGACCAAGGATTTTTGGGAACAAATCAAGACTCCAGGGTAGAGTAACCACTTGGGCAGGCCTTTTCTTTGTGATATTCATACTCTAATTTGTTGTATAATCTAACCTTTATGAATCTGTACTAACATTGCAGGATGTCTTTGAAGTGTTCAGCCCTTTATCTTGCTCAGTATCGATTAACTTCTCCCCATCTTTTGGCTAATGGAAATGGTACCAAAAGTGCTACTATTGTCGGCGATGTCTACATTCATCCATCAGCAAAAGTTCATCCCACTGCAAAGGTGGTTTGTTCGCTCTTCTTCTCGATTAATAAGCTTGCTCCTACTCTGCTTTTTAACATTTTCAAATTTCTTTACTTTGCTAGTTCAAAATACCGAGCTCCCAAGTTTACAATTTTGCTTATAGTTATGGTCATGTTTACTTGGTCTTCTCATGTCTTCCTTCAGTTTTTCTTACAAATTTTGTTTCCAAATCCTAGGTGTTGCCTTGGCACACTTCTCAAGAAAGCCCAAGGTGCCCACTCTTTTAGTAGAACGGACATGCCTCAGAGCCTTTTGTCAGAATTTTTTAAAATAGTTCTAAGTTCTAACTAATTTATTGCATTTGTGATTAAACAGATTATTTAAAGTACGGTCGTTTTCTCATACTTTTTTGAACTTTACAGCAAACTCTTTATTATTCTATTAAAGAAGTTTTATAACATGGGTGGCACAACATGGCTATCACTTTTACATTATATTAGATGCACGGTGGGGAAGTAACAGTCAGTCATCAAAGGCTTGGGTTTTGAAGGTGTGCTCCCCTCAAGATCACAGGTTCGAGATATACCTGTGACATCAATTTGTAGACACCTCTTGTGTCTCTATTCCTTCGATGTCTCGCAGTGTTTGGCCTTGGGACGGACGTGGCTACCCCGGGTATAAGCTTTGATTTTCCAGTTAAAAAAAGAGAGTCAGTTTTACACTACTAAATGTATGAGAGACAAGTTAAAAAGATTTATTTTTATGCATCTAACTGTTTTGAGAGTGGTAACTAGAACTACCATGGATATTTTTTTTCTCTCTAATTGTAGCTTTTTGGTTTTCTTATGCACTACCCTGATTACTCTAAAATACCCTTGCGAACAGATTGGGCCCAATGTCTCTATTTCTGCCAATGTTCGTGTGGCTGCTGGTGTGAGGCTTATAAGTTGCATCATCTTGGATGATGTTGAAATTATGGTATTGGAGCAATTTAGATATTATGGAGGATAATTATAAGATTTTTCTTTTACATTAAAATTAGATAATCATGGAATTCTCTTTGACAGGAAAATGCTGTTGTTATCAATTCTATTGTTGGATGGAAGTCATCAATTGGTAAATGGTCGAGGGTCCAGGCAAGTGCTCTAATTTAGTACTATTATGCTCTTATACTTGCACTTTACTTTGTGCTCTTTAGACGGATAATAATCTAAACATTGATGCCTCTGAGCCGGTGAACCACTCTTTTTTTTTTTGTAGCCTGTATTCGTTTATCTGTTTATATATTTTTCAAATCTTGTTTGGTTCATTTGGTGATGTCTAACCTTTTCTAATCTAACTGGAGAACTTATTGTAATCTTCTAGATTTTTGTGAGAATCCTTGAGTTTGGAAAGAACTATGATGCGTTTTTCCTAAAAGTCGGTCATTTGTAAGGAAGTGTTAGAAATGAGAAAAAAGTAGCAGCAAACGAGAAATGCGTAACTACAAAGTGGATGATTGGGTTGGATATAGGAGAATGATAATGATTATGTAGAGGATGAGAATTAGGTAGAAAATACGGGAGAGAATGATTATATATGGTTGAGGGTGAAGGGAATGATCATGGGGGAAACCATTACTTGCGAAGAGGGTAATTATAGATGGAACAAAATAGTGAGGATAAAGAGAATAAAAATGGTTATGGAAAAGTTTCCAAAGAGTGGCACGGTGATTAAAGGCTTGGGCTTTGAGGGTATGTCTCCTTAAATCAAGGTCCCAAATTCGAGATCTACTTGTGGCATTAATTTGTAGATACCTCTCTTGTCTTCATTCCTTCAATGACTTCCGGTGCCTAGCCTAGAGACGGACGTGGTTACTCCGGGCATAGTGGAGTAGCCTTGATTTCTCGGTTTCAAAAAAAAACCAAAAGTTGTTATGGAAAAATGAGATTATGAGAGGAATGATTCTCAATGGCCCAAACATGAGTAAGAGAATTATTCTCCTTGTAACCACACTCATTCTTCTTCCCCAAACATCCCAAAAGTATTTTTCAAATACAGAGAAATTGTCCCCAAAAAAAAAAAACAATTACCTCCCCATATATCATGAAATTAGCTTGAAAGTTCTCTCTATACTCTGTTTAAAACATCAAAAAGCAAATAAGTTAAGAGCTTAAAACTCCCAAAGCTGAGTTGTTTATATAATTTAACTGGTTCAGGCAAACGGCGACTACAATGATAAACTTGGAATCACAATTCTCGGTACGTATCCTCTACATGTTTTATTTCTATTGTTCTTTCTGGAAAATTGCTATCGAATCCAACCGAGGCGCTTGTGGAGAAATAGAAATGATTAGAACCAACATGGAGATTTTGATGTTGCTTTTGCAGGAGAAGCTGTGATTGTTGAAGATGAAGTTGTGGTTACAAACAGCATAGTTCTCCCAAATAAGACCCTAAACCTTAGTGTACTTGAGGAGATTATCTTATAACACATTTCTTAGTGTACTTGAGGAGATTATCTTATAACACATTTCTTTTACACCATTCTCTTCTCTTCTCTTCTCTTTCTTTGCACTGAAACTTCAAACAATTTTGCACCCACTGAAACTTCAATTGCCAAATATGAGTATTTCTTGAGCCACTTGAAAATGAAGTCAAATTATTTATTTGGGTCATGCTGGAATTCCTGGTTAGGATTGAGTGATATTTGGCTATTTGTAGTTATGAAATAGAACTTGAAATTTCTTGAGGGAAGCTCTTTTATGGTGTAGAAACTAGAAAAGAAGTAAGAATCCATCCAACTCT
>JBBMEG010000018.1:9513331-9526270 GCA_037832605.1 Cyclanthera cordifolia
AAAATATGTTTATATAAATATTGATGTATATACTTGTTTTAATTATATTTAGTTTAACAACTCTGTTTTTAGATTCTTTTAGCCTTCTAAATTCTTTAAAATATTCCAACGTTGTTAGCAAATTTGTTATAAAAAAAAAAAATCCACTAATGATTAAAGTTCAAAAGTTTTTTTTTTTTTTTTTTTTTTTTAATTTTCAATTTTATTCCTCTGGGCAAAATATCGGATTCAATTTCTCTAATTGAAATTTACCAATGATATTAATTGAAGTCAATAGGTGAAAGTGATGAAATCCAAATTCATGGATAAGATGTGAAAAATTTAATTAAATTTTAAGAATAATTATCAGCCATATATTAAATACACTCACTAGAATAAATTAAATGAGACGTAGTTTTGATAAAATATTTTGAATTTGTATTAATTATTAATAAAACTTTGAAAATATTATTTTTAATACAAAATAATGTTTAAATTAATTAAAAAAAAAAAAAAAAAAAGCATAGTTCAATAATGAGGTCCTAATTCTAATGTGGAGTAATTTCAAAAAAAAAAAAAAAAAAATCTAATGTTGAGTAAAAGACTCAAAACAGTATTCAAAATTTCTCTCAGCGTGCTTTCGAATTTTTGGAAAATTTTTAATATAAAAGATGAGTTTTTGAGAAACTTATTAAGGAAACCTTTTTAGATGGTATGATACATGATCAATCAATACTCAATACAATCATTATAAAATTAACATGGTAGTTTAAGTATCTTATTATCATTAACTACATGACAAACATTAATATCAAATAATTAATAGTCATTTTTTACGATCAATAATTAGCTATAAACGGAATTTAAGAACATTATTGAAGACATTATAACTTTTATTACTCATACGGGTGTTGTGAGAGTCTCCCATTGTAATAGGCTTTGCAATACTGTTGCGGACCCGATTATTAAGAATGAGTCTTTTGGTTCTTATTCTTGGATGGTTCAATTTCTCCATGCGGAGAGCGAGCCTCTCTTTTGAAGGGGAATCTCTCTGTTGTCTTTGTCTCCATTTTAGAGAAAGATTGCATTTGCGTGGTTTGAATTTTAATGAAGTTTGATTTTTAAAATAAAACAATAATAAAGTGTGTTGCCTATTTTTTTGCTCTAGATAGGAGAGGGAAGACAAGAACTTCATTGCTATAACTATATTTGACTCAATGCTTGCATTTGGATCTTTCTCCTCAACTTGTTTGGGAAAGCAGCTTTGCCCAGTCGATTGCCTTTTGCTCTTCACCCTATCTTAAAAGCTTTATTAATCCTTTTTAATATATAAGGAGTTAACATTAATAAGAGAATAAGACTTTGCACCTTTTAGGAAAAGAAAGAATCAGGTAGAGAGAGGCAACTACTTTACACATAAATAATGAAAAAATTATAGCAATCGACTAATAACATAAATCAATAACAATGATTACCGTAACAATAAGCTGACCTTAACTAACTGAGATATTAACATTTCTATAAGAGCTTGCTAACTCGTAGCATGGATATGGGATATAAACTCTCTCACTAGGACCCTTAGTCTACAGTATGAAGTAGATCAACAAATCCACCAAATATATTTGCAATGATCAGCAAATTCAAATAATCGATATCACATAGACCAGCAAGTCGGTTATCATCTTTATTAGTTTGCATCGGACAACCCTTGCAGGAGACATGTGGATGGACGGGATTGGTGTGGGTAATAAAACTTGAACAATGGTTGTAATTTTGCACAAGCCAAAAGGAATAGTTATAAAGGGCTAAAACAAAATTGTTTTATATATATATACACACACTTCAAGTTCGATTGAAGAATGCAATGCTTGTTCTTCGTATTTTGGTTGCCTAATTATGAAGTTGTTTTACCTTTAAAGTGTTATTGGACTTCAGAATGGTATTTGATTTTTAGAAATTTAGAGAGTCTACTAATTTTTTTAATTCTCTTTAAAGTTTCAAATTTATAGATTTCTTCAGATGAAGAAGAGTTTCATCTATAAAGCTTCCATAGATCTTAAGTTTAGGTGCTGGTGGGCTTTTTGGCATAGGTCTTGTGCTTGACCTGAACTTGTCTACATATATTTGAACCTCCTACCTAGACTTTTTCTATTTATTTGGTCTTTGACTTACTGATTTTTGGTTTACGAAATGAACTTGTGTCTAGTTTAATTTCGATCTAATTTTTAGATAAAACAACATTTAATCCAATTCAATTTTGGGAAAAATAGACTTATATTTTGTCCAAAACTTAATTAAATGTCACCAGATGATGACCCTCAATCAATACAAATATTTTTAAAATTAGAGGATGATTTTTTTTTTTTTGAGTTAAACTTTTTTTTTTTAGTACAAGTTGGAGGAAGAGGACAACAAGCCTTACATAGAGGGCACTGTAGAGACTGAACGACTGATCGAGTGGATGCTAATTAATTCATCACAAATACTAGCTGAGTATGTGTCACAGTCTTGCTTGTCCAGTGTGTGTTGCACATAACCGCATGAACATCTAAACCTCTTTTATCATGATTTCCTAGTATATGATTTACTTTCCATGTTATTGTAATTTCCTTTATGTTTTGGAGCGTATGACTCCTCGCCATTTTGATGTTCAAGCCTGCCACATCAATTCTAGTCCAAAATGTACAATAGGGGGTATGACTCTTGAAGCTTCCCTCCTACTAAGCTATTATATGATGAATGCAAGCTAGATGTTGTGTCCCTTATTGCATCTTGTCATATAACTTTCAAAGACAAAACGTATTTCAAAACCTTCTTTCTCTCTCTTTCGAAAAGCTTTTCACGAGACCCGCGATAAAGGTTGCACCCGTTGTGCCACCCCCTCTGTGATTTTCGTTTGACTGACTTGCTCGCGGGCTAAAGCAGGTGCCTCACGATCGCTTTGCAACGACAACGAAGTTGGATCTGTCGACCTTGAAAAATAATGTCACTGAGCCAAATGAGCTATCAAGCAAAGGTCTCATGTATGTCGATGCATGTATATATCATAAGGCAGCAAAAAGCACTATGGTTGACCCGAGGCCACCCACAATTTAATGTCTAAAACAGAAGCAAAACGTCTGAATGTAGCTGACATAAGGATGAAGGACGGATGAAAGCCGTCAATTCTGCAGCACTACCCGTGTCAGGACTCGCGAAGAACGCGAGTGTCAAGATGGATGACTTTGTGATCGTTAAGATGGATGACTTTGATGCCATATTGGGGATGAAGTTCCTTCTCAAGCACAAGGTCATTCTTATACCGCTCATTGAATGTTTAGTCATCACCGAGTCTAGCCCTACGACCGTGAAGACCAAGATGAAGCACCCGAGTAGCGTGCGCTTGATGTCGACCCTCTAGATGAAAATGAGACCCAGCGATGGCCGAGACAATTAGTCTCGAGTCGAGAAGTCTCCCTCCAAGGACAGAAGACAAAAGTTTGTGATGGGACAGAAGCTCCTCGATGATACGCCCATGCGCACAAGCGACAGGGTCAGCCCGATGTGACGTCCTTCTGTCTTAGCTGAAGAGACAGACCAAGGCGACGCCAAGAGTGCAAGCCTGCAACAGTTTCTTGAAGACTGGCGAACACTGAAGTTCGATGGAACCACAAGGACAAATTGGTAAGTCCTCGAACGGTCACTGAGTTCGAGTAGAGTTAGTTGACGAGACGGTCAACAACTTAAGTGGGGGAAAATTTCACGGTCTTGCTTGTCAAGTGCTGGTTGCACCTGGCTGCATGAACCTCTAGATCTTTTTTTATCATGCTTTTCCTAGTAAATGATTTACTTTTCATGTTATTGTAATTTCCTTTATGTTTTGATGTTTTGGAGCCGTATGACTCATCGTCATTTTGATGTTCAAGTCTGCCACATCAGTTTTGGTCCAAAATGTTCTATAGGGGGTATGACTCTTGAAGCTTCCCTTCTACAAAACTGTTATATGATGAATGCAATCTAGTTGTTGTGTGTCTTATTGCATCTTGTCATATAACTTTCAAAGACAGAACGTATTTCAAAACCTTTTTCCTCTCTCTTTCGAAAACCTTTTCACGAGGCATGTGATAGAGGTTGCACTCATTGTGCCACCCGCTCTACGATTTCGTTTGACTGACTTGCTCACCGGGTTAGAGCAGATACCTCACGATCGCTTTACAACGACAACAAAATTAGATCGTGACTATGCTCGCTTTAGCCATTTAGCTAAACTTCGAAAGTAAAAGGAAATACAGCAAAATGCGGGGGAAGCCATTAGCGAGATAGTTGAAAGAAAATAAAAAATCTATTAAATAGGAAAGAAGAATGGTCGTGGCACAATGTGCCACACTATAATTACAAACTATATCTATGTATATATATATAGTAACATAAATTCTAAACTCAAGTTCATTGTACTTGCCCTTGCTTCTCTAAAATGATATCAAAATACATGGGTGAGCTACTATTTAGCAACATTTATAAGGGTAAAGGGTTATAATAGTGTCTACTTTAAACTTTTATTTTTTATATCAATAAATGAGGATTATTATTTCATTTAAACTATTAATTTTTTTCCGCTTTTTTTCATATAGAATAATTGGTCGAATACCAACAACAATGATTTCTTTAGAACAAAGAGATCGGTTTATTAAAGGAAAAAGGGAATGATTCGGACGAGTTCTTGCGCAAATTTTTTATAAGAAGGCTTTTATGAATGCGCACACACATCCTTCATTCATTCAAAAATAATTAATAAAAAGATGTTCAAGCAATCCAACAGCTCAAATAATCTCATCAACTCAATCTCATTCGAAGAGTATGACTTGTGTTAACAAAAATTGAAAGAATTAAATTTCAGAAAAATGAAATAGTTATAGATTAAGTTGATTTATGATTTGACTTTTAACTCAAATTTATTATTAAATTTAAACAACTATTTCATTTCTACTTATAATATATATATATATATAATCATTTTAATTTTGTTTAATTTTATTTTTAGACTCCATATCCTGTAAAATTATTTTGTATATTTGTTTAAATGTTTACAATATAATTTTTTATTGTATGGAATAAAAGTAAAATTATAAATAAAATAAAATACAGATATTTTAATAAAATTCCGTTGCCCCACTTTCCCCATTTTACACCTCAGAAATAAATATTCCAAAAGACCATCCTTTTTTCAGATCCCCAATTTCCACTAGCCACATGTTTTTTTTTTCTTTTTTATTATTTTGAAAAGTCCATATATATATATATATATATATTTATTTATTTATTTATATATAATGTGTATGTGTAAGAATTAAAGTTGCTTACTGAATCCACGTATTTACAAGGTTCCGAAAGCAAACGAGCAGCCAGCCAGTCCACAAAATCGAGCCACCGCCATCCTCGAAGCTTTTCTTTGTTTTTCCATGGCGGCCTCTGCTCGAGCCTTCTTCCTATCTCGCATCACCGAATTTTCAATCAAACCCCGCCTTCCTCCCCAACCGCCGCCCTTACCTTCTTTTTCTTATTCACATCTCGGCGTTCAACGGCGGCCTTTTCCCGCCACCACTGTGTGCTGCCTTATCTCCGGTGTCGATGGCGGTGGAGTTTCTGATGACTTTGTTTCCACACGGAAGTCTAGATTCGACCGCGGATTCTCCGTAATCGCCAATATGCTTAAGCGGATTGAGCCGCTTGATACCTCTGATATCTCCAAGGGCGTTTCTGATGCGGCGAAGGATTCGATAAAGCAGACTATCTCTTCAATGCTGGGTTTGCTGCCATCTGATCAGTTCTCTGTCACCGTTAGGGTTTGTAAAAGCCCTCTCCACAACCTTCTCTCTTCGTCAATTATCACCGGGTAATGATTTAGATCGATTCTTTTCTGTTTATGGAAATCTTTTGTGTAATGAATTTTACTATGCTTGAGTTTCGTATTCAATTGGGCTTTTGGAATTGAGATGTGTTTCTATGAATAGATATACTCTGTGGAACGCGGAGTATCGGCTGTCTTTGATGAGGAATTTCGATATCTCGCCGGATAATTCGACGGGATTAGAAAGGTCGAAAGCACTCAAAGTTTCGAACGTCGAGGAGACTCTGGTTGGCTTTGATTCCAGTATGGAAGATTTGGATACAACGAGACCTCATCTCTTAACCGATTTGCCCCCTGAAGCTTTAAAGTATATTCAGCATTTGCAGTCGGAATTGTCAAATCTCAAGGATGTGAGTATTTGCTTCATTGTTTAATCTTCACTCTTGCTAATTGGCGATGATTTGACGAACTGTGTTGATTGATATAATTAAATATACTCCAATTCACGAGCTTAAACTTTTGGGTTTGATTGATAGTTTAATATCATTCAACAAACTGAATTCTTATAATCATTTCTAATCGTCTTTAGAAGATATTTAACTCTGGTTAGAAAATTCAGTATCTTAAGTTGGGGCAGAGTCTTTCATTTGTTTCATGATTTTAATTCTAGAAAAATAACAAATGATGGGTTTCGTTTCTTTTTTAAGATGCAAAGTCAGTCTGGATAAAATTCCTCTTAGATTGATTTCTTGAATCGTAATTCATACTTTGAGAGGAGGAGTTACTATGTTATCTCTTTTTGGATTAGCAACAATTCCATTGATGTTTTTGAAGTTATAATATGGACGAAAGAGTGGAGAACATTTATACCAGTAAACAACCAAATGAACTATGGTGTAAAAGAAAAACTACGAAAATGAAAGCTCATATCTTGGACGATTTCTTGTTGGTTCCTTCTCTTGTAAAACATTCTTGCAGAAAGCTCTTATAAGTAAGGGTAAGGTTCATCCAGAAGGAGTTAGAGTTACTAAGTTATCATTATATAACAGCATTTTGAATATTAGTCTAATGTTCAATTGAATCTTTATGGTCATTTGTTTCACATAAATTTTTAATATTAATTTGCTGCAATAACCTAGTTTTTTTTTATTGTTTGTAATCAAATTTGAAATGCTAAAATATTCATATTTGTTATAATATTGAAGGTTTGAGCAAGTATTATATACTTCTCTTTTATTTCAGCTATTTACCTAGTCTTGCAACATTTTGGAAGCATTTTCCGTGAGATTCAATAATTTAGTTTTATCAGTTATTAGATTGTATTCTATAGAGTTCATCATCACCATCTCTTGGTTGTTTACTGGGCTTTCAGCCAGATGTCATAAATTTGATAAATGTATATTGTTAGACTTTATGATTAATCATAGATATACAATAAAATCATCAGATTGACTATCGAGTGTAGAGTAGTACTAGTACATGCTCTTAGATTTTAGCTGTGGTCAGAGTTCAGACGTATAACCTGCTATCAGCTCATGTTCTTTGATTTACAGTCAAAGAGTGGGGGTGAAATAAGCTAGTGCTTCATTGCTTATTTTCATTCAGTAAATTTCGATATCTGCATTTTAGTATATGTCAATCAAGCAAGAGATGGTGGTGTTCCTGTCTATTCTTTTTTAGAAATCAAAAATTGAAGTTTTGCTCCATTATATTCTGGGATAACCACGCCCGTCCCTAGGTTAAGTATTGAGAGACATCGAAAGAATGGAAACACAGGATGTATCTACGAATCAATATTACATATTGGTCTCAAACTTGGAATCTTAAGGAGCGCATGCTTTCTAAGTTCAAGCTTTCATCCACCACGCCACCCCTTGGGGACTCGGTGTTCCTGTCTATTAACATAGGTTAAATGTTTTTTTCCGGCATGTTAAATGTGTACATTGCATCTTTTACTTGAGGGAAAGAAAAAGCTTTATGATTCTCTGCTATACCTTCCTTATTTTTGTTCTGAACATGTCAGGAACTAAATGCTCGAAAGGAGGAGAATATGCAGATGGAAGACGGAAGAGGAAATAGGAACAATTTATTAGAGTATCTGCGATCTTTAGATTCTAATATGGTACTTCATTTTTCTTCTTCTGCAAGACTGTAACTATACTGTTGTGCATATATGCGTTTATTTTCCATCTCACAACTACGACCTTATGGTCATGGTCAGTGCGAGGCAGCTATTTCGATTTTCTTCATTCTGGGGACTCTCATTCTTACCTCCATGTTTATTATTTAGGTGACCGAACTCTGCAAACCATCTACATCAGAGGTGGAGGAAATCATTCACGAGCTTGTTGGTAATATACTGCAACGGTTCTTCAAAGATGAAGCTAGCTCTGCTTTCATTGAGGATTCGAGCGTGGCGGATTTAGAGAACCTTGCTGGTGCTGGAAATGAGTTTTCTAATTCTGTAGTCACTTCTCGGGATTACCTAGCAAAGCTCTTATTCTGGTTAGTTTCTCGATCGCTAACCTCTGTGTCATCTTTCAGTTTATAATCCTTTTAGTCCTGAATATTTTTTTGCCATGATTGAACCTGAGGGATCTGATGTATGGTCTCATGCAAACTAAGAACTTCGAAGCTTATTTGCTGACAAAAAGGTCCTAAATTGAATTGTTTTCGGGTCAAGGCCCAGGAGATGTTTGTTACGAGATTTTGAATTAGTATTTACTAAAAACTCTTAAAAAAATTAAATCCAAACAAGTTTTGGATTGTAATCATTACTTCTAAATACTTAAAATAAATTCTTACTAATTTTATATACTCTTAAAAATTATGTCATAACAAGCTTTTGATTGTCATCATTACTAATTATTACTTCTAAAGATTCAAAATAAATTTTCATTTTAAATACTCTTAAAAACTACCTTCAAACAAGACTTCTAAATGTTCAAAATAAATCATCATTCTAAATACTAATTTTGAATATTCTTGAAATCTCAATCCAAACATCCCAAAAGAGTCTAGAAATGGGCAATGTCCAAGAATCTAACTGGTAGTTTACTACTGTTGCTGCAGGTGTATGTTATTGGGGCATCACTTAAGAAGCTTGGAGAATAGACTGCAGTTAAGCTGTGTTGTTGGGTTATTATAAGAAAAGGAAGGGGCTGTTCGGGTACGGTCGGAAGGGAAGGGTGTAGATGTTTGTAAGTTGGTGTTTGGTGAGATGGAAGAGCAGTGGGAAGGGAGGGGAAGGGAAGGGTGTAGGAAGTGTTTGGTGAGATGGGAAGAATAGAGTGTAGCAAGTGTATATTCTCTCTGTACTTTCCCTAATATCTTTAGTGGATAAGCTTCTGTAATTGTTTTTTTCAATAAAAGGATTAATTTTGTCTCTCTTGTATAATAAGATTAGTAAAGCTTAAGATGCCAAATTCGACTAAAAATGTTATTTAACAAAGCTTAAAATGTTATGCTACTAGAGGTGCATTGAACACTAGAACATTGGGTCGTCAAGGAACCTCGCAACTCCCGTTCGTTTACAAGAACCTCGCATTCAGTGGGAATGAAAAAATTTTCGCGAGCTTAATGAAAATGAGAATAGGGAATAACAATTTCTTGTTTTCCTCCTTGTTTACCTATTATATTATTTTATTTGATGCATTTATATATAATAAATTTTATAAATGTTTATTTCGATAGATATTTTTATTTTTCTTACCTAATTAACTATCTAATTGAAATTAATAAATATTAATCTTAACTATTAAAAAAGTATCTAAAATATAGTGAATTGAATTAATATTGAGAAAGTTTATAAAAAATTTGGAATAAGAAAAGAAAAAGGAAATGAATTAAATTGTGAATAACTTTTCGTGGGAAACTTGATCTTTGATCATTTCTTGTAGGAATCTTCATCTCGTTATCTGCAAAATTTTAAAAAATGGAGATTAAAATGGATAGTGAAGATATAGATGATAAAGTCATCCTTGTCCCTATCTCATCCAGTGAAAATCTCTATTAAAAACTCAACATATACAAGGTGAATTTATGGAGAGCACCTACAAATTAATTTGTTCCAAATTTTTTTCACGATAAAATATTGGGGTACTTAAACGATCACATCAACGTTCTTAAAACTCGTGTACAAAGGATTTTTTTTTTCTCTTTTGGACTATGCTTTTGTTCTAAACAAGAATAAAGATGAAGATCGAATCCATGACCTTTGATTTTTATTTTTTATTTTTTTTGCTAAGTGATAATAATTTCATACTTATTTGATCTCTCATTTTTCAAAGTGAGTCATGTTTGGATTGAGATTTTAAGAATATTTAGAATTGGTATTTAGATTGAAAATTTATATTGAGTATTTAGAAATAATAATAACATCAAAAAATTGTTTGAATGTAATTTTTAATAATATTTAAAATGCAAATTTATTTGAATACTTAAAAATAATTGTTGCAGTCAAAACTTATTTAAATGTAGTATTTAAAAATATTTAAAATTAGTATTTATTTTAAATATTTAAAAATAATGATTACAAGTAAAAAATTAGTTTGAATGTAATGTTTGTAGGTATATTTAGTAAATAGTTAGTTTGAAAATTTTAATCAAAACATCCTTAGTGAGAATAGGCAGATGGTCCAAAAAATTAATTATTGGTCAAAATTATATTTTAATATATATTTTTGTCCCACCATTTTTTTTTCTTTTATTTGTTTTAGCCCCACTTAATATCATGGATAGCGTGGTCGAGAGTGGCGCAGTTGATTGAACGATTGGATTCTGAAAGTATGTTCTCTCAGATTTTAGGTAAAATAATTTAGTTGATTTCATTTGGGTTGAGTAGGTAGTGAAATTTTGAAAACAATGTTTTCGGATTTTTAAAAACAGCAGAAGAAATACAGTTTTATTTTTCATTTTTGGTTGATTAACAGCCAACTGAATGAGCTTTTTTTTTTTTTTTTTTTTTTTTTTTTTTTAAATTAATTAATTAAACTGAATTTGTCTTTTAGTATCCCGTTTTGTACATCACTGCTAATAGGGGCAAAAGAAAAAAAAAAAAAAAAAACCAACAAAACTAAATAGAACCAATCTGTCAAATTTTTTAAAAGAATATTTGATATTATCAATTCGATTTTTTATAGAATAACCAATAAAAACTATCCAGTTAAACTGAATTAAATATACAAATAATAATAAAAAAAAAGAGTTAGTATTTAAATTATAAAACCAATTTAGATGTGAAATATGAAATAAAAATATAGTAGATACTTATTAAAAATATGATTCTTTGTTTTTGGGTAATAAAAAAAAGTCTATAAAATAAAATTAAAAATATAAAATGAGAATTAAACAAAAAATTTTAAAAATAAAAAATTTATTGAAATCAAAATTGAATATTGAACCAATAGTTTTTTCCTTTATTAGATATCAGTTCTGATTCAATTATTAAATAATCGAAGACATTGGTTCGATTAAGAATAAAATGAAACTGAAATCATCCATATATATTAGGTAAACTAGCAAAATTTATGTCAAAGCGAGTATAGGTTAATTGACATTAGAGATGTACTAGCATCTGCTCAGTATGTGGTTCGAGTCCTCCACCTCAATGTTGTAATCTCAAAAAAAAAAAAAAATTCTTATAATTATTTTTAACTCACATTATACCCATTATTTTATTTTTCTCATTATTATTATCTTTTCAAAACTCAATTAATCATTCTTCCCGTAATCATCTCGAGCACATATAATTATTTTTATCATAATTATTCACTTTTTCATACTCTTATAATTCTGATTTATCCGGTAATCATTCTGATTCTAGTTTTCTTCCTCGGAAAAACCCGCGTTTTGTGTGTATTGGCCACGAACATATCTAATGCTGTATTCAGTGTTTTGTTCTTTCGGTAGACTTAAAAAAGATTTCCCGAAAAGAAGAAACACAAATTTCTATTTACTAAATGTAGAAACGCAATCCTGCGAGAAAATTGGATCTCCAATGGAAGAAAAAATTAAGAAAAAAAATGATGCAAAAACACTTCCCTCCCTCCGACCACATGCAAGCATATCAAATTGTACCTGTTATCTCCTGGGAATCGAAACTCAGAAAGAATTTCCAGAAACAGAGATTTTGAATTGCAGGAATCGGAAAAAAGAATGATCTAATTCACGAACATAATGGAAGAGATTTGAGAGGCGCCATTCGATTGCCATTGTTTTCTATATCACAGCGATCGAATTCTTGCATCTATGTTCTCCATTGCCACAAAATGTTCGATTGTAGTGGTGGATACAAGTCGCAGTACATCGGCGGTCACAAGGAGAAATTCGTGAGGTACGTTCTCGAACACCACAAAAAACCAAGCGAATTAACGCTAAATTTGTTCATCCATTTGAGAGATTGGATTTTACACCATGCAGGTTGGATGAGTTGGATTCAAATTTGTCAATGTCCTCAGAAACAAGCAAGATGAAGAAATGTCGATTTAACCTAGAAGGCCTTCCGCTTCCATTCATCAGCCGATCGAATCCTCGAAATGCGTCGAAATCGTTTCGAAAAGGAGTACAGAGAAGCTCCGACGGAATCAAAACCCTAGGCCGCTCGCTCCGCACCGGCGTGTCCAGAGTCATCTTCCCTGAGGATTTGAAAGTATCAGAGCAGAAAATCTTTGATCCGCAGGATAAATCGCTCCTCTTCTGGAACAAGTTGTTCGTTCTGAGCTGTATCCTCGCCGTCTCCATCGATCCGTTGTTCTTCTACCTCCCTGTGTTCAACCATGCCTCTTATTGCCTCGGAATGGACACTCAACTCGCCGTCACGACCACCACTCTTCGTACGGCCGTCGATCTGTTCTACTTGATTCGTATGGCGTTCCAGTTCCGGACGGCTTACATTGCGCCGTCGTCGCGGGTGTTTGGTCGCGGTGAGCTCGTTATTGATCCGGCGGAGATCGCCAAGCGGTATCTTCACCGCTACTTCATCGCTGATTTTCTCGGTGTTCTTCCTGTTCCTCAGGTTTGTGTTTCCTTATTTGTTAGGGGTTTGGATTATAATTATGTTAAAATAATTTGTTTTTTTTAATTTCAAAATTTGAATTTGTTTTTCTATTTTGATCTAAGATTTTGAATTTATC
>JBBMEG010000018.1:9555283-9565976 GCA_037832605.1 Cyclanthera cordifolia
GATTGATGTTAAAAGATTTAAACCAATATCTTTTCTTTCTTAGTTTTGTTCTGCTAAAAATCAAATAGTCCGTTGGGCTCACTGTGTGAGCCATTATGTTGATGGTATTGGGGCTATGGAGTTCATGAATTCGTGGGGTGAAGTTGTAAAGGGGTTGCCTTTGACAATCCCTCTGTTTCTGGACTGAACGGTTTGAATTCGAGAACATCTCACGATCAGAGTCTGAACACCATGAATTTGCAGACAGGTTAAACTCGTCATGAATTTGCTCTTTTGATGATGTCCAGAGATTGCTAAGCAGAGTCTTCAGCAGAAAATTACGGCGGGAAGGGAAGAGAACGGATAAAAGAAGAAAAGTAAGAGTAAGTTAGTGAGATATTGATGGGATAAGAACCCGCAATCCTAAATCCCACCATCCCAAACATACTTTTTGTGACTAGTGTATCAGAGAAACGACAAAGCTCCAGTATAAATCAGTGGACCGATGTACTGTATTGAAAACATATTACGTTTTGTTTAGCATTTAAGTCTCTCAATTGGTGTGCAATTGACGTTTAAATTCGAATGTCTATTTTTCTACAAAATGCATTTAATAGCTTCTAGAGTTCTTTTGTAGTCCAAGGCATGCAATATCATTTAGTCTTTAAAAAGCTTGTAATACCTCATTTTGGATTAGTCTTAATCAAATGAATTTTGGAGTCAGTTATCTTAATATCGAAGAGTGACTATCATAATTTTTAAGTGTGATCTAAAAGTTATTCACCATTCAAACTTAACTCTTGGTTGTAATCAATTATTAAGTTTTCCTTATTTGGGAGGTTTCACAATGATGTTAGGATTTCTAACTTTGTAAAATCAAGTAAGTCATGTGCTTACTCAACAAGTTCATTATTATTATTTGTAAAAATATTTCCTTTTATTTTGGAAACAAAAAACTGTAAGGAGAGGTATCAATGTCCAAGCTGACTTCTCTATCTGACCCTTAACACTACTAATTGGCTATGGCTAATCAACCAACAACCAAATAACTTAAATATTTTGTCTTTTTCTTTTTACATATTTAACTTGTAAAAAAGTTAATTAACTTGAGTAATCGATCTAAATAAAATGTTGATATAGATGAGATACAATTGAAGGTACGTTTTGTTATCCATCCTCTAACATAAATCATTTGATAATCATTTGATTTTTTTTTGTTTTTACTAGTTTTCGTGACTTTGATATCTACGTCTTGCTTGTGTTTATAAAAACCAAACCAAAATTTGAAAGCAAAATTTTTTTTCAAATACTTGTTTTGGTTATACAAATTGGTTAAGATTCACGTACTTAATTAAGAGAAGATGACACATATATAGAGAATTTAGGTATATACGAACTTACCTTTTAAAATTAAAAAAAAAAATCAAATGGTTATTAAATGAGGTTTAAAAATTTGATTTTTTAATTATTTTTTATCTTACTAAGTTTCAACATAAGAAAACGATTTTTTTTAATCAAACAAGTAGAAGTAATTTTTTAAGAAAATAAATAGAAGTAAAAATGATCATGGCTGAACCACACTTTTTTTGTCCTCAACAGGCAGGTTGGTTGAAAGTCTGAACTCGAGAATATCCACTCTTTGGATTGCAGGTTCGATAGTCGCTTGCGACATAATTTGTTGACACTCTAACTATGTCTTCTTTCTTCTGATATATTCCGGTGTCATAGTCTTAAGGTATGATAACAATGTCTCGGGTATATAAGATGAAACTTCGACTCTGGGTCATAAAAAAGGCCACTTAATTTTTTTTTTTTTTTTTTTTTTTGAAAATTCGAAGAAGGAAGAGTGTTATTTAACCAAAGTAGAATCTTCACATTTCAAACTCAAATGAAACAACACAAACACTTATTATTTTTCAAACATGGGAACTAAATTATTCAAAACTAAAGAAACAAACATTTAATTCCTATAAAGGAGATTAAAAGTTGAAACCAGTAGT
Source organism: Cyclanthera cordifolia (assembly GCA_037832605.1). Taxonomy (NCBI): domain Eukaryota; kingdom Viridiplantae; phylum Streptophyta; class Magnoliopsida; order Cucurbitales; family Cucurbitaceae; genus Cyclanthera; species Cyclanthera cordifolia. The sequence continues at coordinate 9,557,263 of JBBMEG010000018.1, forward strand.
CACAAAAGAGAAACAACTACAAGCACAAAAAGGCCAAAAATGCCTTAATAATCAAAACAAGCTTCCAAAATCTGAGGAAAGGAACCCTTGATCTGAAAGTCCTGCTCCAACATCGCATCCACAAACGAATCGAAAGACGAATGAGATGAACAAGAAGAAGAAGAAGAAGAAATGGACCCTACACATGGCTGCAAATATGGGTCAATAATCCCATTCATTGAAGAAGATGAACAACATGAGGTGGTTGGCTTTGGTTTGCTTTGGTTCTGAAACTGGTTACCCAAAAATGCAAATGGTTGCTGCTGTTGGGGTTTGACCATTGTTGTTGTTGTTGATTGAGTTAAGTTTGTATTGAAAGGGTCAATGATGGGTTCTGGTTTTGGTGTGGTTGAGAGGTTGCTTATGGATCCATAATCAAATAGGATTTGAGAGAATGGCTTGTGAGTTATTGGGTCAATTCCCATTTTTGTAAGCTTTTTTCTTAGCTTTGTGTTCCAATAATTCTTCACATCATTGTCTGTTCTTCCTGGGAGTTGCTTTGCTATTATAGACCACCTGCACTACATCAATTGGTTCACACAAAACAGAGAAAAAAACAGTGAGTTATTGGATATGTTTTGTAATAAGTTCATGTTTTGATTGTATAGAGAAGCTTGATGAATTTGTTTGCTCTGTTTTTGATTTGAGGGTGTCTTGAATGTTAATTGTCGACTAAGGTTAGTTAGAGTCGAGAAAGATGATATCATAATTAGTACAAAACGCAACATTAGACATAACGATTAACTCTTTTTCAATAGAACGGGAAAAGACGAGGACCCGACTAAAGAAGTCACGAAAACTAAACGAGGTGCTGTGCCATTAGCTGCTCTTAGGGCATGTCTGAACGACAGCCCGTGAGAACAATAACATACCATTATAGAGATATAAAGTGATACTTGTTCAAATATTAATCAAAAACTAGAAAAACCCAACATCCTACGTCGAATATCCTCGAAGGTAAACAACAAAAACACTAAGAGTAAAGGAAAGAAACCGAACGAAACGACAGAAAAAAAGATTCGTTCTAAAAAGACAGAAACCCGACTGAAGAAGCAAAACGATGTGTTGCACCATTAACTGTGCTTAGGACATGCTTGATACGACTGGCCATAAAATAGAATAATATCATACCAGTATAGAGATATAAAGTGCGATATTAGTAATAAAGGCTAGACAAATCGAAGTTGGTAAGTCGAATATCCTCGAGGAAACGAGGGGGGAAGAGGGAAAAAAAAGGAGTGAGGACCTGCTTCCAATGGCTTGATGGAGTTTGATAATGAGGTCTTCTTCTTGAGGAGTGAAGCTATCATGTCTAAGATCAGGTCTAAGGTAATTAGTCCATCTCAACCTGCAACTCTTCCCACATCTATTCAGCCCTGGTTGAAAACAAAAACAAATCCAAATTTAAATGCTTTTTAAATACAAAAAAAAAAAAAGAAAAAAGAAAAAAGAGAGACCTGCTTTCTTGGGAACCAGAGTCCAATTGCCAACTCCATAGTTAGAAACATAAGCAAGGATTTTGGCATCTTCTTCAGCAGTCCAAAGGCCTCTTTTAACATTAGACTTATCACAACAAGGAGGCTTTCCCATCTTGGCAACAAATTAGAAAAATGATCAGCAAAGGGTTAAAGTTATTATGTAATGGTGATGCAACTGATCAAATCAAATTCATTTCTTTTAAAAACAGAAAAGTGAATGTTTAACAAGTGATCTTAAGGTAAGAAATGCATGCAAACCTTGGCTCTCCCAGTTAACCATTACTGCATGATTTTCTTTCTCTCTCTCTCTCTCACATGAGGTTGGCTCCTACTTCATTTCATTGAAGCTCAAAGTGGGTGATTCTTTCATTATGGAGTTTGCAAATTAAAAAAAGCACACTCTTTAGTTTGGCTAACATGTTTATGCCCAACCCATGTTCGACAATTCGATAGGACATATATCAAATACTGGCATTGTTGAAGATCTCATAATGTCTCACATCGATAAGGTGATGAATCCTCCAAGCATTCTTAAGATAAGGTGGGCTACTCCTCTCGGATATTGTCCACACTTTCTAATATGGTATAATAGCCCATAAACGTAAATTAATTATATCAACCAATGATCAAATGTGTTAGAATTTTACGAGAGTTTGTTTAGTTTACTTTTATAAAAATCCTATCACTAACATGTGATCCAAAATACATAAAAGCACAATACGTGATCATTAACCCCACGGTAAAGGTTTTAGGGTCGTTCTGAGCCCTCATCGGGTGCTTTGCCCTTGGACTGTGACTAGCTGGGGCAGCCAAACTTTTGACTAAACAGTTGTGGAGTATCTTAGTTGAAGGCATATCTCACCAAGTAATAAAAGTCCAGTATTGGGTTGCCATACATTGAGCACGGATTAAATATATATTGAATATACTTCTAATAATATAAGACAAAAATGATAAATTTTGAGCGAGAAAGACCTCAAATTCATTATTTACGTTTGGGATGAAGAGAATGGTTATTCATATTTAGAGGAAAGGAATTGTATTAAGAAAATAAAATTATGAGTACGATAAGAGTGAAAAATAATTATAAAGAGAATAAAAAGTTGTAATGGAAAAAAAAAAATCATTATAAGGGAAATAAAAATATGATTTGGAAAAATGCGATTAGGTAGGATGATTCTAAATGATTCAAATTAGGGGCAAAAGTAAAAAAAATAAAAAATCAACAAAACCCAACCAAATCAAATCAAACCTATCTAATGGATTGGTTTGATTTTTTAGAACAATATTTGAACTGAAATATATTGATTTGATTTCGATTCTTGGAGGAACCAACAAAAAACAGAACCAAACCGAACATATAAATACCAAGAAAAAAATATATTATTATTTAGATTTGATGGAAGAACCAATTTAAATATGAAATGTAAAATAAAAAATGGTAAGTATTGTGATATTTATGAAAAATATTGTTTTTTTGATTAGTAAAATAAAAATCTTTGGAATCAAATTGAAAATAAAATAAAAAAATTGAAAAATAAACTAAATTCTTATGGAAATCAAAACTGAAAACAGAACAAAAATCGAACCCAACCAATGATTTGTCATTTATTGGACATCTGTTTGAATCAAATTATTGAAAAATCGAGGTTATTGGTTTGATTGTCAGTTTGACACAAAACCGACAAAAACCGAATTGAAATTCCCCTAGAATCATTATTGTTCTTATTTTCTCCATTCTATCTTTGTGCTTAGACCCTAAAAAAACAATGTCATTATGTTCCCATCCATGGTTTGTAGGCATCAACTAACCTTTTTTTTAATTTTATTTTTTGAGGTTACAATTATTAGGGCGGGAAATACAAACTCTTGACCTAATAATTATTAGGTTTGCATTGATGCCGTTAAACTACTGGTCCGTCAACATAGACACCAACTAACTATGCTATGAGAGTGTACATTTGCCCTTTTTTTTTTTCTTCTTAACAGAAACATTTCCAAAGAGATAGATTACTTGGGATTTGTATTGAATATATATGAAGTGATAGTTGTGAAAGTTATTTACATGTTGTGTAAAAGAAAGAGCTGCTTTTATTTATTTATTTATTTATTTGGGAGAGCACACATTGCAACTCTGCCTACAATATCCTGGACTATCCTTAGAGCCAACCATGTAAGAAGGATTGTTCTCACACTCACCTGCATTTGCCCAAACACCACACTCCTCCCTCTCATCCAAACAATCTGGATTCCTCCAGATCTTATTCAATGGAAGCATGTGAATCCATTTTGTTGCCGACCACTTCTCCCCCTCTATTACCGGGCAGCTCCCGTGGTAGCTGCTCGGATCCGCCGTTATGTTTGGATTCAGACTGAAGAACAGTAAAGCATCACCCTTCCTTGGTTTTACTGCACATGACCCACAAAAAAAAAAAAAAAGAACTATTCTTTTCAAATTATACACAATTTGCTCACAATTTGGGGTTACGTGATGCAACTAGAATGTTAAATGAAAAAATTCTCATAACTTTTTTAATAAATTGGGATGTAAAGAGTATTGAGACTGAAACGTCTGTCGTAACTTTATTCGTAGAGACAATGTTTTTATATAGAGAATACATAATAGTAAACCTAATAACAAGATGGATAACAACGGGCCTAACGAGCCTAATACCAAAAACACAATAAATTACAAAATCATACATAGATTATATGACAATTTATACTTCTTATATGGTTGAAAATTATCCTTGAACAAGAAAAGAGATTAGGAAATAAACTAGAATTGAATTCCATGAATTAGACTACATTTACATAATGATAATGATATCCAACCACTAACTTTCATTGAAATTTTGATTAAGAATAATATACAAAATATACACAAGGGATTCAAAATATTTCAATATCTTAAAAAACTTATTTCGTACTTCAAATATATGCACAACCAAAACTTATAAGGAGGTAAAACACAAAAAATGTAGGTAAAAGAGTTAAAAAAAAAGAAAAAAAAGCCCACAAGGCGTGCACCTAGGCACACCTTAAGGCTTTATAAAAGGTGCTAAAAGGCGCACGGCTTTAAGAGAGGCACATGAAGTACGCCTTGAGCCTAGACGCGTGCTTGAGTGGACTTTTTTAAAACGCTGTTTATATAGTTAACTCGGAGTCATTATTTTTTGGAGGAAGAAACTCGATACCTCCATAGCCAATCTTAGCACAATCGGAGAAGTCATTCTTTTCCTTCTCAGATAATTTAACCTGTCAAAGAGAAATTTGAAACAGCAACAATTCAGAAACTAAGTTCCAAAGTTGAACAACAGCATATATATAAACAATCCAGAAGGAGAGAAAGTAATAGTAACCGGAGAATTGGGAAAGACAGTTTCACCACCCTTTCCCACATCGGACAAATACATCAAGACGGTGGCGATCCGATGGCCACCAACAGCCATATTAATTGGATCTTCAAAAAAATCAAAATGTGGCACATACTTCTGACCATTCTCATACCTTAGTACTTGCATAGGCTCCCCATTCTCTGAACATGTAACAAAAACATCCCATAATTAAATAGATCAAACATATTAACATCAAAAGATTCATCTACATGTTCGTTTACCGACGGGAAGGAAGGTCCACGCCGCGATCTTCGACTCGATGCCAGCAACTATTTCATCCTAAAAAAATACAGCACAAGGGTGTCACACTTCGACATAACTTAGCAACTAATTGGGAAATGTCATCTCAACTTTGAAAGATATCATTCTTAACATCTACTAAACTATGAAGGGAGAACTAAAGAAGTCCATTTTTCTCACGTCCCTAATGAAGTGGTGAATCTCCGATTAGAAGGTGAATGCGTGAGTGAGTGAGGATGAAAATTTTTCCATAAGCTAAATGGGATGGAGACGAGGGATGTATTTCCCATTCCCAATTCCTCGAACTGTTTATATATTATATTATTTTATTTTATTTCATGCATTAATATACGTAAAGTCTTAGAAAATTATATAAATATATATTTCTTATATAATTAATTATCTAATTGAAACTAACCAAAACATTTATTTTTACTATTGTAAAAATTATCTAAATTATTGTAAATTGATTTAAGATTGAGAAGTTGGTAAAAATTTGCAAATAAAAAAAAAAATTAAATGAGAAATAAATTTTTGAGGGGATGTAGCGGAAAGAAGGATGGTAAAGTCATTCCTGTGTTCGCCTTGCCATCTTGGACATTAGATATTAATTTGAACAATCCATGCTTGTGGGTGGTTTATATTAAAATACATCAACCTTAAACGAATTAGATGAACACCAAATCAAATTTTCATTACACTCAAACATCATTCATTCAAGTAAGATTTGAGTGATTGCTTTCAATTTAAACTAAGGGTTACAATTCAAACATACTGTGCATAGCTCTTGGATTGATAATCAGACAAATAATTCCAAAAATAAGATGAAAAGGCAAGTGAAAGATGGTCAATCATAACAAACAAACAAAAAAGCAGTCAATATTAGACTCCAAACTGGAAAAAAGAAAACATATTTAACCCACCAATTTTGATTCAAACATTTGACAATTCAGTTTAATAAAATGAAAATATCAACTCATTTTTTTAAAAATATTTAGGAATGTTTGGACTGAGATTCGAAGAGTATTTAAAATTAGTATTTGAAATGAGGATTTATTCGGAATATTTAGAAGTAATACTTATTTTGCATGTAGTTTTAAAAGTATTTAAAATTAGTATTTTGAATGATGATTTATTATGATTATTTGGAAGTGATTATTAGTAATGATTGCCGTAAAAAACTTCTTTAAATGTAGTTTTTAAGTGTATTTAGAATTAAATTTTATTTTGAGTATTTAGAAATAATGATTACAAGCTTGTTTTAATAAATAGTTTTTAAGAATATTTAGAATGATGATTTATTTTGGGTATTTAAAAATAATGATTACAATCAAAATCTTCCCCCACTCTTTACGGAGGATTTGCAGCAATGTAGTTTTTTTTAGTAGTAATTAATAAATGCTAGTTTGAAATACTTTTCTAAAATATCATAACAAACACCCTTAAAATTAAATTAATTTTATAATAATTTAATAAAATCTAAGTAAATATATGAAAATGTTAATGTTATATACAAAAAACTTTTATTAACCGACCAACTTAATTGATCGAAAAAGTTTTGGTTAATTATTTTTCTAACTGACTCCGACAGACATATACAAAAAAACCACCCGCCCGCCCTACATTCGGTCGGTCGAATCGGTTTTTGAAAAATGCATGAACGCCCCTATTCTCTTCACCCTACACAAATAATTATTTTATGTCTTTTCTATTCTCTTTCAAATTCTATGTTTTTTTTTTATACAACAAAGTGGTAAATGACTACTCCTGAAAAATCTTTTATTTGTGTTTGGTAGTAAATAAAATTAATTATCAAATCACTATCCTCAAATAAGTAGCTAACTATTCCAACCACTACTAACATTAATCTCAAGCGAATAGTTAATTATTTCAACTAAATATTTTTTCTCCTCTCTACTTCACTCTTTTCTCCCGAAAACAAACTCACCATCTTATTTCGCTAATAGTAGTGATGTAGAATATAATAGGGGTGTTCAAAGAACCCGAATAACCCAACCCAACCCAATTTGACGGGTTGAGTTGGGTTATCAACTTAATTATTTAGGTTATGTTTGGTTCAAATAAATAAAATTATGAGTTGGGTTGGTTTTGAGTTAACCTAAAATTAATTTGAATTAACCTGAAATAACCCAAATTTATTAATAATTTGAAAACATTTATTTACTAACATAATGATATATGAATATATTTATTTTATTTTATTATTACCTTTAAATTTTGTGTTCTCTAACTAATTTTACGTAATTTTTATAACATATATAATAATATAAATTGAAGTTGAATAATTAATTAAATTATTACGTACATATTTTGCTTGAATTTAAAACAAAAACTTTTAATTTGACTCAATCAATTCAATTAAAAAAATATATAGGTCAGTAAATTAGGTTGGGTTGGTCTAACATTTTCTGTATAACTGGAACCAACTAATGTAGATAATACCTGAGCCTTCCTAAGAAACATGCCAGTACTCGTCCGTTCTTTACTCGTAACACTAGCACCCGTTGCCACATCCGCCACCAGTGATACCTCTAACTTATCCTTCGCCTACAAATATACATACACATATATATAAATCCAGTGACCGATTTTCTGGAGCTGGAAACAGAAAAATTGAAGAACGAGAAGTTGAGCAATACCAAATTGATAAGATGATGGCACTCCTCTCCAGACAAAAATCCCTTATATAAAAAAGCCCTGCAAACGAACAGTTCAAATTCTGCAATTTCTAGACTGAAACCAGAGAATAATTTAAAAACAAAAATGCTACGGACCTCGGTTGCGATGAGAGGCGAATCACACGGGTGGGATCGGTTTTAACGAAGGAACTGTCAAATTCATATCTCAATTAGGTCAAATTATCGAATGCCGGAACAGAGAAAGTAAAAACAGAAAGCAAGGAAGTGTTGTTGGTACCTGTTGTTGGCGTTGTTCATCAGCGATTTCGGGAAGCGATTAGCAGAGAAAGAAGAGAGAGGGAAGAAGCAAAGAAAACAGAGAGAAAATGGTAGAAAAAATCGAAGACCCATGTCGAAACTGTAGCTGTGGAACCCAGAAATTCAAGAGAAATAAAAGCATTATGTGTATATATATATAATGGAAAAGGAAGAAAAATAAAAGCAATGAACGAAAATGGAAGAAGAGAGAAAGTTAGGTTGGATTGTTCTGGTAGTTACTCATTTAAGACGAAAATTAATAGCCAACCCAGAAGAGGATCTGCTGCAAAACCGATGATAAGAACCATACAAATGGAAGTTTCTTCAAGCGGGAAGGTTGCTCTGCATTCATGAGTTTTTACATAAACACATTAGTCAAGAACTTCCAGCCTAAAAGTGATAGGAACAATTTAGGATGTTCGGCGGTAGATATTAAGGGCGCGTTTGGATAGGGCGGGTTGGGATGGGAAGGGATGGGAAGGGAAGGGAAGTGAAATTAAAACTGTGTTTGGTGGGCAGGGTTGGGATGGGAAGTGAAATTAAAACTGTGTTTGGTGTGCAGGGTTAGGATGAGAAGTGAAATTAAAACTGTGTTTGGTGGG
>JBBMEG010000018.1:9566076-9579714 GCA_037832605.1 Cyclanthera cordifolia
ATCTCCATCGCTCAAAATCCTGTTCTTCATGATAGAACTAAACATATTGAAGTTGATAAACACTTCATAAAGGAAAATATTGTAGATGGTACTATTTGCATAACCTATATGTCGACCTCTGAGCAAACAACTGATATTCTTACCAAAGGACTACCAAAGCGACAGTTTGATAAGTTAGTAATCAGGTTGGCAATGGAAGATATCTTCGTACCAACTTGAAAGGGAGTGTTGGTTATGCTGGTATTTAATTATATTTGTAAATATAATAAGTGAAAATACCTTATTATATATATATATATATATATATATATTCCTATTCTAGCTAGGAATGTTACTATTTAAGTAACTTATCTGTATCAGTATTTGGTGTGAGGAATAAAAAACAAAGTATTCGTTTTTATTATTTTCCACAAAATATTGTTTGGTTACAGGAAAATCTTTAGTTACATCGGGGTGTAGATGTTTTAACTGATGCATTGGGCACGTCGGAGCATCGAGGGAGTGTTAGAGGAATTGGTGAATTTATTGTCTCATCCCTACACTTCAAATACGACCGTCAAAGTACTACAAATGTCGATGATGAAAGTGCTCAACGATTCAAAACTGCAAGTGTTAGCAGTAATATCTCAACGATGCATGGACATGGTGTCCAAGTAGTGTGAGAAGTTGGCATCGGAGATGATGCCGAAGTTAGAGTCGAAATTGATGCAAATGTCGATGATGGAGATGAAGTTGAGGTTGGCGCCAAAGAGAACGTGGGAGGGCCAATTGAAGAGCTCATCACTGATTTAGGAGAGGTACGTTTAATATATTATATAATTTAAGTGTATGTATGTATTAATATATAAGTTGTTTTAATTATTGTCTTTTTTAATGGGTATGACATGTCAACTTGCCCTTCAATCCATAGATAACATTGTTGCAATTGACACAATGTATGAATCAAGAGGTGCATTTAGCAAAATACATGGCATGCCTCTTGGGAAGTACAATGTGCGGATGATGGTTGATATGATTGTACATGGCAATGAAAATTTGGACCTGCCTATTCCTTTGAGCGAGGAATTGTAATTTTTCGAACATGCCATCAACACATTCGTTCCATGGCCTTGTGCGTGGGTGATAACCTCGATTACCCCAAAAGAGGTATAAATGTATATTTTAGAATTATATATTTTTATCTCACATGCTCAATTATACAAATACTTAGAACTTTTATCGCACTATTCTAAGTCTGACCATTCGAAGAAAGATTTCTCACAACTTTCTGTATCGAATAAAGGTAACAAGGTTTTGTCAGCAGAGTCTCAATATTCACAACAATCATACGAAACGATGCTCCCCCACATTGTTGAAATCAGCGTATGGTTAGGCACTAAGGAACATGGACGCAAAAGAGATAATACAAATCCCCACACTGCTAAACTTGCTCGGATCTGAACAATTTTACATTTTTGATCGTGACGACATCATCCAATATATGGAGATGAATGAAATTGGCTATTATGTCGTCTTGACATACATAGTGTAAGTAACACAATTTATTTAATAATTTTATTAATTTCTATGTTTCTTATCAATAATATTTAATAAATTTACTTTCAGGTCCATATGGAAATCATACGATGAGACTATACTGAGTAATTATCTCGTATGTGACCACGCTAGTTTTGCCTATTTCCAAGACATAACTGAAGAAAGTTGTTTGAATTTGGCAAATAGCTAGGCTGAGTATGATGAAGAACATGAATCAAAGAGTAATATTTTCTTACAACACCGGGTACGGTTTGTTAATTTAATTTTGTAAGAATATAATTTATTTTTAATTTACATAAATGGTTGATAAATTTTTTTGTTTAACTATCGCAGACGACGGTGAATTTTGGCAGTCATACTTCCGTCAGAGAATAAGGTGTATGTCCTCAATTCTCTAAATCATAGATAAAGATTTGCAAAAACTTGTAAATACGTAAGTTTTTATATAAAAATGTTATATATAATATTCAATGAGTATTGTTTTATAATCCTAATATGGAGTCTTGTACAATTTGTTAGTGGTGGAAAATAAAACACTCGCTCACCCGCACTTCACTGATATGGAAATGTGTGAAGTTAAAGTAGATTCGAGCATTTTTTGTTTAATATTTTTTTCATAAGTGATATTTGTTGGACTAATGATAATCGAATTATACTTGTAGTGCCCTCGTCAATTAGGGTCAGTAGAGCGTGGATTCTAGTATTAAAAGTGTTATAAATCGTAGAGACCCATGTTGATAAAGTGTTATAAATCTAATATTAAATGTAAAATATAACAACATGAACAAGTGAAGAACATTTAAGAAAAATGGAATGTAAAGAGAAAGTGAGAGCATTCTTATTGAATGGTGTGTATGTTTACAAGCTTCCAACACTTCTATTTATAATATTACAATAAATATATATGTATAATATTAATTATAATTAGCCAAAGTAACTAAAGTCGGAGAGTCTCTTTGCTCAATTTGTGGTGGAGCAGACTCAGGGGATATTTATATTCATAATAAATACAATTATAGGTCATATGTGTTAATCTAGGAACTTTCTATCAAGTGTGTTTATCCATGTTTTAGATGAAATTTCGAAAAAGTGCTTAGGGGTGGCAAGTCTTTGAAAAAAGGAGACTACTTCGCCAAAAAGAGCCAAAGGTAGTGAGTATCTGCAAAGGGAGCCTACTTGGCCAAATGGATGAAAAAGAATGCCTAAAAAGGTGATACTCTAAAAAGAGAAGCTTCTACACAACGAACTACTCTTCAAAATCCGGCAACAAAGTAAGTCCGAAAATGAAGAGTGGGGGTAATGTTGTAGGCTAAAATATCCCGAAAGACTCGGAAGAGATTTAGACCCGTACGAAAGACAAAAAAGCCAACGCCGACCCGCGGCCCCCAGGGTCGGCCAAATGGAGGCCTCGACCCCCAGGAGGTCGACCAATGTCCTTACCGATCCCCCGGGGGTCAGCCACGTCAATGGCGACCCCCGGGGGTCGGCCAACTTCATTGTTGACCCCCCGAGGGTCGACCAAATGGAGGCCACAACCCCCTAAGGTCGACCAAGCCCATACCAACCCTTCGAGGGTCGGCCAAGCAAGTTCGATTCCCCCGGGAGTTGGCCAAGGAAGGCCAGGACCCCCTAGGGTTGACCCTTGCAGCCTCACCCTTCTCGGGTCCGACAACGAGTAGGCCAGCTCGAGTGGGTTGGTCGTAGAGGTCAGGACTCTCCTTTAGGAGTTGACCGAGTCCAAGTAACACAGGCAGACGCTACACCCCGTGGCCTCCCCGGTTACAACGAGTGGGCCAACCCGAGTGGGTTGACCGTAGAGGTTAGGACTCTCCTGTGGACGAGTCGACCGAGTCCAAGTAACGTTTGGAGGCGTCTCACCCCGTGGCGCCCCCCGTTACAACGAGTAGGCCAGCCCGACTGGATTGGTCGTGGAGGTCAAGACTATCCCCCAGGAGTCGACCGAGTCTAAGCAACGCAGGCAGACGCTGCAGCCTGTTGCATTCCCGAATACAACGAGTAGGTCAACCCGAGTGGGTTGGTCGTGGAGGTGAGGACCCGTAAGGGTTGACCGAGTCCAAAACCGACCTCTAAGACGGGCGGTCGAGTAGGCTAACCTGGGTGGATTGGTCGTTGAGGTTAGGACTTTCCTGTGGATAAGTCGACCAAGTCCAAAGTAGCGCTAAGGGAAGCTGCACACTCGTGGCGTCCTAGCGCTACAACGAGAAGGTTGCTCCCCTAAGGGGTCGGCCATGGAGGTGAGGACCTGCCAAAGGTTGACCGAGTCCAGGTAACTCCAGAGTCAAGGTCGTTACACCTCCAAAGCGTAACGGCCAGGAGTTACGCCGGTATTAATACCCGGCTTAATGACGGAGGTTTCTAACGGCCGGCATTATATCGCCATAAGTGAGCCGCAGCGGTTACAAGACTGACTGCTATAAAAGTCATGTCATTTTTCCTTCCAAAGGGATCGATTCCTAAGCTAAGTACCCTTAAGTTATTCCTAAAGTTCCAGTTTACTCTCCCTCAATCCGTTTCTGACTTAGGCATCGGAGGCCATGTGGCTCACACCACACCAGTGTGTCCTAATTTCGTCTTCTTTGCAGGCCCTTTTCGTCCTCAGCTAAACAGATTTACTGTTGATATCTATTGACCATTTTTCGGCATCAACATTTGAGAATCGATGAACCTACAGATTGAAAGCTAAGCCATTCGGAATTATCACTCGAATTATCACACCAAAGGCATGTGCTAAACTTTTTGTATTGTAGGACAAATTATTACCACACATATGAGGTCATCTGCTAATTGATCATTCACGAGTTTGTTCGTAATTCGAAGCTGATTAGACCAAATACATCCTTCTTCTTAAATGCCACTGATTCCTCTACGGAACAAGTTGTTCATGGTCTAACCATAAACCATATCATCTCAGGCTGATAAAAGGCAGATGTAACGTCCGGGGTTAAGAGGGTACATGAATGAAACGAGTCCACATCCGAATGAGAGGGATCTTGGGGGATATAGTCTCATGGTTAAGGCTTAAGAGAATTGATTTGTACTACCTATATCATCAAGGTGCACCTTCCTTTTCAGTGGCACAATCGAAAGAACTTCATAGTTAAGCGTGCTTAGCTTCGAGTAGTCTTAGATTGGGTTACCTCCTAGGAATTACTTTCATAAAGTAGGGGTTGACTTGTATATCAATCACAAAGTCACACTAGCCCTAATTGGCTTCAAAATAACTATTAAATAAAGCCAACTATTAAATACACCAAATAAAGATGATTTCCATTTGTTGAAACGAAAAAAGTTATAATTTGTAGCTAATGAATAATAATGATTAAAGTTATAATCATCCTCTTTATTTTCTTCCAAAAAAAGTCTTCTCCAAATAACATATCTTGAAGTAGAAATTTTCCATAAAAATAATAATAAATAAATAAAAAGTAAAATCTTGAAGTAGAATTCAAGCAGCTTCAACGCACTCCCACACCCTATAAATATCTCTCTCATTATTCATTTCTTATCTTTCACCAATCTCTTCAAATGGAGGTTCCAAATGGCTTACCTGTTTTCTTCATCTTCTTCCTCACTTCAATTTTCCTTTCTTTTGGTAATACTATTTAACAACTCTATTTCTTTTATTTGCTTTGATTGTTTAAAAAAAAAACATTGGTCTTACTCAAAGAATGTTTTTATATAATTTCCTCAATTGAGTAATTGAAAGTTGTTGTTGAGGACCTCATAATATCCGACATCGGTAAGGTGGGGAGTCCTCCAACCACATATAACATGAGTAAGCTACTCCTCTCATTGTCAATTGATATTGAGATGGATGCTTACACTTTCTAGGTTGGTATCTGGTTACCCACACTTTCTAAGTATTGTTCCTTCCGTTCATCCCTGTTTATTAGATATATTTATTTATTTAACAAGGTGAAAATTTTCTCAATATATTCGTAGGGCAGGGCAGGGCACACACGGTGGCCTTTTACTTCCGCAACAAATGTCCATTTACTATATGGCCGGCGACAGCGCCAAACGCCGGCCAGCCCATAATCGCCGACGGCGGGTTCACTCTCCTCTCCGGCCAAACACAGCGCGTAGTAGCACCAGCATCCTGGACCGGTCGATTCTGGGCCAGAACCGGCTGCGACTTCGGTTCAAACAAAAAACAACCGGCCGCTTGCGAAACCGGCGATTGCGGTGGACAACTGGCCTGCAAGGGGCTAATTGGAACCCCACCGGCGACACTGGTCGAAGTGTCGCTACAAGAAGACAGATCAAAGCCCAATTTCTACGACATAAGCCTTGTTGACGGATTCAACGTTCCGATTTCAATCAATTCCAAACAGCCCATTTCCCCCAAATGCGCGATTGGAAGCTGCGAAAAGAATATTAATGAAATTTGCCCTGACGAATTGAAGGTTTTGAATGGGAATGGTATAGTCGTGGCTTGTAGAAGCGCTTGTTTGACGTTTGGATTGGACTCGTTCTGTTGCAGAAATGCGTACGGATCGCCGGAGACTTGCAAGCCGAGTCTGTATTCCAGGATGTTTAAGGAGGCTTGCCCGTCATATTATAGCTTTGCCTTCGATTCGCCTCCGCCGTTGGCTAGTTGCTCCGCCAAGGAATTTGTTCTCACGTTCTGCCCGGCGGGTTGGGGCGGCGGCGATGCGGCGGCAGTACATGAGAAGTGGGTTGAGTGATGACGGTCGGCTTTGATTGGTTTAGTTGTGTTGTGACGTTTATTTGAATATAAATGTTTGTTTAATTTTAGAAAATTGAAGATATGTTGGCATCAAGATGTATTTGAGATTTCTATTTTAGATATAAAGTAGATATTATAAAAGTGGTTTAGTAGGGGGAAAGAAAAAATCAAAAATCGACAAATAAACTGATGCAATGAGTCGGTTCGGTTTTTTAAAACAATATTGGATGGATCAATTTGATATTTTAGAAAACTTAAATTGATTTTGGTTCATAATGGAAGAACAAATTAAAAACCGAACCGAATGGAATATATAAATTAAAAAAAAAAAAAATATATATATATATATAAATCAGTATTTAAATTTTATAGAATAATCAAATTAAATGTAAAATATGAAATAAAAGTATTAGTAAATATTGCAATACTTATCGGTATTGTTTTTTTGTTAGTAAATGGAAAGTCTTTCGAATATATATATATTTTTCTAATTGTGAATAAGACAAAAAATTTGAAAAACAAACCAAAATTTTTATTGAAATCAAAATAATAAATCGAACCAAAACTGAACTAAACGAAATGAAATCGAACTAATAATTTTGTCATTTATTAACCATCAATTCAAACCAAATTATTGAAAAACGGATAATATCGGTTTGATCATCCGTTTGACATAGAACCGGAAAAAATCCAACCGAAATTACCCCTACTTTTAAAGTGAAAAGAAAATTAAAATTTAATTTTTATAGTTCAACAATTAAAAATTGTCTTTTATGGTTTGAAGAAGAAAGTATATTTTAGTTATGTGTTTTGAAAATAGAATTTAGTTTTTATACTTTTATAAAGCCTAAAAAATTGTCCATGTTGTTCATAAATGCAAATTAAGTACATAAATGCAATTTTTAATATATGAATGAATACTTTTTTTTGTCTAGTCAATTACTTATCGGGCACTCTTATTATTAAGCCATGAATTATTAACTTATATGTATTTTAATTACCAACTATCACGAGTGATATAGATTATTTTTTAGATTTTATAAAAGTGTAGATATTAAACTCAAACTTTCTTCAAACAGTCTCAAATTATAATTTATCCAAATAAAAAACAAATTAAAATATTTCCCTACATTAGAGTGATGTTTGTGATGAATAATTGTAGGGAGACTATTTTCAGTTATTAAAAATAAGAAATTATCTTGAGTGTTTAAAAAAAAAATTGTAGTGATCATGAAGCTATTTATATTAGCTCCACAAAATCTTGAAACAAACTAACGTCTAAAAAAAATAATAATAATAATTCATATCAATTTGGTTAAACCAATCTTTTAGTTGTGTTTTCTCCACCATTATATGGTAATTGAATTTTGGTGCTGAGGAGAGAAGATGAGTGGAAGTGAAAAAAATGAGAAAATAAAATATTTTTTATGTATGAAGCACTTGTTTAAGAATTGATAGTTTTTTAAAGAGATGTGACAAAAACCTTGTTTGAAAGTTGATGCCTAGAAGATGAAATTTTATTTTATATTGATTTTTTAGTGTAATCATTGTATTTTCTTTTAATAAGTTTAAAATATTTTATATTATTTGGTTTAATGGAAAAATCACCTGCCATTAGAAATGAGAAGATTTTTCATGCATAGCAAAAAAATCCAACACATTTCATGAATAGCAAAATTCTGAAAATATTTCGTATATAGCAAAAAAATGAGCCGTTTATTAAAAATAACTAAAATGCCATCGACTCAATATGTTCAACTGATAGCTTTAATAATTCAGTGATAGCCTTCAATCAGCAATTTAACTTCACCTAATAGCCTTCAATCGGTAGTTCAGCTGATAACCTTTAATCAGTAGTTCAACTGATATACTCAATCAGTTCATTGATAGATTTAATTAGCTCACTAACAATCTTCAATCAGTTTGCTGAAAAGAGGAGTAAAATTGAAATTTTTGAAAAAAAAAAATCTTCATTGTTATTCTATATCACATTTATTGTTTGTTGATGATAGTCAATTATTTTTCAGGGCAGATAGAGAAAGGTGCTTAAAAATCAAAGATATTTTATCTTGGTATGAAAAAGCTTTGGGGTCAAATGATTAATTTTGATAAATTCATCATTCTATTTAGTGGTAACTTTCAGAGTAGTGAGAATGTGGTTTTGAGTAGTCTGCTTGGCATGAAAATTAATGATAATCTTGGGATCCATCTAGAGATGATTTCTTAAAATCATATAGATAAGAAAGCTTTGTTCAATCTATGAAAGGGAGGCTTGAAAATTGTTTACGATCTTGGAAAGGAAAATTGCTTTCTCGTGGAGTGAAGGAAGTAACGGTTAAGGCAGTGGGCCAAGTTATCCCTACATATACTATTAGTTGCTTTAGATTAACCAAATCTTTTAAGATTTAAAGAAGCTCTATGCGTGGTTTTGGTGGGTGGAAGAAGAGGGAAAAAAATAAAATGCACTGGTTGAGTTGGAAGAATTTGAGTAAAAATAAAAGTAAAGGATAGATGGGGTTTAGAAGATTGAACTTTTTCAATCAGGCGCTTTTGACTAAGCACAATAGGAGAATCATTAAAGCCCTCATAGCCTTTCGAGTAGAGTGTTGAGAGGTAAGTATTTCAAGGATGGGGATTTTCTAAATGTTGTTAAAGAGAATAATCCATCACTAGCTTAACGAAGTATTCTTTGGGGGAAAAACCTTTTAAGTAAAGGGTATAGTGGAAAGTGGAAGTAGGCAATATGATTTGTTAGGTTTTGACCCTTTGAATGCAAAAGAGGGAACCCGTTTGCTGAGGGGATAAGATGTGATTGGAGAAATAGGAGGGTGGGAAATTTGCTACTAAATGGGAAGAAGTGAATTGAGAACATTATTGAGGATATTTTTGTGCTTTGAGGATGCCAAAGTCATTATTAAAACTCCTATTTGTGAATCGTGTGGGGCGGATGTGATTATTTAGAACTATAGAACCAAATGTATTTTTCGGTTAAAAGTGCTTATTGATTGGCTATTTCTCTAGAGGATAGTCTCTTGGCTGCCTCATTGGCCTTTAATAGAAAGTGCGATAGTTGGGATCGCTTCTAGAAGACCAAAGCCTCTCCTAAAATTAAAGTGGATGCTTGGTGTGTAATTTCTAATGTTATCTCGATTAGGTGTAAAATTTATAATAGAGGTGTTGACATTGAAGTTATTTTTCCGATTTGCGGAAAATAGGTCGCACCGCCTTGTGGCTGCTGGAAACTTAGTAGCACGTGTCTTTGAAGAAATATTATGAGGAGAGATGCATTGGGTGGATCTTGCATGATTAGAAGGGCACTCCAAAGCTTGCTGGAGATCAAGTTTCAGGAATTTATCAATTAAGGTTTTGGAGGGATTGGCTATGCAAGAAGAGTTTAAGCATCTATATGAGTCCAAGATCTCTTATCTTTCCCTTATTCATGTGAAGTATGATGCTTTAGGGCCGTTGATGAATTATCCAATAACTATTTACATAATTAATTTATCCAATAAATTAATTGTTCCTCATATAGTATTTATCCGTTAAATATTAATTATAAATAACTAAGTTTACTAAATTAAATGTAAGCTCTAATTATGTCCAACATTATTAATCTGTAAGTTTGAACTTTCTAGCTCACTCTATAATGAAGCATTGTTCCATCAAATATGAGCTAGCCTAGGGACTGGTAGACCTATATGTTGAAAGCTACAACTACTCGAGATCCAATTCATATTCTTTAACAATAGGCTTATTCCACTAAAGGTCTATGCTGAACTTTTTTGCACTGCATGACCAGTTATGCCTAAGAATATAGTATGTCATCTGTCATATGATCATTCATGTAATAGCCCGACCTTTGAATAGCGCCTGATCGAAGGGGCTGGAAAGACCAGGGACTTGTGATGTGTGGAGTCGGGCTTAGAGCATTTCTTTTCTTATTGCATAATTCGTCTAAATTTTCTTCATACGAATTGATTTCTGTTGCAAGATGTTTTTCTCTAGTTTTTTTTACTCGAATTCTTTATAACTGAGTACCCGTTTTACGCGTTTTCGAACAACTATTATAGGTTATTAAATGAGGAATTTAGCATTATGTTTTATGTTCTCTAAGGACTATTTTAAATCATGCATTTATGGTTAGCCTGGGAGTACTGGTCCTAGTTTGGGCTGAGTCCTTACAATTCACGAGCTTATTAGCAATTCACAATTGGGACAAGAAATCTATTGTACCCTTTTGATTACATATTTCACCTTTAACACTACTGATTCCTCTAATGAACAAGTTGTTTATGGTCCAATAAAAAACCAACTTCCTCTCGAGCCAATGAGAAGATGATACTCTTTTTTCAAGAACTAGAATCAGTTCTTAAAGGAATAACTCTAAGACTTCCTCAATAATAGGGAAGGTGAGAATTCTTACTTCCTCAATAATAGGGAAGGTGAGAATTCTTTCTTGTAACATTATGTTCCTAGCCACCCACGACGAGAATCTTCAACGTTGAAGATATATTGACCCAACGTTGTTTGGTAGGTCTCATCCGTGCACATCAAAGGACGCTTTCATAAAGTTGGAGTTCACAACCCAGTCAAGATCAAGATCACATTCGATCATCCTAGTTGATGTGCTTGATCCACGTCTATAACAAAATTTCTAGACCGATCACAAAACTTCTGGTCCAATCTTATGCAAAATTTTCTTTTTACATAGACACCCCCATGAACTTGTCTCCACAAAAACAACTGTATCAAGTTGTCTATAATCATTGCAAAATGGGTTGTACTAACAGTGTCACTAGAACTTATTCGTCATGCCTTAGCCCATATATGTAGACGTTTAAGGTTATTAACTTGGAACTAAATCCACTTATATGTCACACATACTTTTCTAAATGTACAACCAAATAATCATGGGTGTATCACCATTAATCCAATTAATATGATAAGTCTGAATGACATTTGTGAATTAAATATGTAATTAATGAAAATAATAACCTTCATTAGTAACTAAAATAGTACATTAAATGACATACATTAAAATGTTGTTCTTTCATTACAAACTACTATGCTTTTAAGGCATAGTCCTTAACAATCTCCCACTTGCACAAAGCCATAGTAAAACTATTACATCTTAAGCCAAACACCAAGCTTTCTCTAGAGTGCAAGAGATGCGTCTTGTAGACCTAAATTCTTTAGGTGACACTCTAACATTTTAGCCGAGAGAGCCTTTGTAAAAGGATTACCAACATTGTAAGTTATATTAGTTTTGGTGATAACTACTTCTCATCTATGCATTATCTCTTTGATGAAGTGGTATTTTCTCTCAATATGCACCCCTCTTTTGTGACTTATAAGTTCCTTGAATTAGCCACAATCTCGTTATTATCACAATACAATGTGATTGGGTTATCCATACCCCAAACCACTTCCAAATTTGTAAGGATTTTTTTGAGTTATACTGTATTTTTTGCTGCTTCACAAGTAGCAACGTACTCAGCTTTCATAGTGGAATCTACGATGTATCCTTGCTTAATGCTTCTTCAAACTTTAGTTGTGTCATTGAAGTTGAACAAGGATCCTGATGTGGACTTCTTAGAGTCTTTATCAATCTTAAAATCAAAGTCTATGTACCCAATAAGGATTAACTCCTTAAGACCGTACACAAGAATATCTTTTCCTTTTACCCGAAGATACTTAAGAATGTTCTTAACCACAATCTAGGGATCTAATCCTAGATTCGATTGATATCTAATAACAATGCCTATCGCCTAGCATATGTAAGGATTTGTACACAACATTTCGTACATAAGGCTTCCCACTACGGAAGCATATGAAATTTGTTTCATCTCCTCAACCTTTTGAGGTGTCTTAGGACTTCGTTCTATAGACAATGAGATTCCATGTCTAAAAGGTAAATGACTTTTATGGAATATCGCATTGAATACCAAACAAGTATCTTGTCAATGTATGATGCCTAAGACAAGACTAGTGTTCACTTGGACTGATCCCTTATCATTTGGATCCCAAGTACGTACGAAGCGTTCCCAAAATCCTTCATCTGGAATTGGTTAGGTAGGCACTTCTTTTCTCACATCATTCTCAATAAGTAAGATATCATCCATATATAACAATATGAATGATACTTTCTTCTCAATAATTTTCTTGTAAACACAAGATTCATCAACGTTCTGCTCAAAGCCACGTGATTTGATAACACCATCAAATCTATTGTTCCAAGACCTATACATTTGTTTCTATCCATAAATGGATTTAACAAGTTTGCAAACTTTTTTCTCTTGTCCCTTAGGTGACTCCTCTTAATGGTTCATATTGAATTCCTCTTATCTCATTGAAGAATATAGTCTTGACATCCATTTGCCATCTTATAGTCATAATATGAGGCAATGAATAAGAGGATCCTTATAGACTTTAGCATAGCAACAAGGGAGAAGGTTTTTTCATAAGTGACTTCTTCTCTTTGAGTGAAGCCCTTTGCACAAGTCTAACGACTTTGAAGGTTTGCACCTTTCCATCAACCCTTTTTTCATGTAGATCCACTTGTATCCTATGGGCCTTATGTTCTTAGAAGAATTAGCAAGTATATAGACTGAATTAGAGTATATTGACTTCATTTTGAGGTTTATGTTTTTATTCATTCCTCCCGGTCAGTATCCTCCATTGACTTTCCAAAACACAAAGGGTCTTCAACAATATCATGGATAATGTTGCGTGTCTCCAAGACACTCGTGTAAAGATCTGGATTATTCTTAATCCTTCACTATGCGCGAAGTGCACCTCTTTCCTAACTACGTGGAATTTAGCTATAAAATTTCAATAATTCATCGACTATCCTAGCTGATGAGTTTCTAGCATCAAATGCTGGTGAGTTGTCAACAACCCTTGTTGACCCTCTAACAATAACACTTATTGTAAGATTTGTATCATTATTGGAAAATAAATCTGTCAACATTGCTGCCAATCGAGGCATATGGTCACAAAAACATAATCCTCTTCTAAGAATGTAGCATTTATCGATACAAACACTTATTTGCATCTGGGCTATAAAAATAGCCACCTCTCGATTTCTTGGAGTAGACTATGAATAGGTATAACTTTGAACTTGATTTTGATTTTTTTTGTATTTGCGGCTAGCACAAAGGCCGGACATCCTTAAATCTTGAAGTGACACAAACTTCCCTTACACCTTCTCTACAACTCATAGGGCATCTCATATACACCTTGTATGGGTACCATGTTCAATATAGACAACGCTGTCTCCAACACGTAACCCCAAAGCGATATCAACAATTGAGTAAAGTCATCATCAATCGAACCTTTTCTAAAAGGGTTCTATTTCTTCTCTTTGAAACACCATTATACAGAGGTGTTCC
>JBBMEG010000018.1:9579814-9601654 GCA_037832605.1 Cyclanthera cordifolia
TGGCTAACTTTGCTGCAGGATAGCCATCATTCTTATGACTAATGTGAAAAAAATATTAAGTTAAATTCGTATGTTTGAGTACCTTTCACTGAGATGGTCCGACACTTTCCTCGCCCCGAGCATCCTCTGCATTGCTTCTAGTGTCGCGTTTATCCTTTCTTGGTTGGCCAATATCAGAATTTGGTTTTCGGTCCCCTTAGGTGACAAGCTATCGCGACGGAATAATTAATGCGTCGTCGTATCGGGCTCTAAGGCGACAGAGCACTTATTCCGTCGTCGTAGCGTCTCGTTCACATTCGTAAAACGACGATAGTGGTGTTCTGTCCCCTTATGTCACAAGCTACAACGACGAAGTAGAAGTTTCGTCGCCGTATGTGGACTCTAAGGCGACAGAGCATCGTTTTCGTCGCCTGAAAGTGACAGTACGAGATGCTAAAGCGACGACGTCTAATTTCGTCGTCGTATGCGTACGCTATGTCACTGTAAAGTACCTAAGGCGACGGAATATTCTTCCGTCGCCGAAGAGTCCGTCTCCTATAGCTATTTTTCTTGTAGTGAACAAATCTATTAGATCGTTTGGTTTGATTCAATTTCGTCGATCACTTCTAGTTTCTAGCACCAATAATGGTTAGAGTAATGTAGTCATATTTCATAACCTTTTGATTTTCTTGTTTTAATTTTTGAAACTTAAGTCTAGCGAACGTTATTTTTAAATATAACTTTAATTACTTTCGTACTCACATTTTGTGTTTTCAAAAACTAAATTAAAATTTGAAAGCTGAATAAATTTAAAAATTTTGAAAGTAAAATACTAGTTTGATATATATATATATATATATATATATTCTTTTTTTTTTTTGATTTTAGAAATTTAAGCTTGTGGATTAGGATTTACGTGTCTTAGAGGAATATGATTTTTTTTTATATATATATAGAAAATCGAAGTCAAGCATAAATTTTAAAAACAAAAACAAAAAAAAATTAAGGCCCCGTCATTTCGTTTTTTGTTTTTGAAATTTAAGCTTACAACTACTACTCCAACAATATCCCGCCAGTTCCTTCGATTGAGTTATCGAAAAGAAAGATGCACCTAAGTAGTATAAATCAATTTTTTTTAGCATTTTTATCTCAAGGATCCATCTTATTCAGATGTGGATTCGGCTCATTCATGTATTCTTCGCAAACTCTTACAACATAACTAAACATTCATTTACTTTTATTATTAATAATTATTATTTTAGTTATTCATTTAATTTTATTATTAATAATTATAATTATAGTTCACTAAAATATTTTTTATATATAGTACTAGTTAACTGAGGGCGCATTTGGGTACGTCGAGGAGATAATTGTTAATAAGTATGTGTTTGGAGTATAGAGTTGGGAAGAGATAAAAGTTGATGTGATGTTAGTTTTTTGACGAAAATTATTTTTTATATATAAAAAAATTGAAGATAATTAATATAATATTTAAAATTCAATATTTTTATTTTTTATTTTATAAAATAACACTTTAAAGTGTGTGTATATATATATATACATGTATTGGATTACGCGCTAACCCACCTTAATCTTACACCCCAAACATGTCCCGAGAATTCAATTTGAAGAGGAAAGAAATAGATATCCTTCTACACTGACTTTAAAAAAATATATATTTAAACATATTTAACGCGTATAAATTAACTTGTATGTGGGTAGGTTTAATCTATTTTTGCTCTGTTTTTTTTTTTTTTTTTGACATGATTACTTCTTATTTTTCGTCCCTTAGTTTTTGTTTCTTATTTTCTTAGAACACGAAATAAAAATGCGTTTGGTAACCATTCTTGTTTCTTACAAAAATAAGTAAGAAATGAGAACAAAAATTGTTTGATAATAACTTTTTGATAGTTGTAAAAAATTTAAGTCATGTAATATACAAATATATAACATGTATAAAAAAATAATTATACAAAATTACATAATCTAATATAAATAAATATTTTATCAAAAAATACAAATAAATCTCATTGTAAAATTAACAACAAAATTAGCATGTTATTTCTCAATCAAGTCAATTTTATGAAATGATGTCCACTAAAATATATGATGATTATTGGAAAATATTGATTAAAAGTAACATCGAAGGTAAATAAATGAAGAAAATATTTTTTTAACAAAAAATGTATAACATGCATCAGAATGGACGTTATCTACTGCATATACATATGGAATCAAAATTAATGAAAAGTTTGATATGTAATACTCCCTTTATGTCGACTTAAATGTAATTCAAATTTATTGCTAAATAAAGATTATATATGTAAAAATGTAAAATAAAAACAAATGTAAATTTTAGTGGCATTCTTTTTTTTATGTACTACAAAATCTTACCTATCCAAATATATGATATAAACATAAAATAATATACATATTGCAAAATAAAAAAGGTTCAAAGTTAGGATCCAAACCATGACTTTGTAACATAAAATCAAATGGGACTAAAACTAGTGATTATTTTATATAATAAGTTGGAAATTCAAATGGGGACTAAAACTCTTTATTATTTCATCTCTCTTCATTTATAGATACTACCTGCATACACACATTCTAATTCACTTTTTTATATAGATATACACACATTCTAATTCACTTAATCTAATTTTAGAAATTATGTTTTGAAATTTTAAAAATATTTTCATCATCAACTTTAATTTTTTTTTGTTTTATGAACTATATTTATATTTATTTTATGTATTTAATATCTTTAATTTTTAACTAAATAACTAGAAATTATTCTCCTTTTAAAAATATATTTTGTTGTTTCAAATTTATACAATTTTAACAACAAATTTTGTTTCGTTTTAGAGTTTTTGTTTAACTTTTTTTTTTTTTTATCTACCTTAAGTTTCAACTAATTATGGAAATGATTTTCATTCACATGAGTGTACTTTCAAAAGATGTATAGTAATTTTAAATTAACAGAGTTTCATATTTATTTAGTTTTGTTCACAAAATTTTATTTATCTTTTTTATCTATCTACTATCATTCATTCATGATTGTTTCACTAATTAATTAAAAAATATTCTCATTTGTATAACATCATATTTTAAAATATATATAGTTTCGTAAGCAACTCTGTTTTAAATTTTTTATTTAAAATTTTTGATATAAAAATTTAAAAATACAAATTAAAAAGAAAAATAAACGAGATGATAAAATCAAGAAATCATAAACATAAATAATAATTTGTGATTCAAAATAATAAATAAAAGACATTATTTTAAATTGAAAATACTCATAAAAATAATATAATTAAAAAAAATAACAAACTCTCCACAAAAAATCAAATTCAAAAAATTATTGCCTACAACTATTCAATAAACAATCAACCCAAACAGATTATTAATACAATTTACAAACTCCACTAAAAATAACTTACATCCAAAGTACTCTACTAATCACTTTGTGAAACTCCTCTAGAACACTAAAACATCTAAAACACTTAAAATAACTTACCTCCCAGAGTTCGTTTGGTAATGTTCATGTTTCCTGTTTCTCGTTTTTGTTTTTAATTTTTGAATAACTGGTAACTCTTTTCGTTTTTTGTTTTAAAAATAAAATCAGCATTTCTAAAAATTGTGTAGAAAAATAAGGGATAGTTTGTTAACGTTTTCGTTTCCCGTTTCTCGTGTTTGTTCTCAATTTTTTAGAAACAAACTTATTTGGCAAACTATTTATGTTTATTGTTACCAAAATAAAAAAATCGTTCTAAAAATTGTATAGAAAAATGAGAAAAGTAGTTTCTCATGTTCTATTCCTCTTTTTCAAATTTGATTTTTTTTTTTTTTTTTTTTTTTTTATAAACAATACATTTCCCTTATTAAATAATATTTTTACTAAAGTAGTAATTTTTCCTTTTTTGATTCTCTCTTGAAATATATTTTTTAATTATTTTAATTTGTATGTTTATATACTATTTTAATTTATAATTTATAATTTTTCAATTTTCATGTATGACAGGCAATTTAAAATTTGAATGGGTAATATTTTAAAGTTCACAAAAAAATTTAATTTTCTTATTTTAATTTTTTTTACCTATTCAATATATGTTTAGCAATAAATTGATTTAGATTTAAATCGACGTCATTTTAGACTAATGTTTCAACATATCAGATTTAAGATTTATATTCACTAGATGTGTACTTTTTTTTTTTTTAATTTACTAACCAAAAATAACATTTTCCACCCATAACAAAATATTCATATTGTTTTTGCTTTTTATTTAAAATCTAAATTGGTTTAATTAAATCTAAATACTAATAGATTTTTATTTTTTTTATTGTTTATATATTCGGTTTGGTTCGATTTTAGGTTAGTTCTTGCATCAATAACCAAAATCCGAACAAATACATTTCAATTTTTTCAAATATCAAATTAGATGATCCAATATTGTTCTAAAAAAAAATCGGTTTTGTTCTATTTAGTTTCGTCCCTTTTCGATTTTTCCTCTCACCCCTAAGAATAACTCGGATGAAAAATAAGATGTTAAATTTGTTGTTAACATTATGATTTATTTTGTATTTTTTTATAAAATATTTTTTAATATTGAATCACTTAATTTTTATAAATATTTTTTGATGCATATTATATATTTTTATATACTACAAGACTTACATTTTTTAAAAGGATAAAAAATTGTAAAATTAGCGAGAAGAAAATAAAAACAAAAAATCAAAAATCATTTCGAAGCAAATCTTGTTATCATTTTTTTTTTTTTTTTTGTAAGAAACAAGAAACATAAATAAACATAAATAGTTATCAAACACATTCTTATTTCTCATTCTATAAAAACAAAAAACAAAGACTTTATTATACAAATCTTGTTTCCATATTTTTTTTAAAATTTTTGTAAGAAACAATAAATTAACGGATACATTCTTGTTTTTTATTCTAAAAAACTAAAAAACAAAAAACAAAAAACAAGATCTAACAAACAAGAAAGAGGAAATTCAGAAACGAGGCTCATACTTCCCATTTCATTAATATTATTGATTTATTTTACAGAATTTTCACATTGAGTCGTACAATATTTGGTAAGCGTTGCCATATAATTTTACTTTCTATAACTTTGATTTTGCATACCAATTTCAATTGAACATTGTCAAAAAATTTCTGAAGAGCTGACTGATTTCAACAAAACTAATAGTAAACCCATGTTCTAAATCAACCATAAAATTTAGAAAAAATTATAAAACTAACCAGATCTAGAAAATAATTATAAATATAGTGATTAAAAAAAAATGAACAAAAATAGTGACTGTATTAATAAATATTATCGCATATTTTTTTATAATGTTGTATAGATAATTATATAGGTAAATATTTTAAAATTTGACTATATTTTTAATTATTTTGTGAATAGCACATCACCATAATTTTCTTAAAAGTTAATCTCAATTTCAACTAATTTCAACAATTACCCCATCTTAGTTTTAGTTTTCTTTATAGCCCAACAATTCTTTTTTTTTTTTTTTTTTGATATCATGACTATTCGGGTCAGTTTGTGCATATATCGACTATTGTCACAGAAAATATCGTCTGACCCTACGACAATTTTGTGTATTTGTTTTGCGATGTATTGGATCCAAGCGAGATAATTTTTTTTTTTTTCTTTTAATAATTTTTTGACAAAAAATCTAATAAAAGACTAATTTGGATTAAGTAGGAAGTTTAAAATGAAAATTGAGTCACCGTCCTAATGGTAACCAAAATGAAATGAGATATGGATGAACCGCCAAATCGGAAAGATTGAATAATTACCAATAATCAAAGTTTGGTGAAGGTGTAGGTCCTTATGTAATTACTCGCTCTATATTTTCTTTTTCATTATGCTATGTGTATGGCAATGGAAAATGGTTAGTTGCAAGCTAACAAAAACAGTACAATAATAGTCCCATCAAATATTATTATTATTATTATTTTTTTTTTTTTTCATTTTGATTAAAAAAAGTTTTTCTATTTTCATTCTTTGGACGTGTTTGGATATGACGGGTTGGGATGAGATGAGAAGAAATGATAAAGTGTTATTAAAACTGTGTTTGTCGTGCATGGTTGAGATGAGAAGCATAATTAAAACTGTGTTTGAGTGCAGAGCTGGGATAGGAAGTTTTATTAAAACTGCATTTGGGGTGAATGGTTGAGGTGGAAAGTGTTAAAAAAAAAAAATCTAAATTTGAGTTTAATAAAAATCTTTTAATATTATAATAATTAAATTAAATCCATTGTTGTAGTGAAATTACATTATTATAATTATTCAATTGGGATGATTGTTGTTTATACTTAAATACCATACTTAATTAATATTCTTGTTTTCAAATTCAAATTATTATAAGTAATAAATTATTAAAATATTATTCAAATTGGAATGAATGTATCAAAATTATGAGATACTTAATGACCATACTTAATTAATATTCTTTGAAGCGTAGTACAAGATGACTTTGAAATTAAAATTGCGTCTCATGAAATGTGTTTACATTTGCCACATTAAAATTGCGTCTCATGAAATTACAAGTCATTTCGATCATCAAGCTGAAAGGTTATAGGCAACGGTATGAGCATAACATTCTTTGAAGTTGGATCTCAAAGAATAAGACACGTCAATACGCTAACCAATATAATCTAATGTTACAGGAAACAAGTTAGTTCTAAAACAGTTGAAACCACAAAGACGAAACAAAGATGAATAGCTCGAAAAAGGACAAACCGTAACCAAAAAAAACAACCCGCACAAACCATAACTCACAGTTGTACAAAACCAAGAGAGGTGGACATTGAAATAAAAAATATAGAGAAACCAAAGAGAAATCGAAGAGTAAAACATATAGACAAAATAATTAACAGAAACCCGAACTCACCATTGTTCGGAAACCGATAGATCTCGACATGCAATTCGAAAATAGAGAGGAACCAGAGAGAAATCACAGATAAATACATTTACAAACAAAAAAACATGAGCAACCTAACTCACCATGGTTAGAAAGCCGAAAGATCTCGACATGGAAATCGAAAATAGAGAGAAATCGAAGAGTAAAACATTTAGACACAAAATTTAACCAAAACCCGAACTCACCATGCTTAGGATACGACGGATCTCGACATGCAAATCGAAAATAGAGAGAAACCAGAGAGAAATTGCAGATAAATACATATAGAAACAAAAAATCACGACAAACCCTAACTCACCATGGTTAGATCAAAATCGAAAGAGCTCGACATGCAAGTCGAAAATAGACAGAAACCGAAAGATCATGACAAAACCCTAACTTACCATTTTGAAGAAACCAACAGATCTGACCATGAAAATCAAGAACATAGAGAAACAAACAGAAACCGTAAAAAACCCTCCCCAAATCGAACAAACCATCGCGTACCACACACTAAACGGTAGAGAAAACAATAGGGAAAACGAGAGAGATGGTAAATACCAAAAACAAAAGGAAATCAAAGGGAACATCACAAACCATAGAGAAATCAGGGAGAAGCGAGAGAGAGAAAACGAAAATACCCAAAAAATGAAGTTTAAACGCCAACGAAGAGGAGTAGGTGGGCGCGCGTGAACACCACGAGTAAGTGGGTGCGAAGACCGCGAGTAATCCGATCGTGAAATGGACGTCTTCACGCGCTGGGTTCGGAGTTTAAATAACCCGGCGGCCCAAACGCTGAGTTATAATACTTCCCGGTCCGAAACGCCAACCCAAACGCGCCTTTTAACTTTTAAAAGTTCACTATTTTAGTTATTGAATTTTAAAATTTATTCTATTTTATTTATCAACTTTCATAATTCTAATTTTAGTCACTGTAGTTTATAAAAAAATAAAATAAAATAAATTTGTCTTAAAAAAATAAAATTGAAGTCAATATTAATCGAAATTAGTTAGATGATGTTGATAATTTTAATACCAAAACAGAAACATAATGTAAACATATTTTAAAATTTATCAAAGAAGATCGTAAGAACCAAACTTCATAGCATTTACTCATCGAAACAAAACAAACTTCATAGTTTATTGGCTTTGAACTTTCAAAAGTTTATGGACTTAAATAGAACAAATCTCAAAGATCATCGATTAAAATTGAACTTTTGAAAATTCAAAAATCAAACAAATGTCAAAGTTTAAGGACCAAAAACATAATTTATCCTTAATTTATCAAAATTATAGAATGTAGTTGTAAATTTGGATATTCAAAACAGTAACTATTGTGGATTTAAGCTATTTTCCCTTTTATTCTCTCATTTCACTATTTCTAATTTAAACAGCAAAGCTTTCTTCCGGGGAGCTCTACATTTTGTGTACGTGATGTGTCACACAAATTTATTTTACAAATAAAAATGTAAAAAAATAAAATAAAATACATGATTTGTGTGATACATGTGTCACATACACAAAGAGTAGGGCTCCCTACAAATTCATGCGTAAAAAAGTTTTCCTCTTGTTTAAATCGAAAAATGCAGAAATCGTTTACTTATCTTAATAAGTCAACTAGTGTAAGTATCAACTTTCATGATTATAATTTTTTTTTTTTTTTTTAATTATTATTAAACTAAAAAAAGTACTATTATTTTTATTTTTGTAGGGATTAACTTAACCTGTGTTAAGTTAATCTTATCTAAACCACATTTTTACACGTAGTTTTGGAAAAATCCCTTTTGAGACTGATTAAGTATTGTCCAAATTCGTGTACCTTTTCATTTCCTCTATCGATTCGGGCAACCTTTCTTAATTGCAATCCTATATTAGTTTTTGTTTTCGTAATTTCAATTCTTCTCGCTCTTCTCTTGACCATGGCCATGGATTTAAGACCCATTGATAATGCTTTGCCATTAGATCGAAGAAATAAACAAAAGTAGTCGTTTCTTAGTTCAGAAATGTAACGCAATGAGAATTAGTCTCTGATTGCTGGTTGAATTGAATTACTACTCAACAATAAAATCAGTGTACCATCCACCTTTTTATTTGAATTTATGATGAGTTTAGGTTGAAAAATTCTAGTTATGCTTAAGTTTTATTTAAAAAACTTTAACATCAAAATCACAATACTCTTCTCCCATAGATTATGAAATTGATATTAAAGTTAAAAAAAAAAAAAAAACTAGTAATGTTGTTTAATATACTTTAGTTGGTTAGATATTCTTAATTCTTATTAATTTATGATATAGAATATATTACCTTTTGTTTTGAATCTCATAGAATTTTTACAATAGAACTTCTTCTATTCACAAGTTTTTTAAATATCTTAATTCACAATTGCAATATTAAAAATAATGTTTCTATTAAATTTGTTTTACACTCAAAATATAGTAAATACTAACAAATCTTTTTAAATGTCATAGATTTAATTTTGAAATCTATACTTGATATGCAAATAAAATCTCAAAAAATTTATGTTTTGATGGGCAAATAAAATCTCAACAAAATAGAAAGTATAATAATTTTGAAATTTATTGAAAATCTTTAACTTTCTTTTGAAATATATGATAATTTCAACTAATAATTAAATTCCACAACTATAATAATTAAAAAAAAAACATAATTCTTGACATACTACCCATTAATTATTTTTTATATAGATATAAATGATTAATACTTTACTATTTATTTATTATAGAATCTAAAAAATTATAATCAACAAAATTTCCTAATTAAGCTACCACAATTTCAAAATTATCATAAATCCCACATACTTTTCAATATTTATTTTTGAATTTAATTACAAAGCTTACTTGAAATGATAGACATGTGTAATTAAATTCAGTTTAACTTAATCTTACTCAATTTAATTCTTAGATCAAATATCAGTTAATCTAACGTAACATAACATGTCTCTAAACACAACTTACATCAACTTAACTCTGTTTAACTTATCTTAATTAATCTATGCACCGCCAAAAGAGAAGTAGTTCAACGACATCAACGAACGTCGAAGTACCATGAGATCAGGGGTTCGAATCCAATAAATAAAGGGAAAAAAATTCTGAGTTAGATGGTGGTCATAATATAAAAGCTAAGAAAATGAATTAAAACTAATATATTACTAAAGAGTATTTGAATTAGAGTAATTTATGGGACCAAGTACGAAATTTCCATTCATTTTCTCAATAAATTTTGTTGAACTAATTTCTTCCGGCATTCGAATCAGAATAATTAATTAGTTGGATTGAAAATGAAATATGAATCTAACCCCATTGAGCTAACCCCATTATGACCCATCTAGCTCACACAACTAATCCAACCTAAAACTAAATAATTTTCAACGTAAATTATAAGTTTCATAGAACAAAACCTATTTTAATTATAGTTAAAAAAAAAAAAAAAAAAAAAAAAAATCATATACAACATATTTTCATTCGTTTTTCAAAAATATCAATTTTATCTTTCTTTATTTTTCAGTGAACTGATTGAAGACTATCCACTAAACTGATCCTAGAAATAACATTTGGGTCATTTTACATAGACGTTTCATTTTTCAACTTTACCGAAAATATTTTGATCAGAATTTTGTTATACATAAAAAATGCCCTAGAGTTTAAGTGACTTATATGATTTTTAGAATGTTAAAATCTAGTAAATAATGAAAAAAAAAAAAAAAAAATCTATGTTTTGATAAGATTTAAAAGAATAATAGTTATTATCGTTCGTAGATGATAGCCAATTAAGTACGTGCAAGTTAGTTATTCATGTGTTAATAATGAAAATACGAGCTAAGAGATTGATCGAACAAAAAAGTCACATCATTTATGCATGAGCAGTGAACTTCCATGTATTTAATTCATCTCCGATAACGAATGACAACGACTAAGAATTTGGATGTTGCTTGTATTCATGTTATAGATAAACTACATTTGGAGATGAGATTGTTTGCATAGAACCGATTTGTTTTGTTTTTTTAATAATATGAAATATGTGAATTCTTTTCAATATAAATTTGTTATAGGAAAAAATATATCTCAAAATACTCGGAAAAGGTCAAAACTCCCCTAGGAGTCGGTCAAAGAAGGCCAAGACCCCTCCAGGGGTCGGTCAAGCCAATCAACCCTAGGGGGTTGGCCATGGCGACCTTGATCCCTCGATGGTCGGCCAAGCTTAATCCGACCTCCCAAAGGTTGGCCAGAGAAATCTGAGACCCTTCGGGATCGGCCATGACGACCTTGACCCTCCGGGAGACGGCCAAGGCCAATCCAGCCCCCAATGAGATATAAATGCATTACATAAATGCATTTTCTCTGCTTATCATCACTTTTTCTTTTTTTTTTACATTTTTTTACATAAATGCATTACTAATATGATATATTATCATCCACACAAAAATGACAAAAATGATGAGAAGTGTGTACGAGATACCTCCAATGAGATTGGCAAATTTATTCTACACATAAAAGGGTAAGAATATTTTTTCCATATGTGGTATCAAGGTAGCACCATCCACATTTGCATAATCCAAATTATCCTAAATACTATGCAAGCGGAGTATTTAGGATAATTTTAGCATCATCCACACTGAAAATATAGATTGGATTGTTCGGGGCGGGCAAGGTAGGCCAAAAGCTGCGGGATGAAGATCGGGCTTTAGAGGAGTGTCAAACAAATACCTTGAGGGGCTAGCCATTCGTGATGAGCTTAAGCTTAAACTTTCCGGTTCATTGATGATTTACATAAATGTATCAGAGCTTATAAACCCAAAACGGATATTCAATCAAGTACAAATGAAATTAAGATCCGATTCAAGATTGATGAACTTAAAAGAGACACCATCTTGAAGGGGCGTGTTAAAGAATTATCCCGCATTGAAAAAATGAGGAAATATTCAAGCATTCTTAAGATAAGGTAGACTACTCTTATTGTCAATTAGTTTTGAGATGAATGTCTACACTTTCTAACAAGTTTCCTTGACATCCAAATGTAAACTTGTTAGTTTTAACTAACCATCAGCCTAAATTTTCTTCTTACCCTTCTTAACACAAACATTCCAAAAGAAAGAGTCGTTGTGATATAATATATATTCAATATCCCTCCCTACATATCAATCAAGTGATGCCTCTGAATGCCATTTACATGTGTAAAAAAAAAAAAAGAACTTTTACATCTGATTAGATTAGTGTATAAGTAAAAGAGGCATGCAAGAAAGAACTCTTACCTCCGATTAGAGAGTATAAGCAAAAGAGGAATGTGGCTTGTTATGTGAAGCATTTGTTTTATGAGGAGGAAGAACACACTTTGCAACTCTTTCTACAATATCCAAGCACTCCCTTAGTACCCACCATATAATTTGGATTCGTTTCACACTCACCTGCATTTGCCCACGAACTACAGTGCTCATTCTCATCCACACAATCTGGATTCCTCCAAATCTCGGTGTATGGAAGCATGTGAATCCATTTTGTCACAGACCACTTCTCGCCCTCTATCACCGGACAGCTTCCGTGATAGCTGGTCGTGTCTGGCGTCATGTTGGCGTGGAGACTGAAGAACAGTAAAGCATCGCCCTTCTTTGGTTTTACTGCACCCACAAACAAACATACTATTTTGATCAGAATTTGAATGCTACAATAGACGGCTAGAGAAAGAATGTGATGCAACGAGAAAAAGGATGAAGAGTTAGAGAAGGTTAGGACAGCGAAAATTTCTCATCACAACTTCACAAATTTGAGAGTTGATTATGGTTAGTGTAATTTGACAAAATTAAAATTTAAGGCCCGGTTCGATAACCATTAGGTTTTTCATTTTTGGTTTTTGAAATTTAAGCTTCTATTTACCTAAATTCTCTACAAAGGTGTTTGTTAGCGAAATTGTGGAGTAATTAAAATTGATAGATTATTTTGAGTGGTTATGAAGGAGAAATATTAGTAATAACTCATTTGGGTAAAATTTTTATAGATCGATTATAAAAGTTCATTTTTAATAGCTCTATAAAAACCTCCCTTGCATATGTTTCATATTCTTTTGGGTTATTGAATTCTAACCAAATTCTATAAACCAAAATAAGTATATAGAAGATTTTTTTTACCTTTCAAATTTTGGTTTGAGTTTTAAAAACACAAATAAGATGAAATATCAAAGTAATGTAACTCTGTGTTGGAATAGTAGTTGTAGGCTTAGTTATCACACGGGTCTAACGTATTGGATTCTAGGCCTTCATTGATATATTCTCAAAGAAAAAAACTCAATACCTCCATAGCCAATCTTAGCACAATCGGACAAGTTATTCTTCTGAGCCTCGGGTAATTTAACCTGTCACAAAGAGATTTGAAATTGCAACAATTCATAAACAAGTTTCAAAGTTCAACAACACAAAACGCAATATAAACAGTCCTGAATGAGAGCAGTAAGAAAGTAATACCCGAGAACCGGGAAAGACTGTTTCACCACCCTTTACGACATCGGACAAATACATCAAGACTGTGGCAATCCGATGACCACCAAAAGCTATATTAACTGGGTCTAGAAAATAATCATAATGTGGCTCGTATTTCTGACCATTTTCGTACCTTAGTACTTGCATGGGCTCCCCATGATCTGAACAGAACAACCATTTTGAGATTTTACGCGCCTCATTCCATCAATAAATAAAAAATAAAACATCTAAAGATCTCTAAGTAGTTAACTGATGGGAAGGAAGGTCCACGCAGCAATCTTGGACTCAATGGCAGCAACTATGTCATCCTGGTGATGGGAAGGGGACCACAGAATCAAACTGCATTTGTTTTATATTTAACGAAGATGCAAAACTAAAAATACAAAACAAGGTTGTCACACTTTGACAAAACTCAACATCTACCAATACATAACCCACAACTATAAAGTTCTCGAACATGCCGATGCCTGAAAAACTAATCGGGATTTGAAAACTCTCATTCTTGATACCCAAGAGGTTCCAAGTTCCAACATTAAAAACTATTAAACTTGCAAGGAAAATCTCTAAGATGGCTCTTTTGTTTTCTCTTTAATTTTCTTTAGTTAACATTTACCTCTGGCATTGTATTTCTATGTTTGCTTCAATTTCTTCCTTGAACATTTTTAAACTATTAATTTCAACAACCTCTACTTACTGATAGTCAATAAAATGCCACCATATGCCAATCTAAATGAACACAACCAAAAGAAACATAGCTCAAGTGATATCATGTACGACCTAATAACCAAGAGGTTATGAGTTTAAATCTCTCGCCCCTAGTTGAATTTGAAAAAAGAAAAACTAAATGAACACTAGATTAAATTATCATTACACTCAACAACATTCATTCAAGTAGGAACTATTAGAATTAGTATATATAAGACTATAGGCACAAGGAACAAAATCAACACTCATATGAAATTACTTAATAACTGGTTACCAATAGTTCGGTCATTCAATTTACTAAAGATAGACAAGAACAAGATGGCTGATTCTTCCAGCACCTTAAGATTCCATTCGGCTCAACTGACTATCGAGCCCATTTGATAATCAAATTCGAAAAAGGAATCTAAACAACAGAAACTAAATGATATTTTGGGCTGGCAGCCAATAGCAACAGCAAGTAACATTATGGATACATCAAGTTTTGTTAATACAGAAGTAAAATACCTGAGCAAGATCAAGAAACGTGCCGGTACTTGTCCGATCCTCACTCAAAAGACTCTCACCCGTTTCGTCATCGGTAACCATTGATTTCTCTAGTTTATCCCTCGCCTAAAATATATACATGACGCAATTATACACTGCGAAGTCCAGTGATAAACTTTCTCGGCCTCCGAACAGGAAAGCCAAAATGAAGAACAAGACATTCACCATACCAAATTGATAATATGATGGCACTGCTCTTCAGACAAGAAGCCCTTATACAAGAAAGCCCTGTCAATTTTCATCCTATTGAGTGAAAAAACAGAACGGATTGTACAAAAATGAGCATGCTCTCGACCTAATCAGAAAAATTCAGAGATGAATTAAGAATGTAAAAGACCTGAGTTGTGATGAAGGTCACACATGCCACAAGAATCGTGCAAATTTCGCGAATCATTTAACAACTCATAATGATAGCGCACACCATTGGGTTTATACTAACTATCGTACAACCACCATTTCCAATTTAGAGAAAAGCTAAACCTTCTGATTTTTTTTTCTTATTAAATTAAACAAATCGTAGAGAATATATAACGATATTTAACAATTTAATCTATCATCTATATTTACTAATTCCTAACAAAACATGTGCACGTTCCCGACCTAATCAAGAAAATCCAGAGAACAATAAAAAATGTTAAAGACCTGGGTTGCGATGAAAGCTGAATGACACGAGTGGGATCGATTTTAATGTAGAAACCGTCCGTTTTGGTCCTAACAGCAGATTTTTTCCTGCGGAACTCTCATAAATTAAGTCAAATTTTCACAAACATAGAGATGAAAAATGAGAAATCAATGAAATATTATTACGTGATCGTGCTGGTTATGAGCAATTTCGGCAAACGATTGGCAGAGCAAGTAAGGAGAGGGAAGGAACAGAGGAAACAGAGAGAAAATGCGAGGAAAAATCGAAAATCCATGTCGAAATTGGAGCTCTGAAACCCAGAAATTCAAGGGAGAAAAGCGAGATACATGATTGATTATATTAAAAAAAAAAAAAAAAAAGAAAGAAAAGGATAAACAAAATCAATGAATGCAAAAATGAAATAATGAAGAAACTAAAAGCTTCGATTCCTCTGGTTCTTACTCATTTAATAGCCAAGCCAGAAGAGGACCTGCTGCAAAACCGCTGTTTACAACCATGGAAATGGAGGTTTCTTCTAGCGGGAAATTGGCATTGACTCTATCTCAAAATTCTCAGCTTCTTTTTGTGGGATAATTATAAAATTAATGCCTATTTTTAATTTTCCCCATTGATATCCATTTTTGCTTTAATTTTCATTTAGTGTAATGAGTTGTGTTAACTCTTTTTTTTCTTTTTTTTTTTTATGGGTGTGTGTTTGGATTTGGTAAAAAAAAAAAAAAGAAAAAAAGCTAAGAGATTAATGATGGTTGGATAATTAACCTAATAATATTTCTCTCTGTTTTTTCGTTAATAATTCAATACTGATGTTAGTAATAATTGAATGATTAATTTAATGTGAAGTTGAATTCGATAGATGATTAAGGTTCTAAAAGGATGGTTATTTGCCATTATTCTCCAAAAACAACCGATACACTCTTAGTTAAATTCACGAGTGATCGGATTTGGAAGATTGAAAGTGGAGTAATTAAAATTTGATTTTAGTATATCACAATCTTGCCTTCAACTCTTACTCGACCCTCTCTTCAACTTTTCTCGAACATCTAAACAAACATCAAATCAAATTTTATATCAAACACACCATAAAAAAAACATCTTATTCACTAAACACAAATTTCAAAAAGGAAAAAAAGCAATATCTTCTCTCTAAACATATATCCCTAATTTTTATTCCTAAATTTTTCATTTTTCCTCTACTTCTTCTCCTCTCTTCTCGTCAACCCTAAAATTTAAACATCCCCTAATGAAACACAACTCTAATCAAAATAAAAAATAGTTATAAAAAAAAAGTGTTAGAAAATAATAAAATGAATTTTGAGCTTGATTAGAGAGAGAATAATAAACACTCACCTTAATAGGTAATATACTATTGGGTCAATGGAGTTTTGGGCCTTAGTTTTGCTGGGCCGACGGCCCACAACTTCAAGGTTAGAACATTTCGTTCCGATTTTATCTAGGGTTTCAAAATCAAACGGCGAAACTACCTATAAATATGCGCCTCCACGAGCCTTAACCTTAGTCTGTAGCTTCCATTCCAAAATTTTCTTCTTTACATCATCGAATTCTCTGATCTTCGCTATCTCTCTATTATGCTTTTTCGTTCTGTCCTTTATTCCCCTGTGTTCTTTATTGTATCATTCATCGATCAAGTGATGAGAAAAAAAAACTGCAACAATATGAATGGAAGCAATTCCATATCCATGATTCGTGGTATTTAAGTCTCTGATGATTTTCCTTTACGCTGTTTATTCGTTTCACAGCAGGTTTGATAATTAGAATCCTTAGATTTGATTAGGATTTCTGATTGGTACGTTTGTTTGATTTAACTGATTACTATTTTCTATTTTGAATTTGTTTCTGATCTTCTTATGTTTATCGGTTAAGAACTTTTCTGTAGCGGTTGCTCTGTGATTACATGCCTTATTAGGCAGTATACGCTATTCTGAAATTATATCTTTGTGTAGATAATCTTTTGAATTGAATGAGAGCTTCAGCTACAGTTTGATTTTGATTTTCTCTATATTTTAAATAGCGTTTTCTTCGTTTTTGGTTTTGTTATTTATATTCGTGTTTTTCCTTCTATCTGCTGTGATGAATTATGAATTAAATTCACATGTCAGACTTCGGAGATTTTTCTTTTCTCGGAAGGAATAATCGATGAGAATTCATGTTCATATTCTGAGCACAATCTTCCGATCAATCCAGGAAATTCGTTTCCACTTTTGCTGTCAGTTTCGGTTTCATTTGGGTTATTGTCGTGTAGAAGGAACGTCAATTAACACAGAAAACAAATTTTCGACTTGCTAAATCGTATACGATGTATAAATTTGGTAAAAGTAATTTTTTTTATGAAAAATATTCAGTGGACTAGTAATTTATAAGGGAAAAAGTTCAGATTAAATCATTTATAAGAAAACAGCAAATCTGCGTAATGTTTAAAAAAAGTAATTTAAACAACAAAGAAAATCTAATTGATAAAAAGATAGATTTAACATTTCCTTGTTATTAATGTAATGTTGTCTATAATGCATTATTATAAAGCGAAACAAGTACATTATTATAAAAATATAACATTATTAGTACGTATTTATGAACAATACAATATTATTTTCTTTAAATATGTAAAAACACAATTTTGAATTTTAGAGACAATTTGTTTGTAAAAATACCAATTTTGGTGAAAAAGAAACTTAGTAAAAGAATAATTTACAATGTCTAGATTATAAATATAAAAGTAACAAATTTGTTATTATTTTTATTTCTAGAAAATTTTATATATTTTATTAAAAACTATATAGACATTATAATTTCTAAAAGTTATGCTATTATAAAAGTTTAAATTTTAAAAATAAAAAATGGTTGTATAACCATGTCATTTATTTTGTTTACTTTAATGAGTGTTTATTTTGTTAACTTTTATATTAAATATTTTTTTTATGGAAACACTAATTGCCACCATTTACCTTGTCACGTCCCAATTTCCATCATTAACGATCATGATAGCAACTTAGAGGGTTTGCTCTTGCTCTTTTACACTCAAAGCCAACACACATTCTTCCCTACACATCCAAGGATCTCTTCTTGTAGCCTTGTTTGAAAAGTTGTCTTCCCAATAGCACGTTGCCCCTTACCAACGAAAGCGATGTACTCATCTCAGCAAAGAATAAATGAACTAATTAATTTTTTTAAAATATTGATATTTTTTAAAGAAAATTTTATTAACTGAATCAACCAACTTAACTAATTGAAAAAAACCTATTTTTGTAATGATAATTTTCAAATATTTAAGTCATTTGCAAATGATAATTTTCAAAATAGGAGTTTCTCCGCAAGCAACTAAGTCTTCTCAAATTAAAGAGAAATCATTTTTGAATTTAAACTTCGATCCAAATTCCATAACCAAATCTAAATTAGGCATAATTCAATAAATCTATTTTACAAATTTTTGTCTATCTTTAATCGGGGCAAATTTCTAAAATCACCAAAAATTTGGATCATAGATGGACCTTCACATATTAGAATGGATGTGTTACAAAACTCTATCAAACGTATGTTTATCAATGGTAAAACTAATTATGGAGGAATTATCAAATGGTTATGCTCACAAAATGGAATCGACAAAGATTTAGAACTAACTTCACCAACAATAGCACTACTTAAAAGTACATATAAACTATTTACCAAATTTATTTATGAGAATTTAAATCACTAAATTTTCTTGACGGTTTTAAATCGTCATGAAGTTAGATTATTTTTCCAAATAAATCAAAATCGTCAAACTGTCATTGTTTACGTTTCAGGTTAATTTGTGATTGTCATGAATTATATTTCATGATGGTTTAAAATTATCATAAACGAAATATCATGACGCGGCATGATAGTTCAAGGTCCTATTCAAATAAAAAACAAATATCATGACAATTTATTTTTATTTAGTAATAGTTCAAAATTTTCATGGAAGACATATCATGATAACTTATTTTTATTTTTGTGATAATACAAAATTGTCATTGAAGGTATATCGTGACAATTTATTTTCATTTTTTCGTACTTTTATATTGTCATAGAAGATATATCATGACTATTAATTTTCATTTCATGATAGTTCAAAATTGTCATAGAAAGTATATATCATGACAAATTATTTTCATTTATGATAGCTCAAAATTTTCATAGAAAGTATATTATGGCAGATTATTTTCATTTTTTCATAATTTTAAATTGTCATATAAGATATTTCATAACTATTAATTTTCATTTCATGATAGTTCAAAATTGTCATATAAAATATATCATGACTATTCATTTTCATTTATTATAATTCAAAATTATCATAGAAAGTATATTATCATTACAAATTATTTTCATTTTCTGATAGTTCGAAATTGTCGTATAACGTGTATCATGACAATATATTATCATTTTATTTTATAATAATTCTAATTTGTCATAAAAAGTATATCATGATAACTAATTTTATAACATGGCAAATATATTGTTGAATCCAAATTCATAGAACTATGCCTAATAAGAAATCAATAATGAAATAGAAAACAAAATTCAGTAAATAGAGAGGAGGAGACAAGATATAAGCGTGGTTCAGTAAAATTCTCTACATCCACTGTCGAACCAAAGAGTCAAATTTCGTTACTCACCGAAAAAATTGGAGGAAAATGAAGTACACTAACCCCAAGCCTCACCAAATACTCTCAATCTCTAATGTCTCTCTCAATAGAAATTTACTCGATAAAGATGCTTAATTATATAGAAAGTCTCAAATTAGGTTACAAAAAAACATCCGCTCATAAAAAACCCAAAATATGAATACAAAATTTAAAATTATTTAACCCATAGTAGAAGGTTAAATGAATAAAATTCTAATTTTATAAAGAAAAAAAAAAATTGGAAGACAAAAACTTTGTTAATGCATATATGATATCATTTGGTCTTACTAACATTTTGTTTCAAACAACGTTAATAAACAACAACGTTAATATATATTATTTTATTTTATAAGCTTTTCTTTTATCTTTATTTCAAAATTGTTCAAAATTATTAATATTATCGGCAGAAGTCTTTCTCAATCAATTAATTGAGCAGTTTTTTCTGTATAGATTAGCTAGGTTTCAGATGTAAGAAATTCAAAAAAATAAAATAAAATAACCCATATAGATGGTTTAGATATTAGGAAGAAATTTGTCTAGATGAGTTCTTCTTTAAACTATTGATATAAATTGAATAAATTTCTACATTAATTTCAAAATGTAGATAGTAAAATATGAACTAAAATAGAATATATTTCAAAATTTATGCATTAAAGTTAAAATTTTAAGAACGTGTTTGGCTATACTGGG
The DNA here is from genome assembly GCA_037832605.1 of Cyclanthera cordifolia. Taxonomy (NCBI): domain Eukaryota; kingdom Viridiplantae; phylum Streptophyta; class Magnoliopsida; order Cucurbitales; family Cucurbitaceae; genus Cyclanthera; species Cyclanthera cordifolia. The sequence goes on from JBBMEG010000018.1 coordinate 9,600,453, forward strand.
AAAGAAAGAGTTAATAAATATGTGTTTGGTGTGACGTGAAGAGATAAAAAGTGTCGAGGAAATATGAGTTTGGGAAGAGATAAAAATTGATATGATGTGATGTGCATTTGACGTGCGTAGAGATAAAAGTTGATGTGATAAGATAATATTGTTTTTTATAAAAACATAGAAGAAAATTAATATAATATTAATAATTAAATATTTTTATTTTAATTATTTCATAAAATAGCATTTTTAAGCGTTAAAAAATTAAATTCAAACTAATTTCTATTTTTTATTTTTTTATTTCTTTTTTATAATATAAATTAAATTTAATATATAATAAATTTTGATTCTCAAATAAATTAAAATTAAAAAAAAAATTATTTGATAATTGATTAAACATAAGTGTTATAAAAAAACAATTTATATGTATCATTTTTTTTTATTTATTTTCAGCCTAGCCAAATGCGTCATACAATTTAAACAAATTTTAATTTGATAATTGATTGAACATAAAGGCTATTAAAAAAATTCATTTCATTTCAATCATAAAGGATTTTTAAACATGATCATTCATGTACATGATCAAATTCATTTCTTCATTTAAAATTTGGTTTTTTTAAAAAGAATTTGATACGACAATATTTAGAATGAAGTTATTTTTAAAATAAATTAAAAGCAATTGATTAATTGTGCAAAATTAGACCTCATTTTGTACTTTTGTTGTGCTTCATTCTGGATTTTTAGGATCAAACTTGTTACCATGGTGTTGAACTATATTATTTCCATACAATGAAACTAATTCGTCATTCACCCTTACGGTATAAATATATAATTTTTCTTTAGAACTAAACCATTTACTAATTACAATACTTATTAATAGATAATTATAATTAATTGTCATAAATATATAATATTTTTTCTTTATGACTAAAACATTCACTAATTACATTAGAATCATTCATTAAATGATTCTAATAAAGTGTCCCGAAAACATAATTTTTCCTTTACAATCACATTTTTCTCTCAAAACTATTTAAAATAATTATTCATTTTTAATTATTCAAAATAATCATTTAATATACAAAAAAAAAAAAAAAAATCATTAATATAAGATACTAATAAATTGCGATGGAAAGTTTCTAATTTCCTTTTATGACTAAAACATTCACTAATTAAAGAAAGGAAAATAATAATAAAATAAAATAAAAAACTGTAAT
>JBBMEG010000018.1:9610053-9685838 GCA_037832605.1 Cyclanthera cordifolia
ACACCCAAAATATTGAACTCACCAAAATTAATTTCTAAATGCAATTAGAAATTAATATAAAAATAATTTAGAAAATATAATTTAGAAATTCTAAATTATATATATTTTTCTTTTTGCTGTAACAATTATAAATACATATACTGTATTTATACAGAAGGGTGAAGGAGGAATTTAATAAATTCCCGATGTGGGAATTAATTTGCAGCACTAACACAAGCAATGGTAATATTATGATTATATACTACATCTGCCTTCTTGGTAAAGATAATGTAATGGTTAATGTCTTGAGTGGAAATCTTAATTTATTAACTAATTGATTTTGTTTACTAATTGATTTGTTTGTTAAACCATAGTTGTTTATTCATTTTATTGACCCAATTTTATAAAGAATTATGAAGATGTAATTTTGATGAATGTGTGATCGCCTTTATATTTTGAGTGACTCAATTTTTAAGAACACAGCTACGACAAGAACATATGGTACATGATATTAAGTTTACCCAGGTACCACCAAGATATACTAAGACATTTGGAAAATCTACCAATGACCAGGGACGAACAAAGATGATGCGAGTTTTGTTAATCATGATTTAATCTGCCAACAAGTTATGGTCGAACATCAAAGAATGTTAAGACTGTCTCAACCATTGGTTTTATTTAAGTAGAAATTTGAAAATATTTCAATGGACTCCGTGATTGGATTGCTTGAGACGTAGTTACAATTTGAGACTATGTTGGTTATTGCTAACCGTTTAACAAATCAACTCAATATTCGTCTCAAAAGTCTACTTATGTAACTAATAGATGAGCTTAAATTTAAGTCATAGAGACAATTCTACATCATGGTATATCATATCAAGAATATCGAATTTAGTTTCAAAGTTCACATCTACGTACGTTTTGGAAAGGGTTGTATAATATGGTATTGCTTTCGACCAAAAATTTGAAAATAAAACAAAATAGACAATTGAAATAGTGGAGGATACATTTCGAGGTTACATTATATAATTTCAAGCAAGCTAGGATAACAGTTTGCATCTAGTTGAACTCTCTTATAGTAACATCTACCGAACATCTATTGGAATGATACTTTCAAAGTCTTTTTATGAACTTAAATAAAATGTCGTCAATTAGTTGGCAGAAAAGTAATGTTGGTGTGTTAGCAGAAAATATTTGAATTTTAAAGTTGGAGATATTGTCTTTTTGGAAAGTGTGGTCGTTGAATGAAATTTTGAGGTTTAAGAAGAAATTAAAGATTAGCCCAAGATCAGCTATTGTTACCTTTTGAGATTTTAGAAAAAGCTTATTACTGATATATCTCATGCGTAATTTCATGTGAAGAAAGATTTAATTTACTAGGATTTTATAGCTAAAGAATTAGACGGCAAGAATCGAGGGTTACAGAGTAAAGTTGATCTGATTTACAACTATGGTAGAAGATCGTCTTTTAAGAATCAACTTGGGAAACGGAAAAGAGCATGGTGGAAAGTTATCCGGTTTGTCTCTTAGCAAGTTATGAAATTTCGAGTACAAAATTCTAATTAGGTGGGGGTGTTTGTAACGGCTGAATATATATATATTTGTATATATATATATGCGCGTATTATCATTTACATATTTGTGTTGAAAATATTTTTATTTAATTTAAAATAGAAGATAAATCTATATTTATATCTCTTTGATTCAAAAAGTAAACAAATAAAACAATTTATAAAAATTCAAAAGTTTTAGTTAAGATTGTTTTTAAATGGATCTTCTAAATCCTAATTGATTTACAAAAAGTTGGACGGGAAAGAAGGGAAGAAAAAAAAGATATTCAGCAGCTTTCTCCCTAAAGGAAAAAAAACGTATGTTTCTTTCTCTTCAATTTTGAATTTCGTTTTTCTTCTGTTAGGGTTATTGCTTTATTGAAAAAAAAGTTTTAGGTATTGGGATATTGTGTGTTTTGGTTGATTCTTTTATCAACAATTATGCATGTATGAATATGTCGGGAGTTACCGATGGGTAACCACTTCTGTATGGACTACCCCAATTATACATCTTCCTCACTATACGTAAGTATTGTAAGTATGATAGCAAGTTCAGTTTGGTTTAAATTGATGAAATCATTTTGTTTAAACGTTTTTTATGTTTTGTTTTGAAAAGTATAAATTTCTGAACTTGACGTGGAAGTTGCTTATTGAGTATTTTTATACTCTTTATTTGTTTTTAAACTATTCTCAACGAGCAAGTGTTATGTAGTGATTGAAGTTTTGTATTCGGGCAGACTATTAAGAAACTTTCATGTAGGTAGATTTTAGCAAAAAGTAAAATTGTTTCTATTAGTTTCTTAATAATTATTGAATCACTTTCGCATTTATCATAAGAATGATCATAGTGGAAAATACGAGTTGTTACATTGATTTTACAATTAAACTCAATCATTTATTTGAAACTTGAGATCTCTAAAAGAGCATGCCACATAAAGACTCTAAACTTTTAACGAGATTGTTCCTTTGAACTTTGTTTAGTTCAGATTACAATTTTTGTTCTTTGATTTTATTTAATTTTTTAATCACAGTTTCATCCTATCACAAATTAACTTGGTTGAAATGTAATCTTAACTTTAAATCAAAGAATTCATTCGGATATAGAATTTCCCTGCAAATTTTGCAAACATGGATCAAAAATGGTAATTTCTTAGAAGTGAAAGAAAAACAAACACATTTGTAAGTAGGAGGAAATAATGTGATACCTCCCTAGCTTTACGGCTGTATTCCCGAAGAAACAAGGCAAAGAAGATCAATCAAGCTTGAGGGTTTTGAAGAGAGAAGGGCTAAGTGTGGAGCCCACCATATCCTAAATTACTTTTTGTTATATTACTTTATGTCTTTTATATCGGTAAGACTTATTGCTGTTATTTTTCCCTTATTTCCTTGTTTTTCTTTTCAAATAGGGAGAGATATATAAGCCTCCTAAACTAGGGTCTTTAGGGTTATGCAATTTTACACTTGTATTCTCTTGGAGAGATAGGGAGAGTCATAAGGCCTCTTGAATGTCCTTAGTTGTGAATGAAACAAGTGGCTAGTCGGAATTTTTCAATTTGGTATCAGAGCGCGACCTTGGCCGATGGTGGGCAAGTCAGAAAGAAGAGTAGCAACGTTGGAGGAGATTTGAGCGAGAATCGTTGCGAAACGAGAAGCGGTCTAGGCGAGCTTACAAGCTCAATTCACGAAGGTGAAGGATCTACAAAAGTTCCACTTCGACCTAGTCTGGGAAGAGATGTGAAAAACTGTGGGGAGGAGGAAATGGGTCGATGACGAGAGGGGGCTCATCGGTCACAGTCGTGGATCGTGGCAAGAAGCTGATCGAGAACGGCGAAGGAGGGGCAAGGGACGTAGAAGAAGGCCGCGACTTGGGCACCGGGCAGGGCGCTGGTGAAGTCACAAGGGTGGGATTCGAAGATTGGCTGGGTGCAGGCGCGCGACTGGGCGCCGGGATGGGTTGGAGTGGGGGTGAGGAGATGGGCGCGATCGCCGGGCTGGGTGCGAGCGCGAGCGCTAGTTTGGGAGTGGGCGTGGGATTGGGCTGTGAAGGTTAGGGGTTAGGTTTGGGTCAGGTGCTATGAGTAGTGTAGGAGCAGCGACAGGAAGGTTGGGTGGATTGGTCGGGATCGGGCAGGTTGGGCAGGCAGGATAGGGGGACGGGTTAGGTCGTGTTCCGCCGACGAGAGAAGTCTCGTTCTTCGATATGCGGCTCGGCAAACTTGAAGTGCCTATTTACAAAGGTGAGGATGGGGAGGATCTGATAGGGTGTATACAATGTGTGGAGAGATACTTCATGGTGAATTGATTGACCGAGAAGGAAAAATTGGAAGTGACGATTATGTGTTTGGAAGAGGAGGAACTCGACTAGCAATAGTACGATGACGATATAAATGTTGTCACGAGTTGGGAGGAATTCCGAACTCAATTGTTGGCCCGTTTCCAACCGACTTCCGAAGGTAGTAAGTATGCGAGATTGATGAAGCTATAACAGACAAGGACAGTGAAGGAATATCAAAGACAATTCGAGAGGTGTGCAAAAGAGATGAAGGAGTTGAAGGAGAAGAATCTGGAGGGCAAATTTGAAAGTGGGCTTAAGGAGGAGATCCAGAGTGAGCTGAGGAAATTATAACCCATAGGCTGAACGGCGAAAATGATAATGGCCCAGATAGTGGAAGATGACTTTGCAATTCAGCAAAAGTGAAGAGCTGGGCGGGGTCGATGAAAGGCTCAAGTGGATTGATGGGTATGGGAAACCATAGTAGTGGCTCGAGTGGTTCGAGTAATGTAGGCTCGCGATCATTTACCTTCACGCCTAACAGGACGAGCCAGACGAGTCCTAGTATAAACCCGGGGAGCAGAAAACGATTCCCAAAATTAGGATGTCGATGGGGAGTAATCGAAAAGGATTGTTTGAGCAGTTAACGGAGGCCGAGATCAAGTTAAAAAGGGAGAAAGGCATGTGTTTTAGGTGCGATGAGAAGTTCACACCAGGGCATCGTCATCGTAGTAGAAACGAACTCCAGGAGATCCAATTAGTGGAGGTACTTGGCAATGAAATTATTTCACAAGTCATACAAGGGGACGATGGGGAAATTGAACTGATAAGTATTGAGCAGGTAGAAGCAGTTCCGGTAGGAAACCCGACTTGGCCTATTTACCGTTATAGTCCTTAGCAGGGATTCATGCGCCAAAAATGATGAAGTTGAGAGGCACGGTGGGGAACTGTGAAATGGTCATTCTGATTGATAGTGGGGCTTCTCACAACTTCATTTCCGAAGAGGTGGTTCAGAAATTAGGGATTGCTCTAGCTCCGGCAACAACATGTGGAGCCGTACTCGGCACGGGAGACTCAGTTCAGGCGGCAGGCCTATGTAAAGGGGTAACAATTCACCTCCCTGAGTTAACTATTATACATGAATTTTTCCCATTGCCCTTTGGTAGCACAGATGTTATCGTAAGGGTCGTTCGATTGGAGACGTCGGGGACGATAGAGATGGACTATCAAGCCCTCACCATGAGATTCCAGATAGAAGGGTGGGTGGTACAGATGCAAGGGGATCCCACCTTGGTTCGTTCTCAGGTGTCGTTGAAATCGATGATGAAAGCATTGACCAAGCAGGACCAGGGGATTTTAATTGAGCTCAACAGAGTTGAATTAGAGGAGAGGAACCATAACATGCGGAGCATGGGGGAGAGTTTTAATATGACCGAGGAAGTTCGTGATGTCCTCCAGCAATTCGAAGAGGTTTTTGAGACTACAGATGCATTACCCATGTCTCGTGATCATGAGCACGCGATTGAGTTGCAACCTGGAACAGGTCAGTGAATGTACGACCGTACAGGTATCCCCAATTCTAAAAAAAAGAAATTGAATAACTTGTAAATGATATGTTGTTGGCAGGTATAATTCGACCAAGCACGAGTGCTTTTTCTAGCCCAGTTATCTTAGTCAAGAAGAAGGATGGGAGTTGAAGGTTTTGTGTGGACTACAGCGCCTTAAACCAGACAACTGTACCCGACAAATTTCTCATTTCGATGGTCGATTAGCTACTTGATGAGTTGTGTGGTGCAGTGATTTTCCTGAAGATTGGCCTGAAATTGGGATATCACCAAATTCGGGGTAAAGGCGAGTGATGTGCATAAAATGGCTTTTCGAACACATGAAGGGCATTATGAGTTTTTGGTCATGCCTTTCGGCCTACGAAACACTCCCTCCACGTTTCAGGCACTAATGAATGAATTCTGAAACCGTTCCTGCGCCGGTTTCTATTGGTGTTCTTTGACGATATTTTTGTGTATAGCACATCAATGCAAGAGCACAAGAGGGCACCTAGCCGAGGTGCTAGATGTGTTATTGAAGAATCAGCTAGTGGCTAATTGGAAGAAATGCATGTTTAGGGTGCTACAAATTGAGTATATGAGACACCTGGTATCCCAAAAAAGTGTCCATGCAGATCCGGCCAAGATTGAGGCGATGGTTAACTGGCCAACTCTACATACCCTTAGAGAAATGCGTGGATTCTTGGGCCTAATGAGCTATTATCGACGATTCATGGCGAATTATGGAACCATTGCATTGCCCTTGACCTAGTTGTTAAAAAAGGGAAAGTACAAGTGAAATGGAAATGCAGAAGATGATTTTCAACATTTGAAAAGCGTGATGGTCAGCGTACCCGTGCTACGACTGCTGTACTTTACTAAACCGTTTGTGATAGAGACTAACGCTTAGAGAGTTAGGGTGGGAGCGATATTGATGTAGAAGAGGCGACATATTGCATTCTTTAGCAAGGCGTTACCACCGGCTCAACGAGATAAAGCTGTGTATGAGAGGGAATTGATGGTGATGGTTTTCGCCATACAGAATTGAAGACCATATTTGTTGAGGAATCGTTCCATCATCTGCACGGATCAGAAGAGTCTCAAGTTTTGCGAGGGAATATCTGAGGTGGATAACGAAGCTTATGGGTTACGACTTTAGCATTGAGTATAAACGTGGAAGGGAAAACTCAATCGTCGATCCTTTGTCCTGATTGCCGCCAGCTCTAGAGTTGGGGATGTTCAGTGTGATTGCAGGAATGAATCTCGTCGTGTTTGTCGAACAGATATCCAGGACGAGCTGGTGAATGGTCAGACTAATGACGATGGGTATTCCTTACAAGGAGAGTTGCTATGCTATAAAGGGAGAACTATGATCCCTCATTCCTCACCGACAATAACATTGTTATTGAGGGAATTTCACAATAGCCCTATTGGTGATCATAATGGATCACTTAAAACGTATCAACAATTAGCCTGTGAGTCATACTGGCCTGGGATGAAAGCTCGAGTGAGAGCTTATGTTGTGGAGTGTGAAACATGTGAACAGGCAAAACACTTGGCACTTACACCTGCGCGAACTCCAAGCGTTGTCGGTGCCTAAGCATATTTAGGAGGACATATCCATAGACTTTATTGAAGAATTACCCAAAGCTGAAGGGTATAACACCATCTTTGTGGTACTAGACCGATTGTCCAAGTATAGTCATTTTATTCCCCTATGACACCCATTCTGGACAACCATCGTAGCTGAGATATTTGTTAAGGAGATTGTGCGGCTGCATGGTACCCTTGAAGCATAGTGTTAGACTGTGACAAAATATTCACCAATCAATTTTGGGAGGAAATTTTTCGACACTCCAGGACTCTGTTGCGTCGCAATACTACATATCACCCCTAGACGGATGGTCAGATAGAAGTGGTTAATAGAGGAATTGAATCTTACCTTCGCTGCTTTGCGATGAACAACCCAAAGAAGTGGATAAAATGGCTTCCATGGGCAGAGTACAGTTACAATACGGCTTTCCATACAGCAACTCAGTTAACCCCAATTGAGGTTGTGTATGGCCATGCTCCTCCACCGATGATCGCGTATGAAAAAGAACTGAGCTTGGTGTCATAAGTGGACAGGATGTTAGCCGACCGCGATAACATGCTGAAAATATTGAAGAAAAATTCATGCAAGGCGCAAAATTGAATGACTCAAATCGCCAAGCGCTGAGATATCAGGTCAATGGGTGATTGGGTTTATGTGAAACTACGGCCTTAAAGGTAATCCTCCCTTACAACTCACAAATATTCGAAGTTGGCGCCCATGTTCATTGGGCCTTTTCTAGCGGAGGAAATAGTGGCCAAGTTGCATATAAGCTGAAACTCCCTCCAGACACCCGAATCCATCCAGTCTTTCATGTATCGGTTTTGTGGAAGGCTATTAGCCCTAATTTAGCTGTCATTCTCATACCGCAACACTTAATGTTGACTAGACTCTTCGGAATAAGCCGGCAGAAGTGTTAGGGGTTCGAAAAGACCATAGCTCAGACAAGACTATTGAGGTGTTAATTCAGTGGGAACACACATCGGAGGAGAATGCTACCCAGGAACAAGCCAGCACCATCCATGACCTTTTTCCTGACATCCACCTTGAGGACAAGGTCAAACTTTGGGGGGCAAGTATTGATACATCCTTGGCTTTACAGGTGTATTCCTGGAGAAACAAGGCAAACACGATCAATCAAGCTTGAGGGTTTTGAAGAGAAAAGGGGCCAAGCGTGGGGCCCACCATATCCTAAATTACCTTTTGTTAAATTACTTTATGTCTTTTATTTCTTTAAGACTTATTATTGTTATTTTTCTCTTATTTTCTTGTTTTTCTTTTAAAATAGGGAGAGGTATATAAGTCTCCTAAACTAGGATTTTTAGGGTTATGCAATTTTACATTTGTATTCTCTTGGAGAGATAGGGAGAGTTCTAAGACCTCTTGAATATTCTTAGTTGTGAATGAAACAAGTGGCTAGTCGGAATTTATCATAATGAAGAAAGGTGTTACATTTAAATATAAAAAAACAATCGTGAAAAACTATAAATCAAAAAGAATGAAAACAGTTAGGAGGCAGAATAGTATTTATAAAAAGAATCATCATTTTATTCATTTACTTCGTTCTCAACTTCCAACAGCTAGTACACAACCTATCATATCAAACTTCTAAGACTAACACAAAATCAATCTTGAGTCACAAAACCAGAGGAGACTGAGTAAAAACATACAAGAAACAAAACTAAACCTTTAGACCTTACAAAGATTCTGATAGATATCTGCACTGGAAACTCAGGAATTTCATCAACTGAGAGTCAGTCACAGCCGCATGCATTTGGGTGATACCATGGTATCATCAGTGTAATGAAAAATGAATTGGCAGCAGCTACAGAGGGATTGTGGTAAAAAGAAAACCTGTCAAGAAGCTTTGCATGAAAAAAACTAAGAATATTTGATATGGCTGAGAAGGGATTTGTGTACACTTTCAGCCATTTCCTTCCCAAACACCAAAATATATGATGACATTTCTCCCAATTCTGCATGATGTGAATTTTACCATTTGGAATTTTTAGAATGTTGTGGTATGATGATGCATCTCCTTTTATTTGCACTGTTTAGGTCTAAAATTCTCTTCAGATAATAGAGAGCTCATCAAGGTTTCCAGTCGCTTTGATCCAGGACCAGGTTTCAATAAATTAGTACTGCCAGTGATCAAGCATGGGTCGGTCCCATTTTCGTGGCTTCCAATGCACCAACCACCAGGAACAACCATGTTGGGGTGTTTGTATAGGAGTTGCTTGTCGATTTCATCGAGCACAAGATCTTCTCCAACGAACTTTCTTGAGAAGGGAGCATTGCTATCTACCATCTTTTGCATGTCATTGACATTGAGATGGTGAGGATGTTGTTTGGGAGGATTGTCCCATGATATGAAATGGAGATCGCTGTTCACCGTTGTGTTTTGGAACTGTTGAGCGTTGCAGACGACGGTGTGGAAGTACCCTTCAGGAGAGGATATGAAGTTTGCATAATACATGAGGACGATCCGAGGTAGGTTTTCCCACCCCCATATGCAGTAGTCAATAAAGGGCCGGGAAAGCACCATCCAAGCAGAACCTGCAAAAAGGCAAGAAAAATATCATTCATTTAAAGAAAGATACAGTTCTTTGATTTATAATTTTCCCCTTTGATTTCTCAATATCATTGCAGAATTTTGAAATGCTTATTATAAAAAAAAATGATATGGCATTGGCAAGGATGTTAACGAGCTATTACATCCATTATCCATAATGTGAAAAAAATGAAACATTTAATTGACATTTAAACACAACTAAAAACTAAGAGTATTGAGTAAAATGAAGAATCAATGTATTTGCACCTTTAGAAAATATATATCTAGGCTTAGGTTAGAAAACCAACAGACCAACAACGTAATCTAATTTTAGACAAAAAAAAAAAAGAGAAGAAACGTAAGTATAAATATAAATATCCTTGAAGTAGTTTTCTCTTTGTTCAATACAGTGTTACCACTTACCAAAGATTCCACTCTTATCAATATGATCATGACCTACGCTAATCCATTTAACTTAAAATTACCTCAAATCATAAGAAAATGTGTCAACTAATACATTCAAGTACTCTACAATGAAAAAAGATCATTACCTTGGATTATTTAATAACCTTCAAAATTTAATATACATTACTAACTTAATCCAATATAATTTCTTGTGCCTCCGTCAAAACACAATTTTACTAGGAACCAATCTTTCTAGTGTTCCTCCCAAGAAAACAAAAAAGATCAGTCTCGGCCATGGGTAGAGGTTACCCTGCCATACAAAAGATAAAACAAAAAGGACAGATCCTTCCAATTTTTGACAGAACATCTGAACATATCTATCGACAAAATGGAAGATGAAACCAAAACGAAACAAGACATTTCGGAAAAGGTTTTTACTGTTAGTGTGCTCCGTTCATTACGATACTAATGTAATATAAACGAGTCATCATAAACAAAAAACCAAGATCACCAGTTATGATTCTTCAAGCCAGAAAGCAATGGAGGCAAGTATTAAAGACTATGTATCAACATCAACTGAATGATCTAAGATAAATTTCAACGGGACTCAAAGGGCCATTAGCTATGAACAAATCAATATCAGAAGACAATAGCGTAATGGAAATTCATTTAACAGGACCCCATCATAAGAACTAAAGTCTTGAAGTTTTCTGTTAGTGTTTAGAGGCATAAAAAAACTCCATTTTTTATGTTATAAGAACCTATGAATTCAGTCAGTTTAGGCATAGCTCAATTAATTAAAACATAAATTTTCGATCAAGAAGTCAGTGGTTCGACTCCACCACATGCAGGTGAGTTGTTGAACTCAATATATACATATATATAAGAAAAAATCTAAGAGAAAAACCGGACCCATAAACAATAGTTATTCAAAGATGTATTTGCCTAATGTTTTTTCTAAGAAACAACAAATGTTGTTACAAAACGAGTCCCGAGTTCTAGAGGAGTTACCTGTAAAGAGTTTAAAGGCCGTTGGCACACTTCTCCGCTGTGTAATCCAAAACACATCAGCCTTCTTCGACATGTAGAACCCAGGGTCAATAATCACTGGTTTAGCCCTCTGACTCCTAAGAACATCAACACTCAATTTCAACAAATTAACGCACAAAAACCAAACAAAAAATAGGCCACTTACTCTTTCCATCCAATATTACTAGTATGATCAATGAAATTAAGATCGCGGGGCAAGTACGAAAAAGTATGCAGCAGATCTAGAACACAAAAATCCAAAACCCATCATCAAAATCCATTAAAGAATAAGTAAAACGCCAAGAAAAACATGCTCAAATAATATAATAAAATTAAAAACAAAAAGACCCACCATCCTGAGTAACAAGAGGATAATCCGAAGCACTGAGGTTAATAAACCAATCCCAATCGCCGCCTTCTCGGAGTAAAATCGCGGCGGCGTGCAATGTATTAGCCACCATTGTCGGGCCACGGTATGTAACAAGATTAGCCTTGGCAATGACCTTGACATTCCCAAATTTCTTAAAAATGGGATGATTGTGCACGTAATTTTGCAGATCCAGCCGCTCATTCGGTGGGGATTCGAGGTCCAAATGCACAACATACTGGTTAATCGGATGGTACAGAGCTTCAAGCGTCCGTTTCAGCATATTACCTTCTCCAATTGATCCCGAAATAAGGTATGCAAATCGCGGCGACGGAGGGAGCGATGAAGTCGGAACCGGATGAAGCTTCGATTCGACGAAGAACGAGCTCGAAAGAGGCACCGATTTGTAAAATGGAAAGAGAGGGGTTCGTAGGGGAGAGGTGACCATGGAAAGTAGAAGAAGAAACAGAGAAACCATTGAACCAATCGCTAACGGGAAGACCCATCGGCGCTCCATGCTCGGTGGGCTCCTCAAATGCATATAATAAGTTGTTAATTTCTTCATTTCGCCTTCAAAATCGAAATACCCACGACGCAAACATTGGAGGTTTTGGAGTGCAGAAATGAAAGTGGGTTGAAATCCGGGTAGATGATCTTGTGTTTGATAGGAAATAAGAGGAATTTGGAGTGTTCAGTTGAGGAACGAAGTAGAACCCATTTTTAAATGAGAAAAACACTTTCAATTTGGTTGATTTCAACTACTATGGAATAGAGCATTATATACCCTATGGAAACTATTTCATTACCACCCTTTTTCTCTCCCTTTAGGTGACTAAGTTTTTAATCTACATCTTACCGTTTTCAATTAATGTCTGTTTCACTTATTTTCATTCAGCCATATGCCATTCCAACAGAAAGTAATATTCTTAAGAGAGGGCTTAATATTAATGTCATTTGTCCCCATGTGGGAATTATGGTGAAACAAATTTGCATATTATGATGGACTGTAGAGTAGCCATTAAGGTGTGAAAATTAATCTCCGAACAAAAACAGGGTTGATAAAAGGGGTGGTTTTTTGGGTAGGATCCATGATCTTATTCTCAAAAAAAAAACTGATACCGCCGTATTATTGTTTCATGGAGCTTATGAAACTTCAAAAATCAATTGAGAGCCAGACATTTGAATTTGAAGTTCCATAATCTACTAGATTCTATCAACAATTCTATTAATGTTTACTTGTCTTTAGATGAAGGTTCAAGAGAACTCAATTTTCCTGCGGTGATAGAGAGGCAAGGTTGGAAGGCTCCATTAAAAAGGGCTACGAAAAATGAATGTGGATGCCTAAATTATCACAAGTTCTTCTAAAGGTCGAATCAGCTAGGTGGTACGTGATTGGAAAGGAATGCCTATTTTGCTGGGATGGAAATCCATCACTAAGGCCTCGTCCATTAAGGTATTGGAAAGAATGGCGATCAGAGAAGGTCTTAATCAACTGAGAGAGGGCCAAATTACGTACATTCCTCTATCATCCTGCAGTCAGGTGCTCTCAATTTTGTGCAGGCGGTTAGTGATAAAATGGAAAATATCTCTTGTGGTTGACATTAAATATTTATGTCTTAGTTTTAGTGTGGCTAGCATTGATCATTGTAATAGAATGGTGATTTGTTGGCTGATCTTCTAGCCAAGCTGCTGTTTTGGATTTTTATTGTTGGATAGTTCCTCTTCTCTCGTTTAGAAAGCCTTTTTGGAGGCAGAATCTCCTTCTGTTATTGTCTCCGCTTTGGAAGAGGATTGTATCGGCTCTTGTTGTGAGTAATACAATTAAGTTCTTTTCAAAAAAAAAAACTTTCTTGTATTCCAAAATATAAGCACACATACACATATGTATTCATATTTTAAAACTATAAAGCGTGTTTGGTGGAAAGATTAAGGTTAAGTTAGTCGGTGTTAAGTTAAGTGTTAAGTTAATATGAGGGATTAAATTAACTTGTGTTTCATTCAGAAATTAAGTTAAATTGATTATTGTTTGTTGCATGGATTAAGTTAAGCTGAGTGTTTTGTTTAGTGCAAAGATTAAGTTAACCTGAGTTTTTCATTATCATTTTACTTTTTTTTAATAATTTTTCAAATAATGGGTACCATAGTTTTTCAAATATTTGTTTTGATTTGAGGTTGAACTATTTTGTATTATAAAAATATAAGTAGTTTATAGCTACAAGTTTAAAATGAAACATTATATATAATAAGTGGTTTAAATTAGATATGAGTTTCATTTTGTGATTTAATTTCAATTTATACATATAATTATGCTGACGAATTAATTTAAGAAATTACAAATGATATAATGTGTATATGAGTTTGATTTCACGCTGTATTATTTTCAATTACTTAAATCTCAATAGTAATGGTTAGATATGAAATTGCAAGTGGGGAATAGTTTTTCATTCAAAATATGATGATGTTATGTTTTATACGTTAATTTCTCAATTTTATATTTTGCAATAAAAAATATGATTTGGAAGCTTAAACGAATGAAATTAATAATTGGTTGACTTAATTTATCGAATTGATTATTAGTTAAAATTTCATTTTAAAATAATTTTTGTTTATTATAATTTTACCATCTAATACCTACAAAAAAAAAAAATATATATATATATGTGTGTGTATATATATATATATATATATATATATATATATATATAACTTAAACAAAATAATATAAAAATCTACCTTATACATTTATTTCTAAATTTTAAAATATAAATTGTGATGGATAGGTTAACTTTGAAAATGCACTAAAAATGATTTATTATTATTCAAATCTCACCATGATTATTTTAGTTTTCAAAATTTGTGATCCACATTTACTTAAACAAGGATCAAATATAAAAGAATTCAAATTGTTGTCATAAGTAATATATTGTACTATAAAGTAATGTCAACAGTCCAGTTAATTGAATTCAAATTACATAATTTTGACAACAAAATATAACAAATTTATATAAACAAAAAGGGAATTCAATATTAAAATATGGTAGAAGATACAAAAATTTGCAAATTCGTTAAGTAATGAAGTTTATATATAAAAAGGTAGATCAACATTCAGACGTCAGATCACTTATCAGAGAAATAGTAAATAAAATAAATCAGAAAATGAAATTCAGCTTCTAGAAACAATGACAAATGAAAATGAAGCCTCAGAAAATATAAATCTAATCATGTCCCTTCCGAGATCAAACGATAGACACGTTCAATTGATTTTACATAATCAAAAAATAAATAAAATATTAAACAAGCTAAATTAAAAATATATGTACATAAGCTACACAAGTTAAGTATTGAAATGGTAACCAATATTGACATATGAACTTATGAGTCAGAAACAAATCAAAAGATAAGTGAACAGAGAAAAAAAACGAAAAAAAAAAAGTAGACAAAATGAAATTACAATTCATTGAATTTGTGAAATTATAGGAATTTCGGAGAACAAAAAAAAGTTTATAGACAAAAACACAAATAGACATTATTAGAAAAGAATTCATGAAATTGTAGAAATGTTAACAGGGAGCAAAAAAAATGTGAAGAAAAAAATAGAATGAATTCTACAAAGAATTCGTGAAATTGCAGAGAACAGAGAAGTTTGAATAAATAAAAAATTCCAATTGAACGTGGCTCATCATCGGCTTAGGGTTTGGAATAGTGACCTTGGATCTTCAATCTCCACCAAGTCGAATCCACTAGAATCATTCCAAGAAGTGGAATACGCTGTAAATTTTGGTACATGCAACCTCGAAGAAATTCGATTTACAGAGGCAAACATCAACAAAGGTCTTACACATTGGAAAGATAGGTGAGTCCGACAGTGTGGACAAAAGATCTATCATGAATAACAAAGAAGAAACATAGTTAAGACATAGAATGGAGTTAATCAATCGTGGTTGTGAAATAACAAAAAGCATAACTATATAAAAACTTGTTAAATTAGTATTGAAAGATGCAGAATGGAACATAGAAGAGGATTAAAGAAGAAGAAATTTTGATTCCATGAACGAATCGAAGAAAAATCGGAATAGAAGCATAAACATGAAAGTGAGAATGAAAGAAAAATCAAACTAGAGAGAGAACGAAAGCAACTAAGTGAAAGCGCCTAAAAATGGAAAAGATGCGTTTTTTTCTTTTACTCGGATTTGAACAGTCATACACTGTTCAAATCCGAGTTTTATAAAACCGGATTAGGATTTTGCAAAACTGTCTACCAAACGGGTATTTGGAGATTAACTTAATCCGAGTTAAGTTAACCCCCTACCAAACGTACCCTTACTATTATCGGCTGCTATATTTGTAACACTCAATAAGGCGTTTGGATGAAAAGTTGGTGATCAAAGAGTTACTCCAAAAACGTGTTTGGATGAGGAATTAGTTTGAGTGGTTATTTTGAAAAGTTAGAAATAAAGAGTTTACAATAATAGTTTATTTGCCTATAGATTGTGGGTAGAGGGTTGCAAACAATTGGATGTTGATATTTGTTAAATAGTGGTATTTGTAGTTTTTTATAACATTTTTTAGATGGACAATTTTAATAATGTAATTGATATTTAATTTCTACAAAATTGTTTCATTCATATTCATATTTCATATTTTCTTTATTATATATATTTTTTCTCCTTAATTCAATTTATAAAAATCTTTTTAACTCAAATATTGAAAATTATATGTATTCGTCTGTTTAATTAATGTTAATAAATTTAAATGTATTCATTATTTAAATGTACGCAGTATTAATAAATTCAAATGTATTTAACTATTCACCTGTACCAAATCGAATAATCATTGTATGCATATCAGATTGTTTCTCGATGTTAAATTATTATTACTTAAATATCAAACAATTTTTTTATAACGTAAGAGTTCACAATTCACTCAGAATTAAGATTATACTAGCATACAATCATCCTAATAAAGTACTTGAAAGTCTATAATGGAATTACTGACTCATCATAATACTTCTAGTCTAATCTTATGTAAAAATTCATATTTTACTTAAGTGCTCCACTGACATGTCTACACATGAATAAACAGATCAAAATGTCTACAACCATTACAAAGTGAGTCATATCAACGGTGTCACAAGTTCTTAAGTGTCAAACCTTAGTTCACATATTATAGAAGTTTTGGGTTATTAACTTGGAACAAGATCATTGTATATGTCACATACTTGTCTAAGTTTTCATCTAAATTACCTAGGTCATATCGTCATTAATCCAATTGTCGCGATAGGACTGGATGGTATTTATAATTTAAATGCGCAATTAATGATAATAATAACTTTTATTGAATGTCATTGAATGTCATACAATAAATTATTGTTCTTAAATTATGAACTACTAGGTCTTTAGGCAATCCCTAACAAGTTGTGATAGAGAGGCGCAACAATGCAAGCGGGGCGTGGAGAGACGCGCTTTAGAAGGACTCTAGACTATGTTTATTAGGAATTGTGTCCAAAAGACCTATTAGTTTGTAATTAAAGAACAAAACATTTAATGTTAGACATTTAATGTAATATATAAGTGATTAATAAAGGTTATTATTTTCATTTATTGCGTACTTAATATACAAATGTCATTCAGGTATATTACATTAATGTGATTAATGGTGATACGTGATGAACACTCGAACAAGTACATGAGACATACAAGTGGATTTAGTTCCAAGTTAATAACCTAAAACGTCTATAGTATATGAACAAAGACAAGGTGTCTAAGACCTGATGACACTTTTGGTAATAACTACTTTACAATGGTTGCAAACGACCTAGTTCTAGTAGTTCATGTAGAAACATGTGAGTGGGGGTGGCTACGCAAAAAGAAGTTTTGTATAAAATGATACAAAATTTTTTTTGATCGACGTAGTTATTTTGTTATAGACTCATATCAATGACTTCATTAAGGATGATCGTAGGTTGATGTGATTTGATTTTGAGTGGGTGTGAACTCCTACTTTACAAAAGCGTCCATTTATGTACATAGGTGAGATAATCCAAATTGCTCTAGGTCAATAAGCTCCCACGTTATGGATTGTGATATTGAGTGACGGGGAATGCAACGTCATAAGAAGAAATTCACGCTTTCCCAAATATTGAGCAATATATAGAGTTCCCTTAAGAACTAATTTTGAGGCTTAAGCAAATGAATCTCGCCTTTCATTGGCCTGAGATGACACTAGTTCATAGTGAGAGTATAAATAGCTTGTTCATTAGAGAAATCAGTGACGCTTAAGAAGAAAGATGTAACCATAGAGGTAGAACTGATCTCTTGTCCCAACTTTGAATTACGATCAAGCTTAGAAAGGATCACATAACAGATGACTGATTATATAACGCCCGCGGTTAGGAAGGGTACATGAATGAACCGAGTCTATATATGAATGAGATGGATCTTGGGGATATAATTAATCTCATGGTTAAGAAAGGCATAATAGAATTGATTTGTACTACCTATATCAACAAGGTGTACCCTTCTTTTCAGTGGCACAATCGTAGGAACTTCATAGTTAAACGTGTTTAACATGGAGTAGTCTTTGGTTGGGTGACCTCCTAGAAATTTTCATTGGATGCATATGAGTGAGGACAAAACATCCTACACATGTTGGTCTGTGGGAGTAGTTAACATGGTTGGGTTGCAAGGAATGTGGGAGAATGTCGGTCTCAAACAGAGAAACCAATAGTGCTACCTTTTATTCTCAATAGTGTTGCAGTCACACATATAATGTGTGCGTCACGACAATTAAGACACAAGAAGTGTTGATTTGTTGGCCTTGACAAATCGTACTAGATGCGAAATGGGATGCGATATCAAGTGCCTTACGATTAAGCGATCACGAGGTAACAACACCATTGAGTGCTTGGGTGCGGGATGCATTTGCGAGAGATCAAAGGTAGCAGCGAAGTGCGACTATAAAGTTGCAATTGTGGGGTTACTTCGCATTTGACTGCAGTTCGTTGGGGCGTGAGGAACTATGATCGACGACTTTAGGCCAGCTCAGCAACAATGTTTTGGCGGCAACAATGAGGAAAGGTGTGGCAGACGACAGAGGTTCAACGAGACTTGAAGACTTCTACGAAATGAGTGGAAAAAAACCCCTTGAGCTATTTCAAATATAAACTTACCCAAAATTATAGTTTTTCTTTAAACTACCTAAAATCACAAAATCGCCTATAACTTCTCAATATTTACAAATATACCCCTAAGGGTAAAATGATTAAATTATTCATATGGCTTAAAATGTCTATAAATTCAGCCGAACCATAATAACAAGAAACTCATACTTCGAGGGTTGTATGGAGTGACAAATTTGTCTTTCTTTGTCCCGTCATTGTATCTTAAGATACTTTCAATTTCTCTTCTCCATTCACGATGAAATGCGTTAAAAATTAACACTCATTTTTTATCTTTAATTTTCACTTGTAACTCCTACTCTTCAATCAACAAAAGCTATTGGAGAACCCTTCGAGATAAATTGCAAAGAACGGTAGGCATAAGCAATGTTCATAATTTTCTGATTTAAGTCCGAGTTTAAAGCATGGATTTGTCAAGTATTATCTTAAGATTTGAAAATCCCAATATCGATTTAATAAGTTTTTTTGTTAAAAAATATACTAAAATTTTAGATATTCAAATATAAACACATATAGAAATTAGTTAGGGTGTGATTCTCTTTGTTTAGGGATTTGGTGGATTGATAATGAATTTAATAGATTATTTACATATATAATGTTTTATTTAGTAACATAAACTATTGAATATGTTTTTGAAGAATTAAA
Organism: Cyclanthera cordifolia; assembly: GCA_037832605.1. NCBI lineage: Eukaryota > Viridiplantae > Streptophyta > Magnoliopsida > Cucurbitales > Cucurbitaceae > Cyclanthera > Cyclanthera cordifolia. Next base: position 9,629,164 of record JBBMEG010000018.1, read on the forward strand.
TTCTCTCTCCTCATTCGTGGAATTAACCATGCAATTAAAGTAAAATATTTTTTTTTATCTATTCTAATAAATTTCTCTAAAGCAAGCATTTTATCTAATATCCAATCTTTTTTGGTTCTCCAAATCACTCAACCCATTCGAATGGACAGCCCCGACTTGTGTTCACCAAATTCCCAATTGTTGAGATTTTTTCTAGGACCTATTCTTAGCATACAAGAGTTCTTAATATAATAACTAGCCAAATTTGAGGTTTTATATCAATTTTAGGTTGCTGAAAATTTTTTGGCAGCCATCATTCAACATCAATTATCAACTAAGAACACTATAGAGAAAGAGAAAAATGACACGAGAATTTTACGTGGTTCTGTCGTAAGATATACATCCACGTCGCCTAAGATTTTGGCTTAGGCGAGACAATATTATTAGAGGAATATTTCAACAACAAAGTTACAAACAATTTACAACAATAAGGCTATGAAAAATTAAAACTAACCTAGAGTGAAGCAATAAGTCAATTAATTGAGAGAAATAGATTACACCTTGCTATTTGAATTTCCTCCAAGAATCACCACTCTAATGGCTTTCAAGATTCAAGATCCAAGGAAAAAATACCAAGAATTTGTCTTCCAGAGGTGTCAATCAAAGAGCCGGCGAACAAGACCTCCAACGAACTTCTCCTACGGTGGTGCGTCGGCAACCTACTCCACGTGGTGGCAAAGGATGACTAGATGTCTTATCGGAGAGGTCTGAACGACGACTGCAACCTCAGACAAGGTCTACGCAGCGAGCGTGCTCCAGCACCGGCTACTGCTTCTTGGCTGCGATGGGAAAAAACCAACGAAAACCCCCAAACTTTTGGGGATTTCTCTCTCAAATTTTCCAATTACTAAAAAAAAATACCCTCAATTGATTTTGGTTACTCAATTTTTAATTTTCAAATGTAAAATCTCCAAAAGCTTAATTAAAAAATCAATGAACTAATGTCATATTTATAAGATTTAAAATAAGAGTTCACATGGATTTAATAAGCATGAATACACCTAATTAAATCTCTAATTAGTTATAAAACTAATTGCAACTAATCCCTTAATTAGTTAATGATTCTTTTAATTAATCTTGACTTAAAATGTATTTAATTAACCTAAACACATTTTAATTCAATTAAGCAAATTAACATTTATTTAAGTTGTTATATTTAAAGTTTAAGCCAAACAAAATTATAACAATATCCACCTTGGCTTTACTTTAAATAAACACAACAATACAATGTTAATTTCACTCTCATTAATCAATCAAGCTAAAAGAAAAACATCAACTAATCAATATCGAAACAAATAATGGCATTAACACTAAGTTCATTACACAACTATAGCCTCATCAACATTTCTCTCTAAAACAATCAAGAAGGAAAAAAAACTTTGACACATGCAAACAAGTATTACATATTTTCAAGCATGCTTAAGTTTATAAAATAACCTTGATACACAATACAATTAGAGACAAAATATAAATTGTTATTGAAATATTATTCCTCTATAATATTAATTCATATTTCACATTTGTCTTGCATAAATACTACATGCCAAACACCATTTCAAAAGAACATGCATCAACTACACAATGCAATCTTTTAATGAAATGAAGACACTCACATCTTTAACACAAAAAACAAAGAACAACGCATCATGGGCAAGCAAAAAATTAAATAGAGATGCATTTAAACATAAAAGGAAAAAATCAACATTTAGTCACTACCATTTAAACCAACCAACACTCACAAGATGGTTAAGACCATTCACCTCCACTAAGCAACCATCTCTTATAAAAACAAGGGAAAAAAAAAATTTTAAGCTAGTAGGAGGCTACAAAAAAAAAATTCACATACATTTAGGAAGAAGGGTTAAAGGGTGGTGACAAATTTTTCCCTACTTTAAAACCTAAACTAGGTTTAAACTAGCAACTCTATCAATATGAATTGAAGCATTTGATTTAAAACACATAATTAATAGCCCATACTCAATAAACATAGGGGAAACTAAGAAAAATCACATTTCTTAGTAAACACAAACATAAATGGTAGAACGAGAAAACTACAATGCCAAAACTCACATAGAACATTTAAACATGTGACAACCTCAAGGTTTCTACTACCATTCATAATACCAACTCTCTCTCCCAAAGTTCTAGAATCAATTCTAATCGACTTTACCGATGAGTTACAAATTGTTTTTACATGATTGATCCACCTAACAAGTCTACCAAGAGAATGATATTTATTTTCACAAAAATAAAAACAATCTTTTCTTGTACACACATCAATAAAAAACACATAACATATAACTCCATCAATAGTAAACATATTAGAATGATTCAACGAAATAGAAAACACGCAATCTATTTCATGCAAAAGAAAGTGACAACCTCCACTAAACTCTACTTTTTCATTGTACACAGAAACAATATTCAAGAATATCAAAGTCAACACTTTTTAGATTGGGAAAAATTGTTGTTTAGTCAACTCATTAATCCCTAGTTCACTAGCATGACCCAAACCTCTATGCCAACAAGTAGATTTAGATAAGTCAATTTCTTTACCTAGGTTATTTAAGCATACACCAAAAGAACTTTCTAGAGAGTATAACGTATTATTTAGAAAACCTTTCAATACTACCCTATTGTCCTTCATGATAACCATTTCACCATTCTTGATCCCAATGGTGAAACCTAACCGATCAAGCATACCTAGAGATATTAAGTTCCTTCTAACGTCGGGTACATACCTTACCTCATTTAGAAGCATAATACTCCCATCATGAAGTCTAAGCCTAATTGTCCCTTCACCCTCTACCTTACAAATTTGGTCATTACCTAATGTGACTCTACTCCCTACACTAGTTCGGAAGTCTACAAGTCAATCCTTATTAGGTGTCACATGGAAAGAACATCCCGAATCTAAGATCCATGATCTATCCTCACAAGTGGTGCTAACTATGAGCACATCATTGTATTCCTCACCAATATTAACAACATTTGTCTCATTCTTTCCATTTCCCGACCCAAATTTGTTTGTAAGTTTCAGACAATTACTCTTTATATGGCCTCCTCTATGACAATAGTAGCGTTTCACATTACTTACTCCCTTAGACTTGGACCTACCATGATTCTTATTCATATATTTATTATTGTTGTAATGATCCCTATTCTCGGATCTCCCTCTAACATACAGAGACTTAGAAATTGTCTTTTTGTTTTCTTTCAATTCTTGGTCCTTTACTTTTATGGCGGCAAGAACAATATCACAAGTTAAACTATCTCTACCAAATTTCATGGCTGATTTAACATCATTATAAGCATCGGGAAGAGCATTAACTAACACAATCGCATGATTTTCATCAGAAAAGACCTCTCCTATATTTTCCATTTCAGAAATTATCTCATGGAATTCATCTAGATTTTCTTTCATGCTTTTATTATTCTCCATTTTAAAACTAAAAAATCTAGATTAGAGATAGATCTTACTTGACATCGATGCGCTTTGGAATGTTGTCCCCAACTTGCTCCATAGCGAGGACGTCGTTTTCTCTCCTCGAACTTGCCAAATGATTGAATCTGAAAGGTGCAGAATAATCAAGCTATGCGCCACCTTGTCCATCTCCAAAATTGATCCTCGGTCAAGCTTGAAGGAATATCTTTCTTTTCCGAAATTGCAAAGTCCACTTTTTGTTGTCGGAGTACGACGAGCATCTTTATTTTCCATAGCCCGAAGTCACCTTTCCCTTCGAAAGGATCCACCTCAAATTTAGTAGTCATCCTCTTAAAAACAAAAACAAAAACCCGATGTACTTTTACAAAAAAAGAATTTAGAAAACAATAAAAGAACTAAAATTGAATAATATTCAACAATTCTTTATTCGTAATATGTGATAAAGAAACAATTCAATCACATAGAATATAATCACAATTTAATTCTTTAATTTCAAGAACCTTATATTTAAAGAATTTATCACAAGAAACACATTCTAAAAATTCTTTAAACATACCATGTTCAATTCTAAATTTTCTAAAACAACAAATACATGCTCTAAATGTATGGCGGAGTCAAGAATTAGGCTCTATACCAATTGTTGAGATTTTTTCTAGGACCTATTCTTAGCATACAAGAGTTCTTTATACAATAACTAGCCAAATTTGAGGTTTTATATCAATTTTAGGTTGCTGGAAAATTTTTGGCAGCCATCATTCAACATCAATTATCAGCTAAGAACCCTATAGAGAAAGAGAAAAATGACACGAGAATTTTACGTGGTTCTGTCGTAAGACATACATCCACGTCGCCTAAGTTTTTGGCTTAGGCGAGACAATATTATTAGAGGAATATTTCAACAACAAAGTTACAAACAATTTACAACAATAAGGTTATGAAAAATTAAAACTAACCTAGAGTGAAACAATAAGTCAATTAATTGAGAGCAAAAGATTACACCTTGCTATTTGAATTTCCTCAAAGATTCACCACTCTAATGGCTTTCAAGATTCAAGATCCGAGGAAAAATTTCAAGAATTTGTCTTCAAGAGGTGTCAATCAAAGAGCCGGCGAACAAGACGTCCAACGAACTTCTCCTACGGTGGTGCGTCGGCAACCTACTCCACGTGGTGGCAAAGGACGGCTAGATGTCTTACTGGCGAGGTCATAACGACGGCTACAACCTCCGACAAGGTCTACACAGCGAGCGTGCTCCAGCATCGGCTACTGCTTCTTGGCTGCGATGGGAGAAAACCAACGAAAACCCCCACACTTTTGGGGATTTCTCCCCCTAATTTTCCAATTACTAAAAAAAATACCCTCAATTGATTTTGGTCACTCAATTTTTAATTTCCCAAATGTAAAATCTCCAAAAGCTTAATTAAAAAATCAATGAACTAATGCCGGATTTAATAAGCATGGATACACCTAATTAAATCTCTAATTAGTTATAAAATTAATTGCAACTAATCCCTTAATTAGTTAATGATTTTTTAATTAATTTTGACTTAAAATGTATTTAATTATCCTAAACACATTAACCAAATTAACATTTATTTAAGTTGTTATATTTAAAGTTTAAGCCAAACAAAATTATAACACCAATAAACCTCTCCGTACACAAAAATGGCACAATAGATCCACCGTTGGCTGCATATCCCATCCTGTTTCTTTATTCTTCACCATCAACCGATCATAAATTTGCGACAGTCAAATAAAAATTATGAATCTTTTCAATGTCTCAGACAAACTTCATTTCATTGATAATTGGAAACATCTCCTAGACAGATGGAAAGAAAATCATCTCTCAATCTACTCATTCATGGACATAACTGAAGCATATCCCAAGTTATAAGATGAAATTGAAATTTCTCCTAACATTTAAGCCATAATTTAAACATGCAAATATTACTAATCCATAGATAGGTTCATTGCAAATTGAAAAAATATCTCGTATTACTATGCCAGCCCAACCCAAAGATTTCTTTTTTTTTTTTTTTATATATTGGGGAAGTCGAGCTCTTTTCCCCTGCATCTGAATTTTAGCCTTTTCCTATGGCAAGGATAAATACTTTTTTCCCATAAATTAGAGGAATATCACAACTAATTATATATTAGACAATGCAATGAAATAGAAAGAAAAAGGCTCTTCCAGATCATAGAAATTGTCTTTAACTATGACACTACTAAGTTTGGTTTTCGGATGGATACCAAAATTTCAACTCAACTTCAACACTAAAGCTACCCAAAACTGGGTTTCCAGTTTTATTGAATGTCCCCGAAGGGGCAACTGTTGGGTTTACATGTACCCTCCGGATAGAAGATAGAAAAGCAATGAAAGAACCATTACACCAAATAAAGGCAAACAATGGGTATATCTTAGAGAAAAGAAAGAGATAAAACAAGGATGGAGTTTATATAACATAGGTAAATTCAAATGACCGACCAAGTTAAAATAGATAATTTCATATGTTTACATAAAAAAGAGTAAGAGGAGTAAGAAAGAGAGAAGTTATTGATGGGGATATGGGTTTAAGTTCATCTAGATGCTGATCGGTGCTTCTGGATCTTCTTTTCTAGCTCTTCCTTACGAGCTCCGACCACCGTATCCAACACTTTCCCTCTCCTCAGTATCAAAAATGTTGGCATTGCTTGTACTCTAAAATCCTGAGCCACATCCTGATTCCAGAAACACTCATCACATTCTTGCAAATAGATTCACACTAACTGTATGATTGAGTAATTTTTTCACTTCAGTCCATGTCAAAAAGTTAATTTAGTTATGTTTAAACATTGTTCTTGTTCTTGAACTCATAGACATGTTGAGATGAAGATTCAAATCTTTAGCCTTACCTCTTAGTTTTGATTGATAATAACTAATATTAGCAAGTTGAGTTAGGAGCAGTTGGTTAATAATTTTCAATTACAATTTACACCATTTCCAAAAGCCAATATTAGCATTGGATAATGATACACTTAAATTACATTATACCTATTCAGAGAGGAAAACTTCTTATTTCTACTCCAAGTTTAAATGAAATTGGCAGAAAGAGAAAATTTTCCTCTCTTATGTGCCGTATTCCTCTTTTGAGCTTATGCTTACTCTGTACTAACAGCCCATTTCACCATTGACCAACAAAAATATATAATTAGAACAACAAGACTAAGCTGACAAACACACAAGCATCAACCACCAAAATGTACAATTAGGTACAATTGCAATTAAGAATATGATACAGAGCAATAAAGGATGCAAAATTTGAAGGAAAAAGCATACTGATAACTCATCGACATCGATTATGACAAACTCGACGTCGGTGTACTTGCTGGCCATAGCGTTGAAGGACGGCTCCATGAGCCTACATGGTCCACACCAAGTCGCGGAGAAATCAATCACCATCTACACTCTCAACGTCCAAAAAATCAAAGAAAGAGATAAAAATCAGATCACGGATAGAATTGAAAACAGTAACCCTTGAAGAAAAAAAATCTCTTCAATCAAATCGAAAAGGTAGAATTGAGTCTTACGAGCTTGGAGGAATCCTGAGCAGAATTGAAATGGAGTTGCCATCTGGCCGAGGAGTGAAAAGACAACACCGACGACGGCTCCCATGAGACAGCTTCAGCGCTCGCCGTTGAGGGGCCTAACCAATCAGAAAGAAGAGTTCCGATCCTCGAGAGGAGAACCCCCACTCTTTATCAGTCTCAATAACAAATGAAAATTGTGTTGAGCGTAGACTTCGAAAGACTAATGGGCCACCACCTTTATCATTGTGGCCCAACTACCATACCTACAAAATAGAGATATTTTAGGGAATTGAGTAAACTATTAAATCAACAATAATTACAAATATAAGAAATTAATCAATCTCGTTACTGGCATTATAATTTCTTTTTATGATACATATTGTATTAAAAATTATTGATGGTTATATATATAAATATTTTAAAATTTACCTATAGTAATAATTGTAGCATGAAAATACTTGACGCTAGTGTTGAACTGGAATAATACTAAACAATCAAATCATTGCGCTATTAACCTTTTCGATGATATTTGAAAGATACTCACTAAAAGTGTTGAATAATATATATATACATACATATATATATATGTGTATATGATATACGTATATGTGTGTGTGTATATATATATATATATATATATATATATTTGCAAATGTGGATTTTTACCAAATATATGTTTTTAACTATTCAAAAAAACATCTAAAATAGGTTAAAAGATTTTATAGGCTTTAGGAAATATTTTCTATGATTACTAATATATCAAATATAATAATAAAATATTTAAATAAATATTTAACCAATAGATATACCCAATTTATTAATTAAATATCATTAGATTTATCTAATAAGTGTTAATTTATTAATATATCTAATTTATAAAAAATGAGTTTAATAAATTAAACTAAATTTCTCACAGTTAATATGCATATTAATAACATATTAATTAATTAGTTTAAACAATTTAAACTAATTATTCTTGTATCACTATATTGGTAACTTTGATATAGTTTAAGGACCTATGACCTACTGATTGAAAGTAAAAAGATTCGGGATCCAATCCATATTCGTTAAGAATTTACTTATTCTACTAAAGGCAGGTGTCGATGTCTCTCGTACGGTAGAACAAATTATGTCTATGGAAATAATCGGTCTTCTACTATGATTCATTTGTTAGGAATTGTTCCATAAAAGTCTAGTAGCTTGTAATTAAAGTACAAATATTTAATGTTATATTTCAGTTATTAATTAAGATTATTATTTTCATTAATTGCACATTTAAAATACAAACTTATCGCATTAATTGAATTAATGACGATATGCTATGACTTTTAGATGTACAATTAAGCAAGTATGTGAGACATATAAATAGATCTAGTTCCAAGTTAATAACCTAAAACGTCTACATGATACAAACTAAGGAGTGCCTACGTCCTGTTAACATTATTGGTACGACCCTCTTTGGAATGACGGTAGACAACCTGATTCTAGTTGTTCATATGAAGACATATGAATGAGGGTGCCTTTGTAAACATGAGTTTTGTAGAAGAAGGGACCAGAAGTTTTGTGAGCAGTCTAGTAATTCCATTATAGATTCGCACCAATTACTCAACTAAACGTCTACGGGATATGGACTAAGGCAGAGCGCCTAAGTCCTATTAACATTATAGGTACGACCCTTTTTACAATGATTGTAGACGACCTGATCTTGGTTGTTCATATGAAGACATGTGAAATGAGGGGGCCTAAGTAAACATGAATTTTTGTAGAATAAGGGACCAAGAGTTGTGTGATGAATTGATGTGATTTTAATCCTGAGTGGGCTGTGAACTTGTTTTATATGAAAGAGTCATTTGATATGAATGGGTGAGATCAACCAAACAACTCTAGGTTAATAAGTCTCACACGTTAGGAATTAGTGTAGTGGGTTGTTGGAAACACAACGTCACAAGAAGGAATTCACGTCTTCCCTAATATTGAGAAAGATATAGAGTTTTTTCTAAAGAACTGATTCCTGAGCTTGAACAAAGTGTATACGCCTCTCATTGGCGCAAGAGAACACATGTTTATACTATGACTATAAACAACTTATTCATTAGAGGAATTAGTAGCACTTAAGGAGAAAGATGTAATCACAAGGATATAACGGATTTCTTGTCCCTGCTGTGAAGTAATTACGAATAAGCTCATGAAGGATCACAGGACAGATAACCGATTATATCCGTGGACATAATAACTTGTTCTATAGTACGAAAGAGTTCAATACATGTCTTAGTGAAATAAGCTTGATGTTAACGAATACATATTGGATCTTGAGTGGTTGTAGCTTTTAATTTATAAGTCCACCGATCCATAGGCTAGCTCATACTTACTGACACACTGTTTTATTAGGGAGTGGGTAAATTTGAAGAGTTCAAATTCACATCTTAATTATGTTGGACATAATTAATAGAAGCTTAAGCATAATTTTTCAACTTGGGTATTAATATATTTGATGTATTAATTTAATATTTATTGGATAAATATTAGTGAGAAAAAAATTAATTTATTAGATAAATTAATTGTAAATAATTATTGGATAATTATTTAGTAACAAAAAAAAATTAATATGTTGGACATATTAATTGTATAAATAATTATTAGACAATTATTTATAGAGAGGAATAGTAAATTTATTGGATAAACTAATTTTATAAATAATTATTGGATAATTATTTATTAAATGAGGAATGATTAATTTATTACATAAATTAATTGTGTAAATAATTATCTGATAATAATTTATTAAGAAATGCTTAATTAATAGGTTGAGCATTTAATTGAATTAATAATTATTAAAGAGATGATTTATTAATATATTGAATATATTAATTGAATTAATATTTATCCAATAAATAGTAATTAAAATTTTTAATTAATATATTAGATATATTAATTTGATTAATATTTATTAGATGCATATTAATTAAAGAGATTTGATTAATATTTATTAAATGAATATTAATTAAAGAGATTTAATTAATATTTTGGATATATTAATTGAATTTATTTTTTTGGAGTTTTGCATAACTAGCCAAAATTAATAATTTAATTATAATGATATCTAAATTTTAAACAATTAACAATAATATTCAAACATTTAAAAAATAGGAAATACATATATTATGAAAAGATGATTATATCCAACATTAACAATAAGAAATTTTAGAAAAAAAAGAAAATCTGTACTTTTACAATTGAAGAAATCGACCTTCACACTCCACTATCTTTTTCATCGCCAACCTTCATCAACGCCGTTGTAACCTGTACCAGCTTCACCGTCCGCAAGCTCCACCACCAACTAGAGACATTCACCATCATCGTCGACCTCGATCTTGACCATCGCCTTCGTCGAACATAAACTTGTCCTTCGCCACTAGTGCCGACGAAGGATAACAACAAGGAAGGCATTTAAAAGTTCAAAACAGCACATAAGGGCAGTCAACTGTATTTAAAAAGAAAGAAATCATAAATTGAAGATGATTTTAATTAAAAAATGTCATTAATGATGTATTATTTAAGTTATATTAATAAAGTATTATATATGTATTTGTATTATATATGTATTAATTAATCCATAAACTAGTATTATATTATACTATAATAATATATTAGAAAATCCATAAAATTTAATTATCACAGCTTTCACGTTGGTATTGTAAAGGTCCAACCCCGACAAGGGTTCCATCTAGGCCCCTACTCTAGATGCATGAGTAAAAATGACCTTTAAACTAGAGACATGCTCAATAAATACTTCATTAAATGAAATATGTAAATAGTTCGATGAGATCCAATGGAAAACAAGGTACCAGATTCTTAAATCATAAACAAGATAGAAGTCAACAACATATGCATGTCTCTAAAACATTAATCAATGCAGGTAAATAAATAACAGAAATAAAAGTAAGACACGACATCTCATGGTCTGCAGCTCTTGATCAACCATCTTAATAAAGCTCGTTCGTACATGTGGAAGCCCACAGAGAAAAATGTGTGTTGTTAACTCAGTAAGGATCCCTAACTTGGGATTAACATAAGCATGAATATGATAAATGAAAATGACTGATGATGAATTTAATGAGTAGTAGTGTCGGGGCAACCCTAAGTAGGGTTAAACCATCCCGAGTCTTTTATGATTAGTATGCTAAAGCAACCCTAAGTAGAGCTATATCAACCCGGGTTTTCAAGAGTAGTGGTGCCGGAGAAACCCTAAATAGGGCTAAGCCAACCCGGGTTTTCAAGAGTAATGGTGTTAGGGCAACCCTAAATAGAGCTAAACTAACTTGGGTTTTACTGTGAATTATTGAATGTGGGCCTTCAGGAACAAATATAATCATGATGCTAATGGGCAACGCGCTAGCAACAGAATAACATGTGCAACATATGTATAACATACTAGCCTAACATGAATCCCTAGTACAATTCATTACAGTAAGCTAATGATAGCACGACATAACTATTCAAATAGACAAGACAAATATTAACATAATATATAGTTCAAAAGATCAATTCATTGTGCCCAAAATACCTTAGACATGCTAATAATTTCCCTCATGAACACAACTTAAGGATATGTCCATCTTACCTTAGCCCATTTCCACCAATTAAGCATTTAGGTGTTCGAATTGCGAGTCTTGAAAGCTTCTCTAACATCAGCTGGCCTAACCAGCGTCAAGGAGTCAAAATTAGCACCTAAGACTATCCAAATCTGACTCAGAGCATCAAAGTTACTCAAAATAGATACCTTAAATTTTTCGGCGAGATTGATGGCGATGGCGCGTGAGGGAGGCTGCAGTGCCGGTGGACAGCGCCGAGTGAAGAAGGAGGCGGTGGCACGTGTATCTCACGTGCATAGGACAGACGTTGCAAAAATTGAAGCGTGTTGCAAGCGGATGAACTGGAGTTAGTCTTGGAAGGCGCGTCGTCAAGTTGAGAAGACAAAACTGGCTCGGGCGATAGGATCCTCAGCTTTGAATTGGGTGTGGAGCTGCAGCGGCGAGATCCAATGTAGAGTCGACACACGACGGCCTCGTGGTGGCTTTCAGCTCGCTATCGGTTGTCGACAGGGGATGTTGAGCAATGCAGCAACAACATGTGTTGTGCTCTTGTTGGCTTTCAGCTCGGTGGGACGGTGACGTTGCAGCAAACGACACGCGACACTCAGGGATCGGTCTTCACTGGCGATTGTCTCCTCGATCGTTGCACGCCAATGATTGGCAAATGATGTGGTCTGAAAGCTGCAAAAAGGATAGAAAAAGAGATGGCGGCTAATGATTAGATTTTGATGACCTAAAAAGTTGATATTTGTCCTTTTATGTAAGTCCAAAATTGCCTAAAAATTTACCAAAATGCCCATGATGCTAAAAATGACTTTTTACCACTAGTTTTCAACTTCAAACTTTATCTCTCCCGAGTTTTAACTTAAATTTTAAACCAAAATTAAACTAAAATAGATTTTTGGGAGTCCCGATAAGTCCAAAACTGACATTAATTTGCAGGAGAGGAAAGTCATGGTTGTTACAACGAATGTATTAAAACATTTACAGACCAATATGAGTTGTATTACTATTATATTTATACCAATCCACGTATCATTATGATATAATCATCTAAGTATTAATATTGTTAGCATGTCAGTGGTTTATGACATATAGAGTATTAAATTGGTCTTTTGCATTATAAATGATAATTATTGTGATACGACTATCAATAACATATTAATAATAATATAAAAGTATTGTATATAACATTGATTTTGGTATAGCATTAATACATATTGGGTATTATTATACAAACCACATAATATGTAAAACTAATGTAATACAATAACAATACCATATAATATATATTATATAAGCAACACAAAAATATATTATATAGTACAAACGTATTATAAGAAGTGAGACATTGCGAGTATTATATAATAAACAATTAATATATTCAAATATGAGTATTACAATAATGTTATGGGTATTATAACATTTGTAATAATTCCAAGGATGATCATTATATCGTAGTATATAATACTGTTTTATAATACAATGTTTTCTAATAATACGTTTATTATCAATTCCAATATCTTAGTAGACAATATTTTTACAATATGATATATTTTGTTTGATAATACGTTTTATTTATATATGCTAAATACACAAATCTTAGAATTTAAAAATTATGGTTTCGGGTTGTCGTGGCTGTCATAAACAATCTGGGCCAAAAATCGCATAGAAAATCAAGAAAAAAAATTGTGTGTTGCCGTTTGCGACTTCGTGTGTCTTCGATTAATCGTTTGGGCCAAAAATCAAAAAGAAAACACAAGGAAAAATCAATGAAAAAAAAAACGTGTGTCATTGCAGACTTCAACCATCGTCTCCATAAAAAAGTTGATATGAGATTCCAGTGAAGAATGAGAGGCTGGAAAAAAAAAAGGAACGGAGATTCCATCCAAGATTCAAGAAAAAAAAAATTATGGTTATCAGCTGCAACCATCTTCTCTGATTTTGTGGGTTGCAGTCCAATGAAAAAAAAAAAAGAAAATTAAATAAAATTAGGGTTAAAGGTTGAAGAAAAATATATACAAAAGGTGCATTTAAGAGATTATTGAAAAGTAAATATGTATTAAATAAATAAATGAATATTTGTGCAATTTAAATTAATTTTGGATATGTGAAAAATTTATACAAAATTTGAATATCTATAATAAATTCCCTTGATTTTTATTGGATAAATATTAGTTTGACAATTCTTTTAATGAGAATATATTAAGAATATTTATTAGATAAATATTAAGAGAGATTTCTTTAATAATTTTCTCCTTATTTTAATATCCTACATGTACTATAAAAAAAGGTCTAGAAAGTCTTTATTCTCTCCCCTCTCTCTTCAGGGTAACTTATCTCTTAAACAGAGATTCTCTCAAAATTTGAGTGTTCTTGTTTCTCTCCATATTCAGACCACTGACAAAATTATCTCTTGTCCCTTCTCTAAAGTCTTCCCACCAAACACTTAGTGTAGCAAATAAGCCATATTTCGGAAGATTATAGGAGATCAATCAAGAAGTTCCATGGAAATAGATCGATCATACGTAACATAAAAATTCACCAGATTAGATCATAAACATTATTCAATGTGAGAATGAATTTATGTACAATATGTCAATCACCTAGGATATCGCATGTAGATAATTAACTGGTTTGATTATTGTGAAATTTATGTTATCATAAGTTTTTATCTCATTAATTGCATATCCTACCCTATATTCTCAACACCTACATGAGTTGTTCATAATTATAGATGGATCAAATATCTTTGTTACCTCTACAATTATATCTTTCTTTTTAAGTTCCACAGATTTCTCTAATGCGTTAGAGACTGTGACCTAAAGGCCTAGTAGTTTATAATTAAATAACAACATTTAATGTATAGCAATTAATCTATTATTTCATTTATCAATAAAGGTTATTTTTTTTATTAATTTCATTTAATTTACAAATGCCATTCAGCCTTATCACATTAACTGGATTAATATCAGTATTCCTTTGGTTATTTTGATCAACACTTGGACAGACACGTGGGACATACATGTGAATCTAATTCTAAGTTAATAACCTAAAATATTTACAATATATGCACTAAGGCAAGGGCACCAAAGTCCTGGTGACACTATTGGTATGACTCATTTTGGAATAGTTGTAGACAATATTATCCTGGTTATTCATGTGAAGACATGTTAGTGAGGGTGCATATGCAAAAAAGAGTTTTTGCATAAGATTGGATCAGAAGTATTGTGATCGGTTAGTAATTTCGTTATAGACTTTGATAAAGTACTTCACTAGGATGATCATATGTCGATGTGATCTTAATCTTGAGTGACTTTTGAACTCTTGGTTTATGAAAATGTCAATTGATGTGCCAGGGTGAGACTAGCCAATTATCGTTTGGTTAATATGCCTTCCACGTTGGGAATTATCATAGCGAGTGGCCGAGAACACAACACTATAAGAAAAAAAATTCACAACATCATATTATTGAGGAAGTTTATAGGTTGTTCCCTAAATAACTCATTTCGAAACATGAATAACTGGTACCTGACTCTCATTGGCTCGTAGAGGATATTTGTTTATAATTGAACCATAAACAACTTGTTCATTAGAGGAATCAGTAACAATTAAGGAGAAAAATGCAATCATAGAGGTAAAATAGATTTCTTGTCTGTCTCAGCTGTGAATTAGAACAAGCTCGTGAAGAATCACATGACAGATAATCAATTATATTTATGGACATTACTTTGTCTATAATGCAAAAGAGTTGAGCACTTTCCTCTAATGGAACAAGTCGTTGTAGCTTTCAACCTATAGATCCCCAGTCCTTTGACTAGCTCATATTTGTTGAAACACTTTATTCGAGAGCATGTTTGAAGAGTTCAAACTTACGAATTAATTATGCTGGACATAATTAGTTGGAGCTTAAGTTTAATTTATCAAACTTAGTTATTAATGTATTGGATATATTAATAAGTTAATATTTATTGGTTAAATATTAAATGAGAAATAATTAATTTATGGATAAAATAATTGTATAATTAATTATTCGTTAATTATTTATTTAAGAGAAAACTAATTAATATGTTAGACATAATAATTGTGTTAATAACTATTGGATAATTATTAATGAGACACTTAATCAATATATTCAATATATTAATTAGACATTTATTTATTGGATAAATAATATATTGGGTATATTATGAAATTGGTATTTATTGAATAAATATCAATTAAGAATAAATAAAATAATATACGTGATATATTGTTAAATTCCAAAATCCCCTCCCCATAAATGGAGAAGGAAATTTCGTCCCCTAGTGGGAAGAGGTGATATTTTCGAATTTTACCCAAAAGGAAGAAGGAGAAGAAAATATTTATAGGATAAATATTATACCATTATTGGCCAATATCGTTTAATATAAGATATCAAATAATATTATTCTTTCCTAGTTTAAATGTACATTCTCAACTATAAATAAGGGGTTTGGGTGCTTCATGTTATCATCTCATCTCGTACAGAGAACATCCTATCTAAAGTCGAGATTTCTTTTCTCCTTATATAGTCATACCTCTGATAGAATACTCCGAACTTCTATTCTTTAAAGGCTTCACACCAAGCACTCAGTATAGTAGAGAAGTCATAGCTTGGAAGATTGGAGGAGTTCGTTCAAGAAGTTTTATGAAGTTAATCAATCCTAATCAATATAAAGACACACTAGAATTATTCAAAGGCATTCAATGTGAGTAGTTATTATACAACAAGTCAATCACCTAGAATAAATGCTTGTAAATAATTAATTAGATTAATTATGTGATTTTTTTTTGTTATCACACGTTTCCACCGCATTTATAGCATGCGCATACCCTATATATTGCCACCATAATGAACACTTTGTTCATGATCCAACGATGAAAAATTATCATATAGTGCCTATGAGAGGCATGTACTCTTTGTTCAGCTATATAATTAGTTCTTATGAGAACAACTCTTATAGTTGCTAAGAGTTATCCCCTAAAGGCCTAATAATTTTTAATTAATTAACACATTTATTAAATTTTGTTATAATTAATAAAGACTTATTATTTATTATTAATTGAGCATTTAATTAGCATATCAACCTAAGATGTTGATGAGATTAACAATGTTAAACCCTTGCTTATGACTATGAACACTTAGGGCGAGTATAGTGGTGATACAACTAAACCTAAGTCCAAGTGAATAACTGAAGCTTGTCCATAGTATATGTACCATGGCTGGGTGCTTGGATATGGTAACATTATTGGTATGGTTTGCATTACAACAGATTACAGACAATCTAATCCTAGTTATCCATGTGAAGACATGTTAGTGAATGGTGCCTATGCAATAGATTATGTTTGTTTTCTATACAAGAATATTGTAAATTCACCATTCCTCGAAAACTTCTTATTTATATTTGTACATTCTTAATCACTTGTCAATTCCAACACTAAACCGTATCAAACGTCATATCAAATTTATCACTAAACTACTAATAAGATTTGTCTTGCAATGATACTACAGATCCTACAACAAGTGTTGTTACAGGAGGGCCAACAAGGATTGTTGACAGCTCACCAACATTGGTTGCTGGAAATGCATCAACTAGAATAGTTGATGAATTATTGAAGCTTGATAGCCAAATCTCATCCAGTTAGAATACTCTAGTTTCAATCCTATTTAGAGAACCACTGTTTACTAACCTTTCAATCCTATTGAAATTTATGTGATGCAGTTTTATATTCCATAGATATGTATCAAATTTTGGAGAATTATTTTGACTTCTATTTGTTATACTATTTGCTGCTTTAAATAATTGAATATTTAAAAGCACACAAGGTTTTAGCATATACAAGTTCTCAAGGCAAGAAACTGAAACTAGGTTCCTCTTAATATGAGGATCGAACAATACATTATTTAATATGAAAAACAATTGCTGAAAAATAATTTGACGCTTCCAATAGCTGTTGTTGAAATAACTTCAACGGTCCCCACCTTCAAGGTTATCTACCCAGGTTGTAGTTGCTCCAATAGTCACTTTCCTGAATGAAGACTATTGATGTTGAAAAATGGTCAATTGGAATCAAGGGTAAAGATTTGTTTATCAAGGATGAAATTTCCTACAAGATGAAAAAACTTTAGCGCGCTGGTAGGTGTGAGCCACAGGGCTTCCAATGCCTAAGTCAATAGGGTATTTTGAGAGTATTTTAGAGAGAGCTTGAGCACTTGAGATGCTTATAGAGAGTTTATTAGCTCGAAATTACTTAGCCTAAAATGGAGAATCCCTTGATGTTTTATAATAGTCGGACTTGTAACCGCTACACCTCACTTAATGATGGCTTAATGGTTAGCCCTTTGAAATGTTCACCATTAAGCTGAGAATGAATACCGGCGTAATCCCTGACTATTACACCTTAGGAATGTAACAATCTAGTCTCGAGGATTACTTGGACTTGGTTAACCCTTGCAAGTTCTCACCTTCATGGCCAACCCATTAGGATGTGGGCCTTCTTGTTGTAAGTATTGGTCGTTCTTGACGGATTCAGTTGTCACTTGGACTCGATCGAATCTTAGGGGAGGCCTCACCTCTACGACTTTCTCCCTTTAGAGGGTTTGACTGTCTCCTCAGTGATCAACTTTGGACTCGGTCAACCTTGACCTTCATGGCTTGCCTCCTTAAGGGGGATGTTCACCTTCGACATAACTTATGGTCGTTATCAACGGATCCAGTCATCACTTGGAATCGATCGACTCTTAAAGGATTCATAACCTCCATGAATTTCCTCCCTTAAGGGGTATTCACCTTCAACTGTTTTCTTAGGGAATCCTAACCTCCACGACTTTCTCTTTAGGCGATGTTTGCCTTCTTTGGCCGACTCCCAAAGGATCGAGGCTGGAAGGGCCGACCCCCAGGGAGTTGTAACTTACTTTGACCCACCTCAGGGGTCCTAGAACACTTTGGCCTACCCACGAGGGGTTCTGGCCGACTTTGGTCGACCTTGGTCCTATTCTTCCCTAGCCGACCCTTGGGTAGTCCTGGTTGACTTTGGACCCTCGGGGGTCTTGGTTAACTTTGGCTGACCTTCGAGGGTTGTGGCCGACTTGGACTGATCCCCAGGGGTCTTGGCCTCCCTTGACCGACCCCCAAGGGGTCGGGGGGCTTGGCTAACCCCCAAGGGGTCGGGGGGCTTGGCTAACCCCCAAGGGGTCGGGGGGCTTGGCTGACGCCATAGGAGTAAAAGCCTTCATTGACTGACCCCTGGGGGTATTTGGCCCTGTCTGGGTATTTCGAGATATATTTTGCCTATAACATTACCCACACTCTTTATTTCTTGACTTTCAAAGTAGTCACATTTGGAAGAGTAGTTTGCAACTTAAGATTTTTAAGTTAAGTAGACTCTATTTTTAGTCTTGCCACTTTTTAGCATTTTTCTAAATTTTGGCCTAGTAGGTTCTCTTTGTGAAGTGTCGCCACTTTTAGGCACCTTTTCAAAATCGTCGCTAATTAAGCTATCTTTTTAGAGAATCACATTTTTAGGCATTATTTTCAAAACTTTGGCTAAGTAGGCTCCCTTTGCGGAGACTTACCACCTTTTAGCATTTTGCCAAGTAGGCTTCATTTTTAGAGACTTACTACCTTTAGGTACTTTTTCAAAATTTAGGCTAGATAGGCCTTCTTAGTAGATATTGTCCTTCCTTAGACTCTTTTTTTGAACTTTAGGCTAATTAGGCTCACTTGGTAGAGACTCGTCTCTTCTAGCAGTTTTTTTAAAAAAATTTGACTTAGTAGGCTCTTTTTTGCACTGACTCGCCCATTTTTTAAGCACTTTTTAAAATTTTTGCTTCTTTATAGGTACATTCTTCTAATTTTCTCATGGATCCCTCGTCTCACTATGAGAATGAAGTATGCCCCTTCTTAGCCTCATCTTCTCAAAAGAGGACTCGACGAATGGCCTTGGTAGTCAGGTTCGAGTCTGAACTAGTTGGTTACACATTGACCCAGCGTGACTTAGATAGGCTTAGGGCGAAGTACCTTTGTTCCATCGAACATGACCATTAGGCTTCCTACTGATAAAGAAGTTTACAACCAGCCTCCCCCGGATGAAGTGACCCTTTATGTTACCATGTTTGAGAAAGGGGTTCGAATGCTTCTAATTTCTTCTCTTCATAAATTCTTGTACATGGTCGTGTTGGCTCTGGCGCAAGTGGCCAATACTTGGAACGTGTTCTTCTCTTTTGAATGCTCTTTCAATGCTTGGGTCTATTTTCCTTATTTTTAAGCCTCTCACTAATGGTACGACTAACCATACTTTAGAGGACGACCTACTTCCTGTTAGTAAGGATGGCGAGCTATTTTTCTAGAGGTTCTAGACGATCTTGCCCTTGGTGTGGACCAAAAATTTGATGGAATTGGCCATGCTTTGAACCACGCTCTTTCTCTTGCTCGAGCCGCCTCGCACGCTCCTCGAACACCTTCGCTTGGTCCTCTTCCCAGGTTTGACTCCTATCCAATGTTAGGACTATATCTCTCTGTCTTCGGTCTGGTTGAGAAGAGTACTTTGGTTTCAAGCTTATGGTTCGAGGTAGAAACCTCTCTCCTGCCATTTCCCACTAGAGATGCTTCCCAAGCATTGAAGGAGGGAACTCGTTTGATGGATCAGGTATACTTGGTATACTCACACTTTGTCATATTTTTGTCTTAGCTTTTGAGACATGCCTTGTTTTTTGGATGGCATGCCTTTATGCACTCTACTTCAATTTCTCGGCATATTTTAGAGGACTTTCGCCATATGCGATCATCTTGGTCTTCCAGCATCGGTCAACTCATGTGGGATTTGGCCCAAGCTCATGAGGTCCAGCGTGTTGCTGAGGTTTCCTTGGCTAACTTCTATATTTCCACCGAGGCGCTTTAGAGTCTATTGCTTGTACTCACAAGGAAGATTTATCTACCATTGCTTGGCTTCGTCGAGAGTTAGCTTCTCTACTGAAGGAAAGCTGAAGAATACCTCATACCAAATTTGGTGAAAATCTCTTCTACTTTTGTAATATTGGAGAACAATGGTGGCGCTACGACTATCGGTTGGGCGCTGAACCGAATTCAAGAAAGGGTTAGCTATGGTAACAACTTGAGTCTTTTCAAGTCGCTTTGTGCCACAACTGTACAAAGGTTTCTTGCCTTTCTTTGCCGGTCTTCGAGTCTGGAAGTCTAGTGATCCAGTGCAGGTTTCTTATGATTCCAGCATCTTATAAGGTGTGCCTGAAAGTGACATTCAGGTTCAGACTCGCTCAGTTAGAACTAATTCTGTCCAAGCCGGACTCACTAGGCCTAGTTCTAGCAGGCATGGTGCTGAGAGCACCTGATGACTTTGTTGCCTTTTTATGTATTCATTTTTGTTTTATTTTTTTAAAAACATAACACTTTTCTTCAAACATTGTATGCTCGTGTTAGAGAATTTATAACACTTGGAATTTTGTAATTGAATGTCTATCAATTATCAACTCTTGCTTACCCATAATTTAAGCTTTGAAGTATTATACATCAGTAGACTTATAGCTTAAATTAAGAGAGTTTTTCATAGAATGATAAGGCAATTTGTATTGCTAATATTCGTTGGAAAATTGGACTACATTTTTATTGACAAAATAATTCTCAAATGCACATTGTTCAAGGATGGAGGATCTTATTCCAGTCAATATCTTCAAGGTAGTGGGTGACTGAGCAGATGACTTTGGTGACCTTGTAAGGTTCTATCCAACGCAGCCTAGGAACTTCATTGTCGAACGCATGTTATCTTTAGGTGGGTTACACCTCTTTTTTCTTCCAGGAGATCCAAACCCATCCACTATTGTTGATCACTTGTTTATGTGTTAAAAGACTCAATATACAGGGAGGTATATCTCGACTGGGTTGTTGCTTCGACCGAAAAGGCTAAAGTGTAAGTGGTCTTGATGTTCTAGGTGTAGTGAGGTGCGCCCACAGTGCTTGTGGGGTCTCTTCTGACCATAACCCGTCCAAGCTTTCAAGCTCGGTTTTGAGGTTCTTCTTGAGCAGGACAATGTTGGAGTGTCATTCGAGGTAAAGTACTTTCCAAATGGACTTCTCTTGATTATCTCCTCTGGGACGGGTGTCAAATATGTTCTTAAGGATTGACTTCAATAGGTACTATCTTTGGGACAGCCTCACCAGGGACAAACTTCTCTTCTATAACTTTTACCCCCAATTTAGTTTATGATCTCGATTGACATTGAGTTGGTGGATCATAACTATCGAGTCTATCCTCGTATGTCGTATGTTGTCCAAGCAAAGATGTTTTCTCTCTTTCTTAAGAACGTTATGAGACTCTCTCTTTCCTCTCGGTATAGGCCGGTATCGATGCTAACCACTTGAGATTCACTCAGCAAGGGTACAACCTCTAATCTTTCTGCAGGTTCTTTCCTGCCTCATTCAGCTTCTCTGGGAGAAGTATTCAAGTTTATTTTCGAGGATTGAGTTTCCTCAAGTGCTTCTTGTGAACATCTTTTCTTGAGACCAACTCTTTTTCCATAGCTCTTGTTCGACCTGCCTCCTACAAGTTCTTATTCAATGGTCCAGATCTCTTGAGCTGGATGTGAATCTTCGCCTCTCATCTTTTTATTAGAGGTCTCAGACGCTTTGTCGCCTTCTTCAACGTACTACTTTAGGTATCTCCTTCGAATAAGGAACTCTATGGACTACTTTAGGTCATAACGGTTTAAGGTCGTATGATCGTGATTTTTTTGAAATAGGAAATATTTGCCCTATTTCACTTGTTTAGCACCTATCTTGATCTTTGTGAGCCATTTCAACATCTCTTTGTTCTCGATCTTCATTAGGATTTGCTCGACTGGTACTACGGTCAAGAGTGTATTGTTTGAACTGGCTGGTAGGTACCCTATTTAGGTCATACTTCTCCTTCTGTGATACAAATTCAACCAATGACGTGTGGCATTCTCAAGAAGGAGCAATTATAAGAAGCAATAAGAAGAAGATTCTAGAGACATTAAAATTATCATGCAGAATTTTAAGCAAATACAATTCCAGATTTCATATTTTCTAGCTTTTGAATTTCAAATATTGTTAAACATGCTCATAATTGCTAAATAATTTTTTAGATGAGTTTTTTAGGTGTATTTAAAGCACATCTTCCTTTTTGTCTAACATTTAAGCCTCTTAATTGATGTATCATTGACTTTTGGGTTTATAGGTCTTATTTTCCACACAGTGCATTTAAGAGCTTTTTTAGTCTTTTTGTATTTCATACCATGCACGAAATTATAAAAATGGCTTGTAATACCATATTTTGGACATAATATTGATATCAAAACTTGATTTTTCTTGTCCCCATTTGGTGTTGTCTTTTTTTTCAAATCTTGCTTTAGGTTTGAATGTAAAAATTAATTCATTGGATTAGTTTTGATCAAACTAATTTTGGAGTGAGTTGTCTTAGGATTAAAGAGTGACCATCATAGGTTCTAAGTGAGATCTAAGAGTGTATTCACCATTCTAACTTAACTCTTGGTTGGGATCGAATGTTGACAAAAGTGTGCCGAGTGAAAACTTAGTGAGAAGTGCAGAAAAGTTTTTTTTCTATTTTCAACATGTCACATATTTTGGAAATGGCGCCACATGTGGATGTTAATGTTATTCTTAAAGCCCTCTAAGATATGTTGGAAATGATGAGAGAAGATATGGAAGAAAGAAAAGCACATCTCAAAAGACTGTCTATAAGGTATGTTAAACCCAAACCAATTTTGAATACTCAATTTTCATTGCAAAATCATATTTTATGCGTTAAAACTCAGCCTATGGTTGAAGTAGAAAGTTGTATCATTCAAAAGGAAATGCATAGTGGTTTAGTTGCAACACATGCTAATGAGATTGTAAAGGAATTAGATGGTGAGGAATTGCTTTCTGGTAACAATTCTACAATTGTAATACCTACATTAAATGATTTTCATGTTGATGTGTGTGAGTTAGGGGAAAAGGCACACAAGGATAAGACAAAAGCATGTGATTTTATTGAAAAAGAATCTCGTAAGACAATATATGAAAGAGAAAAGCATGAGAATATTTTTTTGTTTATAAAGAAAAATGAGAGAAAAGCCAATAAAGTGAGCTTTTCTAAAAGAGCAAGTGAAGATAAATCTATTTTGTTTTCAAAGAAAAATATTTTTAATCTTTTATATCAAGAAACTTGTTACCTAATGGGTGAGCTCAAACCATATTTCTCTAGTGGTTCTTTTGAGTTCTTACAGGAGGTAAAAAAAACTTATACAACATCTTTAACAAAAGATTCCAAAAGTTAGCAACGAGAACAAATACAATGCCCGTTCATTCATTGTAAGGAAACAATTCAAATTTGATTCTAAGTTCATCCATGGCAACAAGCATAAGGTGTTCAAGGAATTGAAGATCTTAATTTGAGGAGAAATGAAAGGGGGGATGATACAAATTCAAC
This sequence comes from Cyclanthera cordifolia, assembly GCA_037832605.1. NCBI lineage: Eukaryota > Viridiplantae > Streptophyta > Magnoliopsida > Cucurbitales > Cucurbitaceae > Cyclanthera > Cyclanthera cordifolia. Next base: position 9,653,293 of record JBBMEG010000018.1, read on the forward strand.
CAATGACTTGTGGCATTCTTATGAAGAAGCAATTATAAGAAGCAAGGAAGAGAAGATTCTAGAGACATTGAAATTATCATGCAGAATTTTAAGCAAATACAAGTTCATATTTTCTAACTTTTGAATTTCAAATCTTGTTAAACATGCTCATAATTGATAAATACCTTTTTAGATGAGTTTGTTAGGTGTATTTAAGACACATCTACCTTTTTTCCTAGCATAGGTCTTATTTCCACAAAGTGCATTTAATAGCTTTTTTAGACCTTTTGTATTTCAAGTCATGAACGAAATTTTAGCCTTAAAAAGGGCATGTAATACCATATTTTGGACAGAATATTGATATCAAAACTTGAGTTTTCTTGACCCTATTTGGTGTTTTCTTTTTCTCAAATCTTGCTTTAGGTTTCAATGTAAAAATCAATTCATTAGATTAGTCTTGATCAAACTAATTCTGGAGTGAGTTGTCTTAGGATCTAAGAGTGACCATCATAGGTTCTAAGTGAGATCTAAGAGTTTATTCACTATTCTAACTTAATTCTTGGTTGAGATCGAGTGTTGAGTTTTCCATATTTGTGAGATTTTACAAGGATCCTAGAAGGACCTCTAGCTTTGTAAAACCAAGCATGATTGGAGCTTATCATTCTGCTTGTGTGATTCCTTATGATTGGACTCTCGTTAAGTAGTAGCCTTCTCGCATTTTGGAGTGAACGCCTTTCTTTAGTCTTCCCTTTGGGAATTCACCAGCTCTCCGACATTCATGTATTTTTTTGCCCAAGTGAGTAGTTCCACATATGTGAGTAGGGCTTTCTTTCCTAAGGACCAAAGGAATTTTTCATCTTTAAGTCATGCCATGACGGTTGTCACATCCATACCATCGTGTATCCTTCAACTTACAGTGCCTCGCTATTGAAGCGTGTCATGTACTATTGTAGGGTATCATGGCTTCTTTTGTCTCACAATCATTAAATGTGTGACCGACTTCTTTTGGTCTTGCCTACTCAAGAATTGATTGACAAAGGCACTGACTAGCTCCCGAAATGACGAGATTGATTTTCTTTTGAGTTTCCTAAACCACCTTCTTGTCGATACTGTGAGCGTAAAAGAGAAAGCTCAGCACTTAATTGCATCTCGAACTCCATGGAGTTTTATCCATGACTGAAACGTGTCTAAGTGCTTTACAGAATCTTTGGACGTGTAATAGGACTTTATTTTCGGCAGCTTAAAATTTGTCAAGACTGGTTCCTCTATGATTTCATTAGTGAAAGGAGGATCGACTAGATTGTCCGGGTCGAGTTCGTCTTGGTTTTGTATTTTCTTCATATCACCTAGTTTATCTTGGAGAATTCATAAATGAGCTAACTAAGGTTACTCTTCAGCTCTGATGGGCACCATTTCTTTCCATCGTTGGTTGATTGTTATTCTCAGGTCCGTTCCCAAATTTAATCCCATTACACAGGCACTTAGGACTCCTAGATGCTGAGTACAAGTCCTTTGTAGATTTCGGCTGGCAGCTCCTAAGTGAATGTGTTCTAGAATGACTTCCTCCATTTCAAGAGACTACTTGGTGTATCGATTGCTCCCTTCTTCAATTGTTACCCTCCTAGGAAAAAACGATTGATTGATCTTTGGTGTTAGGAGGGAACCTCTATTGGAGCCTCGGTGGCTGGGGATTTCCCTCTCACGGGTTCCGCGCCAAGGGTGTAGATGTTTTCCCAGTGGCTTGCTCCCTGGCAAGTGGATGTGCCACCATCTCTTGTGGTGTTTGCTAGTTCTTAAACAATGGCAGTCTAGATCAAATGGGGTTACTCAAGTAACTCCATCAACCAACCTACGTTCTCTGCCATTTCTTACACTTATTCTTCCAAGGTTGTGAACCTCGAATCAGCTTGCTCTGATCCTTGCCTAGGCTCTCCATCCTCAGGTTTCAGGTGGTTCTCGACTGAATATTGCTCATGTCTCCTAGCCGCAACTCTACACAGAGCATATTGGTCATCCAAATCTTTATCGATGTCGTGGTTACTGTGACTTAGGATGTTCGTCATCTTGAAAGAAAAGCGAAAGGGTCTTGCTTTTTGAGTAGAACACTACTCCATCCTCACAGACGGTGCCAACCGTTGATGCCAAAAAATGGTCAACCAGAATCAACGGTAAAGATTTTTTTTATAGAGAGCGAAATTGCCTGTAAGATGAAAAAACTTTAGCACATTGGTGTGGTGTGGCCACAAAGCCTTCAATACCTAAGTCAGTAGGTTATTTGAAGAGTATTTTATAAGGAGCTTGCAAACATGAGCAATAGCTTACAGAGAGTTTATTAGCTCGAAATTACTTGTCTTGAAATGGATAATCCCTTGATCTTTTATAGCAATTGGACTTGTAACCCTGCACCTCACTTCATGATGGCTTAATGCATGGTCATCCGTTTGAGAAACGTTCACATTAAGAAGGGAATGAATACTAGCGTAATCCCTGACCGTTACACCTTAGAGATGTAAAAGTCATGTCTCGGGGATTACTTGAACTCGATCAACTTTTGCGGGTCCTCACCTTAATGGCCAACTGATAAGGATCATGGAATTCCACAAGATCCTCAACTACTCTAGAAGAGTTGGAACATTTGAAGTTAGCAATATAAACCTTAATTTTCGAATTTTAGAATATTTTATGTAATTTTTAAATTTCAAACATATTTTTAATGTTTTAGGTTACAATTTGTTTAGGCTATAAAAAGCCACGAATTTAGTTGTAAAGGAGATAGATTTTTATGAATGAAAAAAAAAGTTCTCTACACTTTGCAAATTCTTGTGATAGAATACATGAGAGTCATTCAGTCTAACCTTGATCAAGTTTGATTGTGGAGTGACTTAATATAGAACAAGATCTTCCATATCTTGCTTCTAGATCTTTGATAAAAAAATAATCAAAATTCTAGCATTTTCCTCTTGATTGTTCCCAATCCATAAGGAGGTGTTAATCTCTTAGATCCAAGGGTTCTTGCTTCATTATAATCTTGGATCTTTGGGCTGAGAATTAGGGTTTCCTTATCATTTGGTATCAGAGCCTAGGTTACATATTTGTGACCTACTCTAAGTTTGATTCTATCTTTAAATTCCAGCAATTTGTTCATCTTTCTAAAAACTCTTTTGATTCCTTTTTCTTTCTTTTAATTTCATCCATTATCATTTTATCATTTGTCCTCATCTTGATTCTATCTTTTATCATTTTTGGATCTTGAAAAAATCGAAAAAAAAAAAGATCTGATCTTGATTCTATCTTTTTATCATTTTTTGATCTTAAAAAATTAAATTAAAAAAAATTGATCTGATCTTGATACCATTTTATCATTTTTTCTGATCTTGATTTCATCTTTTGTCATTTTTGGATCTTGAAAAAATCGAAAAAAAAAACTGATATTGGTTCCATCTTCATTCCCGTTGTAACACGTTGATAACGTTTGTATTTGAATAATTGTTCTTCATTTGAAATTTAGATCTTTTTGTGATCTTTATATGTCTAGAAGGTCACTTGTTTAAACTAATAGAGTAATACATTCGTTCGTTTGATTTCTTTTCAGTGCGCAATTCATAACTACTGCACTCCATATTCTTCTTTCCAGTCTAAACGCCTTGATAATGTTCATATTTGATTAATTGTCCTTCTACTAAAATTTAGATCTGATTGTTATCTTTCGTTGTCAAGAAGGTAACTTATTGAAAATAGTAATGCCATATGTTGGTTTGGTTGATTCCTAATCAGTGTGCAATTTGTTCAAAATTCTGGAACAACTATTCTTTTATTCTATTTCTGTTTTTGTTCTTGATTTTGTTACTTCATTATTTTCTTGTCTTGATTGATTTGTAAGGCTCACTATTACAAGATTTGCTATATATTAGCCTACCTTTGATCATAATTTAGCCACTTTCCAAAAGCCTACCTTTGTGTGTGATAAAATCAAGTGTTTCGAGTGTAAAATTAGTGAGTTGTGTGTATGAAGTTCATATTTTCTTGTCACTTTACAATTGTTTTTGTAGCATGTTTCATCAAGAGCGTTTAAGAAAGTCCATGATTCGCCAAGCACAGAGACGCTTCGGGAACTGTTTTCGTGATAATCCATTACTGAGAGTTTGTCGAGAAAATTTGGCTGAAGTTCAACAAATCTTTAATTACATGAGTGAACTATCTCAACAGTTAAGTTTGCAGGATGAAGCATTAAAAAGAAACATTGCCCAACCTCCAAGAAGAGGAAGATTGTCTCATGCTTCAAGAAGATGTTTATGATGACATTGTTATTGATGACATAGAACCCAACAAATAATGTATGCAACTACATGTTCATCTATGTTCATTAGAGACAAAGCAAGAGGAAAGTGAAAATGATAAAATATGTGAGACAGAAATGCTTGAAAATTGTTTGGAAAGTAAAGAGATAGAAGATCCAATTATTATATTATGTGAGGAGAACATTCTAGAGGTTAAAGAAAAAAGTGATTCAGTTATTAAGTTTTGTGAGGAGAATATTCTAGAAATTAAAGAAAAAAATGATTCAGTTATTAAATTATGTGAGGAGAATATTTTAGAAATTGGAGAAAAAGATGATTTTGTTATTCAAGTATGTAAGGCGAGCATTGATTTGTATTCAAAACAACACATGCAAGGACTTGTGAGTGAAAAAACGTGCATTCTAACGGGTACACTTAAACCAAGTGACCTAATTTTTCTATGGAGTTCATGTAGGAAATTGACAAGTACATTGGAGATCAAACTTTAGACCATAGCCAAGAACGCAAGAACACAGGCAAAGGGCATCAAAAGAAATACCATTCATATTTCACTTTTACATGCAGCTATGGGAGAGACACAAAAGTGAAGGACTTTAGGAGATCCAAAATTCGTGATGCAAATGACTTCAAGTTTTCCTTACAAGGATATCATTTAGATTCGAGGACGAATCCTTTTGAAAAGGGGGAAGGTGATAAGGATCATGGAATTCTCTAAGATCCTCAACTACTCTAGAAGAGTTGGAACATTTGAAGTTAGCAATATAAACATTAATTTTCAAATTTTAGAATATTTTATGTGGCTTTGGTTTCAAAGCATCCCAAGTCAGAAACACTTAAAGCTTTGTGTACTGACTCTAGTTCAGTTCCTTTTGTATTCTCTTGTGGAGACTGGGGCAAAGGGTGTGAGTACTATAAGCTTTGAATAGAGTGTTTATGTATTGGGGTCGGGGAGAGAATTCTATGTGATTGTAACAATTTTTTCACATAGTGAAAGTTCTCTCTGTCCGTGGTTTCTTCTCCGGTTTGGAAGTGTTTCCACGTAAATTCTTGTGTTTTCTTTTGTTGTTATTCCTTTTAATTTCTCAGTTATTTTCTTCTTATTCCTGCGGTAATTAGGGAACGTTTTTTTCCCAACAATTGGTAACAGAGCCATGCCTCAAACATAACCATGTCGGTAGATCGCCCCCGTGTAGGACAAAGACTTTGGAGCCCCGAGATGAAAAATTTGTAGTAGCTTTACCAGGTTGGCGGTGTACTCTCGAGACGAGAGGAGTTTGATCTGGATGTTGAGCTAGCTAGACAAATTGACTAGCGGTGTACTCTCAGGAGAGGGGGAGTTAGTCGGATATAATAGTCAGAAAATTTGGTTTATCAAGACCAACGGTGTAGTCTTCGGAAAAGAGGAGTTGGTTTGATGTCTACTTAGACGGATTGAATATTTCGAGGGGAGGCTAGGTGGAACTTTGTACGAGGGGAGGATTTTTGAGATGCAAACAAAGTATCCCACATTGGTTAAAAGAGGGGAGGATCATGGGTATATAAGTGATGACAAACATCTCCATTGATATGAGGCCTTTTGGGTGAAACCAAAGACCACGCGGGTGTATGCCCAAAGTAGACATATCATATCAATGTGGAGATTCGGGTAGTGTTGTCATCCTCATCACCAACCCCTTAGAGTGTGGGCCTTTACGGTGTAACTCTAGACCATTATTGGCAGATCAATTGTCACTTGGACTCGGTTGGCTCTTAGGAGAGTCCTGACCTCCACGACTTTTCCTCTTTAGAGGGTGTTCAACTTCGATCGTCCCCTCAGGAATCGATCCATGCCTTGCCTTTCTTAAAGGGGTGTTCACCTTTGTTGTAACTCATGGTCGTTAAGTCCTAACCAGAATGACTTTCCCTATAGGGGGTCATAATTTTTAAAGACTATTTAGATGAGATTGTTAGGTGTATTTAAAGCCAATCTATCATTTTGTCTAGTATTTAAGCCTCTCAATTGATATACAATTGACGTTTGGCTTTCTAGGTATTGTTTTCCACAAAGTGCATTTAAGAGCTTTTTTAGACCTTTTGTATTCCAAGTCATGCACGAAACTTTGGCTTTCAAAAGGTCTTGTATTACCTCATTTTGGAGAGAGAATATTGATATCAAAACTTGAGTTTTCTTGACTTCATTTGGTGTTGTCTTTTTTTCAAATCTTGCTTTAGGTTTGAATGTAAAATCAATTCATTGGATTAGTCTTGATTAAACTAATTCTGAAGTGAGTTGTCTTAGGATCTAAGAGTGACCATCATAGGTTTTAAGTGAGATCTAAGAGTGTATTCACCATTCTAACTTAACTCTTTGTTGGAATCAAGTGTTGAGTTTTTCCAGATTTGTGAGGTGTTTTACAAGATCCTAGAAGGGCCTCTAGCTTTGTAAAACCAAGCACCTGTGGAGCTTATCACTATCTTTCTTGGAGACAATATATGCCTTCCCTTCTTTGCCCTAGACTTTCATTATAAACTCAAAGGTTTGAAGTTCTTTAAAAAGATTGTGGGTTATAAAAACAATCTTGTTCATTACATTACTTTTAAATTATATGAAATTATCTAGAAGTGTCTCAAGAATTAAGCTCATCTGACTATCTTTGTTTATAATGCCACATTCATTTTAGTCGTGTTTCAGTGTGTCACCATATAGAGCACATACTCGGTGACTGACATCTTCCCCTTCACCTTTGCATTATAAATGACCTGAAGAGCATCATGCTTTGCTAGAACTAATGACCGTCCAAACATCTCATGAAAGGTCTTTCATCATTTCTAAAACAGTGACCATATTCTATAACTTCTTGGCTAGAATGTTTGAGATACTTGCCAAAATATAGACCATTGCCTTGTCGTTGGCATTCTACCAATGATCATGCGCCTCACGAATATTTCATGCCACATTAGGTGCTAGTGCGAAATGACACTCCTCTGTTGAAAAAAATTCTTGTCATTACAATAAGAATCGTATTTATTTTTTTTTATAGGTTATACAATTCTGGCCAATTAGTTTTTCAATTGACATAATTGAGACTACTATTTTAGACATATTGCTTAAAATAAGAAAAAAATCATTTCATTTTGATTTACCATTTAAAACGCCATTCATAGGCTTTTGCATGAAACTGATTTTAAAACTTTTTAAGTTAAAATCACAGAAAATGCTACAATTATATTATAAATGTCATGGAATAACTATAAAGCTTTAGTGTCATTATAAATGTCATGGAATAACTATAAAGCTTTAGAGCAAGTGTCAACAAAGGATAGGTCAAAAGCCCCTTCCTAGCAAGAGACTTTCTCAATCGAAAACCCAATGTCAAGATAACTCTTATGATTTGAGCTACCATTTTTTAATATATAACTTGGTTAACTTCTTAACCAATCCCTTGATAGTAGCCCATCAATTTGAACCCGTAAATCTTTCTTAGTAAGTGTCGTTGAACAAAGACTAATAGAGATCACAGTTTAATATCTTTTTCGAACCTCACCCTTATATTGATCCTAGTGAACATACGTTGAAGTGGGTCGACTCAAAATAGTCGACACACAACCAATGATTTCGTGATGCAAGTTCGTGATGGAGATTTAAGGATTAGTGACACCTGTCCTTCTCCCACTATCTATTTGTAAATAGGATTCATTCCCACTTAGATGAATTAGCCTAATCTTGCTCATCCAAGTTTCAATCTTATACTTATGTTGGTTAGATTTATTTTAATGTTAATTGCCAAGTTTTTACAATAAAAAAATAATTACATTATTTGAGTCTACACAAAGTGATCCGTGATTTTTGGCCATTTCAGCCCCCAAATTGCGTTCATAGGTAGAGATGTTCCATAAACTGTCATCTTAAGTACCTCTATCCTTTGGAAGAACTTTCTTAGATAGGATTCCCGTTTGACAAATCTTCACATAGTCAAATTGCTCTTTAATTAATCATATTGACTAAATAATCAAGTAATAGCAATTAATCTTATTAATTATATTCACTTTTATAGATTATAAGGTTGTACCCTTTTTAAACCATTGTAAAAAAATATATTCATTTTTATAACATACTTAAAATGAATATTTTTAGGTTCTATTTAAAAAACCGTTTTCCAAAAATACAATAATTCATACATTCAACACGATTAATCAAATAAATAACCATTATTTATTGTGAGATCTACATGCTAAACAATCCTAAATATGGAATTGTATCCCTATAATATATCTAATATATTTAATACATATTTAGGATGCATGAATCTTTTAACCTATTGTGGGATTTTAAATATATATTACATGTTTTACGCAATATATAAAGTACCCATACAAGCAACAAATAAATAGTTAATGAACGATTTGATGTTCGACATAATTAAAGAAAATTTGAATTGCAATTATATAATAAGATAATCTCCAAGACATATCTTGGGTCTCAATCTTCTTGATTTTCATAATACTTTGACTGGACAAACACTAAGCTCTGTTTAAATATCTGAAAAATAGTTTCTAAGAATATTCTAATATTTAAATAACTCTAAGTTAAGGTCTCCCTTAAAGTTAAAATTATTCCATAAAAAACATTCAAAGTAATTTATTTATTTTAATATCTTTTAAATATTTATGGTTACCATAATTTTCCTACCCTTTATATTTTTCAAAAATATTGGATTTTGTTTTAAATGATAATTGAGATAAATATTTTTTTAGAATATTTTATTTTTCCTACTCAAATATTTGATTCCAAGACATTCTAGGAAAATCTCAAAATAAAAATTCAAGAAAAACTCCCAACAACCTCGTCGTTTATTTTGAGTCCCTTTGACTTTAAACTCAACACCCTTAAAAGGGCCTCACAAACAACCTAGTGGGTGCAACCTCGAGAGGGTACCCTCCCACTTTTTTGTGTTTCTCCCTCCTTGGTGTTCTTCACATTCTTCGTGATGTTCTTTGTGTTCTTCGTCTTTTGGCCAATTTCAAATTGCAAAAAAATCAAAAAACTATAATACAAAGTGTTTTCTATACCCAATATCTTGTGTTTACAAAAGATCTAAACAAAATATAAAATCCAAATGCTAAAGCAAAAAATCTCCAACAAAAAACAAAGTTGTTACACCAATTGTTAGGAATATAGAGTAGGTGCATGCTACAAATGCTATGTGTGATAGAAAAAAAATAAATATTAATTTAACTTTTTAATTAATCGACATGTAACGCCTTAGGTGATTGACTTGTTGTTGTAAATTCATACTCACATTAAATGACGCCTATAATCTAGTCATTAGAATCTAGTCATTAGTTTCTCTTTTCACACTCTATATTTCAAATTCATTGGTCCTTAAAGATGAAATAATATTGTCTGTTGTGACTAATTCCATTCTATACTTTAATACCGCCTTTACGTTTTGTAAGTATCTGAAAGTGAGTTTAATAGAACAAAAGCTATGAGAATATCTAATGGTTTCGTCAATACTTTTGAAATCATTAGTGATCTTCTTGAATTCATAAAGATTTTGTGAAAGGGTTTTTGATGTACTTATTGAAAATAAGAAACTCTCTCTCTAAAGTACATCTCAATATAGATCTTTTGTAGCAGAAAGTTGTTCTAACTTTGTTCGCATCTTGTATGCATTATCTTGATCAATAACCTCTCTTAACACATTATCTCTAAGGTTTAAAAATAAAGTTCCATTTGTTGCCAATTCCATAGTCTTTTTGTCATTTTTCAACATTTAGATTTGAAGTTTTGATGGATTGAAAATGGCCCAGTGAGTCTTCTGCTGACCTAGGATAATTTTAACTTTCTATCATATTTTTTGATATAATATCGTGTTTTCGCCATTAACACCGAAAGGAAAAATCAATGTCGTTTGGAAATTAAAAAAAAAAAAAACTCTTACATAGACTTTCTTGGATGGCTTGAATGGATTTTTTTTTTTTTTTTTTTTTTTTAATCTGGTTATTCAAGCTCTTATACCTATTAGAGAGATTTGCAAAAGTTGAGGAAGTTGAAAGTCCACAGATGATGATGATTTCTTTTTAGCATCTCTATTGTAGATGAAAACATCAAATGAACCAATACTGAGGTATGGCGGTATTGTTCGAAATCTCTATTTCTTTTTCTGTCTTCTTCTTTCTTTTACTCTTTCTCTCTTTCGATAATGAACCAAGAAAAATACATTGTAAGGACCCGACCCAAACTAGGGTCTCAACCTAGGTCCTTACCCTAATACTTGGATAAATAGTACTTAAATGCAAGACAGGTTGAATAATATTTCTCCATTAAAAACATGTAAAATAGTTCAGTAATGAAAGACAGTATAATCCATTGGTACTTAGTGAAAACATAAATAAAAATCATCCAAAATAAAATGTCTCGTGAAATAAGTTCATGAAAATGGAACACCCAACATAAATAACTAAGAGAAAAATAACCAAAAAGTACATGGTCTTTCCAGCTACTAATCAACCATCATGGTAAGCTCGTGAGTACTTGTGGAAGCCCACAAAAAATGGTGGGTTATTAAACTCAGTACACACCCTTAGCACGGCAGGCATCATGCATCATCAATCAAGAATAAATAAGTCATTCATACATATTAGTGATATTGGGATAACATGCTTACCTACCTGGTCTATAAATACTTGGGTAACATATATATCAAGCTTAACTACTAGGTCCTTGTAACCCTGAGTAACATAGTCGATCTACTAAGACAATATAGTCTTAGGTAACATGTACTCACATGCTTGTCTAGCAGGTCTTTGTACCTTTGGGCAACATATAATACGTGCTTGCTTACCAGAGTATAGGATACAACATACTTAGGGTAACAACAAAGAGCAAGGGTAACATGCCAACAACAGAGCTCATGGGTAACATGATAACATGCTTATCGGCCAAGTCTTTAATCAATTAAAATAGATAGCCTGGATAACATGCATTTCATGCTTACCTACCATAGCTTAATCAATTACAACCTAAAGGAATAACATGCATCATTCTTAATAATTTATAATATCTCATGTGTAACATCTATAACATGTTTACCAAATAGAGATTTCTCAACATGACTCACTAATCATATATGTCAATCATCAGACAATCAAACATTCTAGTTTAAGAATCTCATCGTATCAACTTAATAGTGAAATAGAAATATTATTCAAATCATCCACCCTTAAATTCATGATCATAATTAACCTTGTATCCTTATCTATGGCAAAGGGTCGCTTACCTTGGCCGAATTCCACTTAAAATTCTCTTAAGAATTTCAAAGTGCAACCCCGATATGTTAAATTTCGATAAACAATTGCGAAAAAAATTTCTTCTTTTCATTGTATTCCAACTTAGTTATATAGTACATCAAATAACTAACCCTAGAGAATATCTATAATATTTAAATAACCAAATCTACTAAATCTAAGAATAAGATAAAATCTATGAATTATATTCATAATTCCTTACATTCTCCCTCAAGTTGGAGCATGAAGATAACAAATGCCTAACTTGCCAACTAAAACTGGAAATTGTTGCTTATCAAGCGCTTTTGTTAAAATATCAGCCAACTGATGATTAGTATGAGCATATTTAGTAGTAAGATTTCCAGATAACGGCTTCGATATGCTTCGTAAGATAATGAAACACAGGATTCAAGGCAATATGAATCACTGATTGACTATCACACAACAGTTTCATAGGATGAGAATGCATAACACCAAGAGAAGTCATTAAAGATTTCAACCACTTCAACTCACAAGTAGTCACAACCATCACACGATACTTAGCTTCAGCAGACGAACAAGATACAGTTGCTTCGTTTTCCAAGAAATAAGAGAAGATCCTAGAAAAAACCATTTACCCAGTTAAAAAACGACGAGACAATGAGCAAGTTGCCCAATCACTGTCATAGAAAGCCAACAAATGCATCTCACCTAAAGATGGTAACAAAATTTCTTGACCTGCAGTGCCCTTCAAGTATCCCAATGTTAAACCTGTGGGCCAGTTAATAACTGTGTAAGGATATGAACTGAATAACTCAATTTAGAACGGATTATAAAAAAAACGGACAACTAAACGATGATGCTGATCTGGATGGGCATACGACTCCCCCTTAACACTAGCCAATCAAAGATTTTTCTCCATAGGTGTATCAATAGGCTTACTACCTAGCATATCAATTTCAGTCAAAATATCCAAAGCATACTTACGTTGACAAAGATATATAGCTTCTTCACTTCGAGCCACCTCAATACCCAAAAAATACTTCAAAACACCCAAATCTTTCATATGAAAACACGAACTCAAATAATCTTTAAATCTTAAAAATGCACCATGTGATGAACTCGCTATAATCAAGTCAACATGCACAAGTACATGAAGGGATACACAACCTTGAATATAACTAAATAATGATTAGTCAGCATAAGACTGCGTGAAACCATAAACTTTTAAAGCATTAGATAACTTATTAAACCATTTCAAGGCGCATGTTCAAACCAAATAAAAACTTACGAAGCTGACAAACCTTCCCTTGAACTGAAGCATTGTACCCTAGAGGAAGTCGCATATACACTTTCTCTGAAAATCACGATGAAGAAAATCATTATGAACATCCAGCTGATGCAATTCCCATTTCAACTTTGCAGAAACGATATGAAAAAGACGAACTATTCCCATTTTTGCCACAGGTGCAAAAGTCTCATTATAATCAATTCTGGCAACTTGTCGATTACCATGAACAACTAAGCATCCTTAAAGACATTCAATTTCACCAGTGGACGTATACTTGATTTTACACACCCAACCACTACCAATAGCCTTCTTGCTATAAGGCAAATCCTCTAAAGTTCATGTCCCATTTTGTTCAAGAGCATTAATTTCAACTTTCATCGCTTGACACCAACCTGGATGTTTCATGGCTTCCACCTTAACTTTACCAAAAGAACACAAAAAAGTTAAAACTACCACCTTAGACTATAAACAAACAAGTTCAAAGTATCAAAATTACCAAAAAGAAAATAAGGAAAAATTACTCTGATGAAGTGGCAACAACGAGTGGGCGATGGCGACAACGCGTGAGATTGGCAATGTCGGCGCATGTGTCACAAGCGAGGGGCACAAACCTGAAGGCTGTGAGATAAATGGTGCGCGGTTAATGGCTGAATTTAGGTTCGGAGCACACTTCTAGTTGTTTGGGGAGCTAACACATCTTGATCGAGAACTGAATCATAGGCTTGAATTGTCTGCGCGAACTCGAGACACGAGTTGTCGAATCTTGAATGTTGTCGGCATGTATCTGAAAGAAAACGAATCAAAACAAGACATGTCATGCTGCATGGAAAAACTCTATCAATGATTGGCTTTACATGCGATGTCAGAAAAAAAAAAAAAAAAAAAAAAGAGAGAGTATAGAATGATGGTGTCAGCTGCCAAATGATTTCTTACCTAAAAGTGAGATTTTATCTTTATATATGCTGCCAAAAAAATACCTAAATACCTTTGAGCTTAAAAATTACCATTTTACCCATAGTTTTCAAATTATAATCCTGCCCCTCTCGGGATAAGCTCCTCTAAGTCCTCCAAAGCCAAATTTAAATTAAAAACCACTTCAGGCGTCTCAAGAATTAGAAAACTAACATTTTAAGTTGGAAATAAAATTTTAAGGTTGTGACATACACAATGGACTTACTGGAATGTAAAGAAATTGAGAAGAGATAGAGAGTTGACACAATAGGTTTAATGGTTTAGTCAAAATTGGTTTACATCTACTTTGAAGAGCAGGATTCAAATAGAATTACAAGAGAGTTTCAAGAGTACAAAAAGTAAGCTTCTTGCCACTATGATTTGTATTCTAAATTATGGAACTGCTACTAAAGTCTATTAAGCATACACCCTATTGAGAATTGATTCCTTATATAAAAGTTATGTACAACATATTTGAAACTAACTTGCGGAATAGATTATAATACAAAATTTATGTTTACATTATTTGCGGGTATTGATAAGATTGTTTGATTAATTTGACTCCCACCACTAAGAAGTATGTATGAAACTTCTTCTTATAACATATCTTGATTTACAAATATGCATTGGTTAGGATGGAAAAGCATGGGCTAGCCAAATCATTCTAACATGTCATCTTTGCATAAGGTGAAAGAGACGACTCTTATTAAAAGATTGCTAAGTTAAAACTAATATCCATTTTCTAATGCCTCTTTCTTGATTTAGCTAACTTTTCTTCAAATTTCATGTATATCTTATCTAGAGAGGTATTTTGGTGGACCTTTGTCTCTATGTCGTCCTCTAATGATAGATCCAAAGACACTTTTTCATTTGCACAACTAAAAATATTGAGAAGCCTTTCTGATTTGTCAAGCTCTTAGGAAGCCTCTCTTACATTGATACGAACCACTACGAGCCAAGGTTTCGGTCCACACGTTCAATGACACTAAACCCACAAATGGCTCTCGACCCTTCTTTATTAATCAAAATGGTCATAACGTATTTACAAAACAAATGGGTATATACAAGTAATAAATCGAATCGGTCCAACCTACTCCTAATCGACAATGCTCCTCTATTTCGGTCGTCTCCTGTACAACTGCGTAGTCCGAGGCCTATCATTACCCACCCCCCAAACACCCACTTTGTTCTCAATGTGAAAATCTTAAAATTGTTGGCTAATCATGTCATACTCTTCCCACGTTGTGTCACCAGCCTCCGCATCTTTCCACTGAACCAACACTTCCCGTTATTTAGGATGATGGATTGATTGCCTACACCAAAAACCATGAATTAATGCATTATCACCGACATATCTTCTGCTGAATTTTCTGGTACTTACAATACCAGGAATGTCTTTCCCACTGCACGTCATAATTGAGAAACATGAACCACCAGATGGATTTTGACATCCGCATGTAAACATAGTTTGTATGCCACCTCATCTACTTTACTCAATATTGAAAATGGTCTAACATATACCTCGGAGTGAGTTTAGCATTCAAACGTCTACACAAGGTACCTTGTCGATACGGCTTAATCTTCAAGTAAACCCAATCACCCACCTCAAAACTGTCATCCTGATCTTTCTTATTCGCCGCCTTCTTCATATATTGTTGAGCAAATAGTAATGTTCTTTAATTTTTACTAATTAAGCGTCTCGATCCAAAAATTGACTGTCCACCGCTCCCACACTTGACTCTTGATTTTGATTAGAAGCAATGTCAGTGGTACCCTATCATAAAGTACTTCCAACGAAGAACATTTCAGCCCGTGTGGAATGGCGTATTGTAATTATACTCGGCCTAAACCAAAAGCTGATGCCTTTTCCTCTGACAAGTCATTGTAAAACAACGCAAATATGTTTCCATGCCCCTATTTACTACCTCTGTTTGACCATCGATTTGCGGATGGTAAGTTATGTTAAAACGCAATTGTGTCCCATGTGCTTTAAACATTTATGTCCAGAATAAGCTTGTGAATATTGTATCCCGATCCATCACTATACTCATCGAAACACCATGTAATCGAACAAGTTTCGTAATAAATACCTTAGCCACTGATGCAGCTATAAATGGATGTTTCAATGCAATGTAGCGAGCATATTTCAATAAACGGTTCACTACCACTAAAATTGTGTCAAACCCCTCAAATCGTGGCAACCCCGTTACAAATTCCATTGAAAGATCTTCCCACCCTTATCTAGAATATCTAAAGGCTGAATCAAACCTGCAGGCGACAAAGTTAGATACTTAGCTTGTTGATAAACTCCACACAATTACGCATAAATTCTCGTACACGAGACATCATCCCCTTCGAGTAATTAAACCTCCCTACGAATGCGTGTAAAGTTTGTATTGTTCCTCCATGGCCCTCAACCACTGATGAGTGAAATGTTTCTAATAGCAAATCAATTGTTGGAGAATCTAGTGGCAACACCAACTTCCCTTGAAAAAATAACAATTCATCCTTAATTGTATATCATATTTCCACGTAGTCATTCCTCGGTATTTTGTTGAGTTTTTCTGCAATCTCTTGGTTATTCCTTTGCTTCTCCCTAATGTGATCAGGTTAATACCTTTTGTCCAACTGATTGCGAAGCACTCCACCGACTTGGGTATTCGTGATAGCTTATCTGCCACCACATTAGATCTCCCCGATTTATATTATATCTCAAAGTCGTATCCTAACAGCTTGGTTAACAATTTTTTATATTCCCCAATGACTATCCTCGGATCTATGATATACTTCAAGCTTCGTTGATCCATTAAGACTACAAAATATCGTCCAAGTATGATCTCCGCTTCGAATTGCCATCAAGATGGCTAACAATTCTCGCTCATACATCGGCTTATTTCGATGTAGTGGAGGTAAGGAATGACTGAAATAAGCAATTGGATGCAAATTTTGCATTAATACCGCTCCTACTCCCACTCCAGATGCATCAGCCCAATGACGAATTCCTGCTAAAAATCAGGTAATCCCAAATCTGGAACTGTTACCATTGCTCTTTCAAAGCCTCAAAAGCCTTGGTTGCCGACGAATTCCATTCAAACTTGGCCCTTTGAAATTTTAGAATGAGTGGAAAAGCAATAGTCTCATAATTCTTCACAAATTTCATGTAGTGACCAGTATCCCAAAAAACTCCGTAATTCCTTGATATTTTTTGATACCGGCCACTGACTCATAGCCTAGATTTTCGAAAGATCTGCTGACACCCCTTCATGTGAGATAATATGCCCCATGTACTCAATCCTTTGTAAAGTAAACGAACATTTCTTCTTATTAGCCAGTAACTCATTTTGAAGCAAGATCTCCAAAACAATTTGTAAACGCTGCACATGTGCCTCCAGAGTTCTGCTATACACCAATATATTATCAAAAATACCAACACATATTTCCTTAAGTATGACCGTAATACCCTGTTCATCAATGCCTGAAAAGTGGACGGTCCATTCCTTGATCCAAAGGGTATTACTAAAAACTTATAATGCCTTTCATGCGTCCGAAAGGCCATCTTATGGATATCTCCATCTCAAACCCAAATCTCGTGGTATCTCGATTTAAGATCAATTTTGGAGAAGAAACAAGTACCATATAATTCATCGAGCAATTCCTCCACCACGGGTATTGGAAAATTGTTTGGAAACCTTACCTTATTCAATGCCTGATAGTTGACTCAAAATCTACAGCTTCCATCTTTTTTCCTCATAAGAAGAATTGGGCTCAAGAACGCACTATGACTCGATTTAATAATTCCAACTTGAAGCATTTCCCTGACTAGCCTTTCAATTTCTTGTTTTTGAAACTGAGGGTAATGATACGGCCTAACATTCACAAGTGTTGCTCCGGTTAATAGCGAGATTTTATGATCATTATCCCTTTACGGGGGCAACATTGACACTGGCTCAAAAACCTTAGAATATTCATCCAATAACTAACTCACCTCCCTAATCAACAAACACCTCCTACTACTCTCCTTTGTTCCATCCACGTTGTTAAGTTCTACGATGAAACCCTGACCCTTCAACTTCAATGTTTTAATCAATGTCTTTAAAGACACCTCCGATCGAATTAACGTTGGATCCCCTTTAAGCACCACCATTGACGGCCCAACTTTGAATCTCATGTCTAACTTTTCATAATTTGTTACCACGTCTCCTAAAGTTGATAACCATTGCACTTTGAGAATTATGTCAGAACTCTTTAATTTCATTGGTAAAAGATCTCGTACAACTGTTATTTCCCCAACACATAATGCCACCTTCTTACATACTCGTGAACCTCGTACTGATGTTCTCGTACCCAACATAATTTCGTACCCCTCAGTTTCCTCCATTGGAATCTGCAATTCCTTAACCACTTCAAGAGAAATGAAGTTATGTGTGGCTCCATTATCAACCAAAACTACCACCTTTTTGCTGTCTATCAACCCTTGGAGTTTCAAAGTTCCCGGATTCCCCAACCTCATCATAGTATGCAAGGACAACTCCACATCTTCCTCATTAACATCATCCTCCTTTTCTTCTATGACTGTAGTCACCTCTTGCACTTTTTTCTCCTCCTCCCCTTCAAATATAAGCAATTCCTTCCTCTGACACCTATGCTTCGGGTCGTAACTTTTCATCACATCTAAAACACCCTCCTCTTTCCTTTTTACTTTGTATCTTCGCCTCTGTTAACGTTTAAAGGTGTTGGATAACCCTATCGTTTAGCGCTCATATTTGTTCGCCTTGGACTCAAATTGATGATCCTAGTATTTCCCCAACATTTCCAACAATCATTTTACTTATAGTCCCGGCATCACCTCCCTTCTGACCTCATCCTCTGCGTCTAAATCTAACATACTTGAGTAATCCTCAAACTTTTCTCTATAATCTTGCACCTTCCCTTCTTATTTTAAGGAAAAAAACCGCTCGTGCAACGAACCCAATCTGGTTGAGGAGTAATTGTCGGAACTCATCCCAATTCTCTATCGATCGTCTCTTGTCCACCCAATTGTACTATTTTAATGAAATTTTTCCCAAACACAGAACCGCTGCTTCGATCTTCTCTGACTCTGATAACTGATTAATTGAAAAATACCTCTCTACTTGAACAAGCCAATCTTGAGGATCTTCCCCCACAAATATAGGTATTTCCATCTTCCTCATTCGGAGATCAAACACCGACACTATCTCTTGTGCAAAACTCATCCCCGCTTCCTTTGTATCGTTTTGTCCCTGCAATTCGCCTTGTTTCATCTTTTCTTCTTTTTTTCCCACTCTGATGCCTCTATACTTCAACTGGAACATCGATTGGCTTTCTTGATACCCTCTACGGGCCTTCAACACTTCTTACATCTCCGATTTCAACGTCCTATCCACATCGGCCATAAGACTCATCTGAGTTGCGCTCAATTCCATCATCATCGCGCCCAAATCTCTCGCCACCGTCTTCTTCAATTCGACCAATTGTGACTCCAACGCTTCAACTCTCGTCTCCATCCTAGTCATCCCCAATCTCGCAGATGCTCTGATACCAAAACTGATAAAACCACTACAAACCAAGGTTTCAGTCCACACGTTCAACGACACTAAATCCACAAATGGCTTTCGACCCTCTTTTATTAATCAAATGGTCATGTTATATTTACAAAACAAATGGGTATTTATATCCCAACCTATTTACAAGTAATAAACAGTACCGGTTACTTACAAATCGAACTGGTCCAACCTACTTTTAAATGACAATGCTCCCTTTTTTCGACCGTCTCTGGTACACCTGTGTAGTTCGAGACCTATCATACATCATCTTGGCCCTTCAAATTCTTTTGGGTTTGAATTATACAACAATGGATCCCCAAGAGAAACATGGAAGTATATAGACTACACGGTTGGTATCTAGGATGCTTGTTTAACTCTTTTATAGAGTTATTAAAAACAAACTTTTATAATTACTATTTAAACACTTCATACAAACGAGCTATTATTACTTTTTTTTTTTCATTAAAACCACTCAAAATAATATCTCATTTCTGATCACTCAAAATAATCATTCCAAAATTATTCATCCAAACAACCCTACAACTATGGGATTATGAGTGTTTTCTAATCCTAAGATTGCAATAAAGGGAAAAAAAAGAGTGAGCTCATATTTGCAACTTCTAGATGCGATCCTGATGGCAATAACATATTTCCACAAATTAAACTATTTGAAGGAGAAACGAGCATTATTTAAGGGTCGCAACATAATCTAAAAATCGATGTTGACAAGAAAAAAGGCATAAAAGAAAAAAAAAAAAAAAAAAAAAAAAAAAGAAGAAGGGAACTTTATATACATAGCCAACTAGGCAATAATTATTACATTTCTACCAAAAAACTAAATTTTATTGCAAGCATATTCAATCTGCAATTTTCTACATTTAATAGTATATAGATTTTTACATAAATACCTCTTTATACATAGTTTCAATTTCCTACCGTTATAGACTTTTTAAAAACCAAAAAAAATACTTTCCATAAATTCGAAAAAAACTTTCATCCACGTTGCAACTCACCCACTATTTCCCCTATTATAGCGTTACTGGGGTATTTCTGCCGATTTTGTCAATCAAATAAAGCAGAAGCAGATGCCAATTTTCTCAGACCGTTTCGTCTTCATCAGGATTTTCTCCCGCCGATTTTCACTTCATCACCGATATATATTGTATTTTACTACTCATCTAAAGGTATTTTTTAATTTTATCTGAAAAAAACTTTGGTTTTGCATCTCTTCAGCCGTATTTTCTAGGGTTTCAGACGGTATTGTTTGCGGTAAAATCGATGGTCATTGGCATTTTCCTTTCTTACTACGGCGACGTTATACAAAAACATTCTTGGAATATCTTTTCGGGATCTCTTTCTTTTTGTGTGCAACCATTCTGTTTCGAGGGAACGGAGAAGATAGCCACAACCGTCGGAATCTTCGTTGCCGCTATCATCGAGAAGCTTCATTGCCGCCGCCGATTGTTGTTCAATGCTTCATCCATCAATGTTCAATGATCTACTTGATTTGATGCTGACGACTACAAAAAAAAACTCTAATATTAGAGTTTGCAACATTAAGTTTCTATTATATAGAAGATGAAAAATACTTATATAATACCAATACGTATATAATACTGTATTAATATCTTTTTTGTTACATATATAAATACTGATAGTTGATATTGTATTAGAATTACTGTATTACACTATATCAAAACTAATGTTAAAAATACCAATTTAATACTCTATATGTTGTAAACCACTAACATGCTAACGATAATAATATCTAGATGAATATCATAATAATAATATGCTGATTCGTATAAATACAATAGTAATACAATTCAGATTGGATTTAATGGGAAAGGAACAAAGATAAAAACTTACTCATTTGGAAAATGATAACTCATACTACTTAACAAATTCAAAAAAAAAACATAAAAATTTACTGAATATTAGTGATTAGACATATGTAATAATAAGGGTATTATCACGAAATGGCGAAATACCTACTGACGATTCAAAGAAGAAATACAATTCGAACGAAGATGGAGATATCTCTGAACGTACAATTAAAATTAAAAAAAAAAGAAAAAAAAAAAGAAAAAAAGAGGAGATTGAACAAAATTAGGGATTCTAGATGAAAAAGAAAATTGTTATACATACAAAAGGAAATAATTTATTTAAAGAAAAAGAAGCATTGAATACAAAAAAAAACTACAACTTGTCAAATATGAAAAAAATAATTTCATATTAGGTAATTAAGGGCAAAATGGTAATTTAAATTAAATTCATTTATGAATAAAAATCTATTTGAATATCCTTACAATTAAAATTAATTTGGGATAAAAATGTAAAAAAAAGAAAGATAGAACAATATTTCATAGTAAATCTCGTCGAAAAGTTTTATGCCCCGGTTTTGAAAGGGACTGATCAGAGGTGCGAAAAAGGGTACCAAATGTTCTAAGGGTACCATCATCTTAACATTTATTTTCTACAACCCAAAACAACTGGCAAGAGTGATATCAACATATCATCCAAGTCTGAACAAACAAGTCGGCTATGTACCAGAAGCTCTACCTTAATTCTTCAAGGCATAGCAAGTCAAATTTCCTATCATGGTTTGAGAGCCAAAGCAAGTCCTACTTTAGCACTCTTCTCGATCGCTTTGGTGTCTACCTCCCCAGATACAGTGAAGAATGATTTTGGACGCCACTCATGCTGGATAAGGGCACTTGCCTTGCCGAAGTTATTCACTCGAGCCTTCACCGAGGTCAGTGGATCAAGTGCATGTTGGGTGCCAACGGTGATGGTATTCTCATTGGAGGAAAAGCTGTGAGCAACCTCGGCTCCGACAGCAGTGCTAGTCAAAGGGTTAACTGTATGGTAGTATGATGCACTCAACGTATCACCCTTGTCATTCCTGAGCATGAATGTGCATAATAATTCCTCTTAATATTATACTAAAAAGGCCAAAAAATAATAAGCCTGCAAGAGAGTTAACTAAAAAACTCACAAGGTCAGAGAAGCAATCAGGTCTGCGTTGGCAAAGCTCATTCCGGCATTAACTTTTGTGAAGTTTCCAGTTTTGGTATCAAATGAAAG
Source organism: Cyclanthera cordifolia (assembly GCA_037832605.1). NCBI lineage: Eukaryota > Viridiplantae > Streptophyta > Magnoliopsida > Cucurbitales > Cucurbitaceae > Cyclanthera > Cyclanthera cordifolia. The sequence goes on from JBBMEG010000018.1 coordinate 9,675,711, forward strand.
ATCGGTACCAAGGGCAAGAAGATTTGTCCCAATGACACCAGAAAAGTTGACAATTGGATTGGCTGTCAACCCAAGACTCGTGCTGATTCCAGCATAATCATGCAGATATTGCAGTTCCACCTACTTGACAAGAACAGATATCAGTTGGGCGGTTCTTATCTCCCTGTTTTATGACTATTTTAACACATTTTTGGAGCAAACTGAAAAATAAAATGCACAACTCAAGAAAATCACACACAATAGATGGAGACTGAAAACACATTAATCCATTACTCACCTTTCCAGACCTTTGATCGGGAACTTTGAAACTAAATATTGCCTTCAATCCAGGAGCAGGTTCATCCACAGTGATGGTTGTGATAAGCTAGTAATTTCATAAAAGTCAACATCAATTGCACAAAGATAGATATGATATATGAAATACATAAGGAATATACAAGGAATATACAAGGAATATACAACTTCACTATCAAATACCAGTAATTACAAAATGACATTTCACAAACTTACTACAAGTCTATAACTAAGAATTTTAATACTTTCTTTTTTTTTTATGTTTGATATCCTTGACTAAGCCAGCTTGAGCGAATCTTGACTAGATCACAAGACATAATCGTCTGACCCTACAATATTTGGATATCAAGGAACCCCCTTTGGAAGCGGTGGTGGGCTGTAGAAGGCGAGCTCGTCACTGCATGGTCGCGCTGCATCACTTCGACCCCACGCTACGGCTAAGCAAAATGCAGCCTAGCTCAGGCTTGGAAGCAATTGATGATTGGCTCGTTGAGGAAAAACAAGGGATGCCTTAAAGAATTAACAGCACGAATGCACTGTGTCGCGGTCATGCTTGTCCAAGGCTTGTCTAGGGCATATGCCTTGACACCTCATGTATGCTTGTCCAAGGCTTGTTGCCCATGGTCCCATGCCTTTGCCACCCCTCGTCATCATGCTTTCTAGTGTAGTCTTTTCTTATATCGTTGGCCCTTGGCCCTTGGCCCTTGTCTTTTGTGTGTCGCAACACCCTGTTTGACTCCTCGCCATTTTGATATGCAAGGTTGCCATATCAAAAATGGTCCAAAATGTACTATAGGAGGTAGTGAACTCCCACCAAGTTATACGTTAAAAAAGCTTTTGTCTAAATTCCTGTAAACTACTCGAGGCATATAACCTATCAAAATGTATTCTAAAATCTTTTTTTCAAAATGTTTTTCCCGAGACTCAAGATGAAGGTTCCTAAGAGAGCTCGTTCGTGCCAATGGCTTTCCAAAATTTTCCCGTGACGCCCATCGTAAGCTAGAACGGGTTGGACACGTTCACTTCGTCACTTAACAAAGTACGACCATGATAGTTGGTATCTGAGCCGAAACAATTCTAAGAAAGTGGCTTGCTCAATTATGTCTGCTAACAAGCAACTTGGTAAGTCGCAATCCGACCGACTGGCCGAGATAGAGGAGCATTTGCTCTACCTAGTGGAAGTCCCTGATAACATTCGATTCTTGGAATCTCGAGTGAGCGAGATTGAGGCCAGACAAATCAAATTGACGCGATAGCTGGCCGTGTGGACAGAATGTCGGTTCAAGAGTTGATGCTGAGGGTCGAGACCCTAGAGGAGAAAGCTTCTTGCCCCACCGCCTTCGAGCGGGAGGATAGTTCTACGGGCTCTTTTGCCCATATGGAGGAGCGTATCAATGTCCTGGACAACTCCCAGAAGACGATAATTCAAATGGCCACTGACCTTTTGGATGACGTAAAAGTTATGTTTGACCTCCTCAAAGCTCAAATAGAAGACCTAAGCAATAAGTTAAACCTCACTATGAAAGCGGTGGGGGAATCATGGCCCAAATGGAGGCGCACAATGCAGTTGAACAAGGTTAAGGTCCCAGAACCGAAACCCTTCTGCAATGCTCACGATGCCAAGGCGTTAGAAAACTTCATATTCGATTTAGATCAATACTTTCAAGTCACGAACACGTCGTCCGACGAATCTAAAATTGCACTGGCAACCATGCATCTAGTTGATGATGCAAAACTTTGGTGGAGATCTAGGTTTATGGGCATCGAACGGGATAGGAGTACCATTGAATAATGGGAATAGTTAAAGCAAGAACGTCGATCTCGATTTTTCCACGAAAACATTGAAATCTTGGCAAGGGACAAGCTGAGAGAGTTGAAACAGACTGACAGCATTCGAGATTATGTCAAACAGTTCCCAACACTAATGTTGGACACACGCGATATGTCTGAGAAAGACAAAGTTTTCTGTTTTGTCAAAGACTTGAAACAGTGAGCGAAATCGAAGCTATACGAATAGAGAGTACAAGACCTTGCAACTGCCTATGCAGTTGCAGAACAACTGTACGACCTGAACGTCAACATACCTCAAGATGCAAGAAAGAATCCCAGTTCCTCGAACAATACGAAAGGTACCACTCGCTCCACCTCGCCTAAAAGCAGTGGGGGAGATAAATCAAACGGAAAAGACTGGAGACCCTCCCAATCGAGGGGAGGATACCAAGGGTGAGGGCCATACCAAAACCGACCCCCAAGCTGCATCTTATGCAAAGGAGCAAATCAGACATTTGAGTGCCCGAAAAGGACGACCTCAAGGCTTTTCAAGCCACGTTTGACACTAACGCTGAGACAACAACTGAACCTGCCAAGTTGAGTACGCCACAAAAAGAAGGCAACAACCCTCGCATGGGGGCCTAGAAATTTCTATCTTCCCTACATAATAAAATGGGCCAGTCTGAAAAGTCTTTAGAACGTGGGCTCATGTAAGTCGATGCATAGGTTAACCAAAAGTCGACCAAGAGTACCATGGTCAACTCAGGAGCCACCCATAACTTTAGGACCGAAAGCGAAGCGCATCGACTAAGCCTACCATGGGATCGAGATACTAGGAGGATGAAAGTCGTCAATTTGACAGTGTTGCCCATCATAAGTGTGGCTAGAAGGGCGGCGTTAAAGATTAGAGACTGGGAAGGACAGGTGGACTTCATGATTGTCAAGATGGACGACTCTGATGTTGTCCTAGGGATGGAGTTCCTTTTAGAACACAAAGTCATCCCAATACCTCTAGCCAAATGCTTGGTCATCACGGCATCAAGCCCTACTATTGTCCAAGCCGCCATCAACAACGACATAAAGATGATCTTGGCCCACCAGCTGAAGAGAAGGCTCAAGCACAATGTTCCCACGTTCATAGCCATCCCAATGATGGAAAAAGTTGTCACTAAAGAAGTCGTCCCTACAGGAATTCAACGTGTTCTAGAGAAATATCAGGATATTATACCTGACTCTTTACCAAAGGCTTTACCTCCGCGTAAGGGAATCGATCATGAAATCGAACTGCTTCCAGGGACTAAACCTCCATCCAAAAATGCTTATAGAATGGCCCCTCCTAAATTGGTCGAGCTTCGAGAACAACTAGATGAACTCTTAAGCAAGGTTCATTTGGCCTGCTAAAGCCCCCTTCGAGGCCCCAGTCCTATTCCAGAAAAAGAAAGACGGCAGCCTTCACCTATGTATCGACTATCGCGCTCTTAACAAAATCACTGTCTGCAATAAATACCCTTTACCAATCATAACTGACTTATTTGATCGTCTGCATGGTACGAAATACTTTTCAAAACTAGACCTGCGATCGGGATACTACCAAGTTTGTATTGCAGAAGGGGATGAACCAAAGACCACATGTGTGACCAGATATGAGGCATCAAGTTCCTTGTAATGTCGTTTGGCCTCACCAATGCCCTAGCTACTTTCTGCACTCAGATGAACCAAGTGTTCCACGAATATCTTGACAAGTTCGCAGTAGTATACCTCGACGATATCGTAGTCTACAGCTCAACCATGGAGGAACATCAAATACACCTACAACTCGTCTTCGAGAAGTTGAAGAGGAACCAGTTATGCGTAAAGAGAGAGAAATGCTCGTTTGCCCAGAAACGCATAAACTTTTTAGAACATGTGATCGAATGCAGAAAGATAGGCATGGAGGATGGAAAGGTCAAGGCCATACACAATTGAAAAGTAGTTACAGAGTTACGTTCCTTCCTTGGATTAGCCAACTACTATAGGCGATTCGTTGAAGGATTCTCAAGGCGGACTAGACCTCTGACCGATCTCTTAAAGAAAGGACTGAAATGGAATTGGACTCCAAAATGTCAAGCGGCTTTTGAAGATTTGAATAAGGCCATGATGGAAGGACCGGTACTCGAAATTGCCGATCACCAAACCCTTCAAGGTCGAAACTGATGCCTCTGATTTGGCTTTAGGTGGCGTCCTGCTTCAAAAAGGTCTTCCTATTGTTTACGAAAGTAGAAAATTGATTGATACGAAATAGAGGTATGTTGCCTCCAAGAAAGAAATGTTAGTCGTGGTGATAAGCTCCAACGTTGCTTGGTTTTACAAAGCTAAAGGTCTTACACTAGGATCCTTGTTAAAACTCACAAATATGGAAAAACTCAACACTCGATCCCAACAAAGAGTTAAGTTAGAATGGTGGAAACTCTTAGATCACACTTAGAACCTATGATGGACACTCTTAGATCCTAAGACAACTCACTCCAAAATTAGTTTGATCATATGACTAATCCAATGAATTGATTTTACATTCAAACCTAAAGCAAGATTTGAATAAAAAGACTAATCCAAATGGGGTCAAGAAAACTCAAGTTTTGATATCAATATTCTATCCAAAATGAGGTATTACAAGCCCTATTTAAGGTCAAAATTTTGTGCATGTCTTAGAACACAAAAGGCCTAAAAAACCTCTTAAGCATCTTTGTGGAAAAATAAGATCTAGGAAGCCAAAAGTCAATTGTACATCAATTGAGAGCCTTAAATGCTAGACAGAAGGGTAGATATGCTTTAAATACACCTAACAAACTCATCTAAAAAATCTTTACCAATTAGAGCTTGTTTCACAAGGTTTGAAATTAAAGAGTTCCAAAATAATAAATCTAGAATTGTTTTTTTCGCTTAAAATTCTGCATGTTGATTTTCCTTTCTTCTTGTAATTGCTCCTTCATTAGAATACAATAAGAAGGTTGGTGGATTCGTACCACGTGGTCCACTGTCTAATAGCCTGGAGACAATATCTCTTAGGGGACAAGTTTACTATTAAGATCGATAATAGTTTCATTTGCTACTTTTTCAAACGACCGAGGCTGTCATCGAAGCAGGCTCGATGGCAAGAATACTTAGAAGAATTTGACTTCCAGTTCGAACTTAAAATAGGGCGGGCGAACCAAGCAGCAGACGGCCTGAGTCGAAAAGGCGAACATGCGCCCTGTGCATGTTAGCTCAACTGCAGGCAAATAGGTTCAATGGAACCATACAGGAAAAGATCCGTGAACTTCTGCATAACGACCTAGCAGCTCAAAGCATCATTCAGTTAGCCAAACAAGGGAAGACCCGCCAATTTTGGGTAGAAGACGACCTTTTAGTAACCAAAGGTAACCAATTATATGTGCCCCGTTTGGGAAACCTCAAAAACGTGTTGTTGAAAGAATGTCACAACACCCTATGGGCGGGACACACTGATTGGCAAAGGATGTACGCACGATGTACGCACTGTTAAAACAGAGTACTATTGGCCAAACCTCCGTGATGATATCATGCAATTCACAAAGACTTGTCTTATCTGTCTACAAGACAAGGTCGAGAGATCAAGAATAACAAGGTTGCTGGAACCCCTGCCTATGCCAACAAGACCGTGGGAGAACATCTCAATTGACTTCATTACCCATCTCCCAAAGGTAGAAGAATTTGATGCTATTTTGGTGATCATTGACCAATTTTCCAAGTATGCAACCTTTATCCCCACTCCGAGAATGTGCTCAACCGAGATGACAGCTCAACTATTCTTCAAGAATGTTGTTAAATTGTTTGGAGTCCCTGAAAGCATCGTGAGCGATCGAGACGAACGTTTTACTAGGTTGTTCTGGACAGAGTTATTTCGGCTCCTGGGTTCAAATTTGAATATTTCCTCTAGTTATCACCTGCAAAAGAACGGTCAAACGGAGAGGTTCAATAGTATACTCGAAGAGTAAATGCACCACTTCATCGATGCGAGACAGAAAAATTGGGTTGACTTGCTAGACGTAGCTCAGTTCAGTTTTAACTGCCAAAAGAGCTCATCAACGAGTAAAACCCCCTTTGAGGTGGCATGTGGAAGAAAACCCCTTATGCCCCACGTAATCGACCAGCGGGAAAGAGCCCACAGGCATATAACTTCACAAAAGAGTGGAAACAATCTGCAGAAGTAGAAAAGCCTATTTGGAGAAAGCGTCCAAGCGCATGAAAAAATGGGCAGACAAGCAGCAGCGCCAACTAGAATTCCAAGCAAGAGTCAAGTCCACATTAAGCTGAGACCAGGGCAATTTTGCTTTCAAGGCAATCGTGACCAACGCCTCATACGGAAGTATGAGGACCTATTGAAGTTATAGAGAAAGTCGGGAAGACATCCTACCGGGTTAACTTGCCCTCATAGATGATGATCCACGTCAGTAGCTTGAAGCCCTACCATCCAGACCCAGACGGTCTCAAGACCTCAAGTCACCATGAAGGATACCATGGAGAAGCACGTGGAAGAGGTCCTAACTGAGAGAACCCACAGAGTTGAATGTCCAAAACGCGACATTCATGAGTTTCTTGTGAACTGGAAAGGACACCCAGACACTGAGATAAGCTGAGAACGAGCTGACGACTTGCAGTAGGCCGCAACCCAAATTGCTGCTTTTGAGAATAGTCGGTTGATGGGGATGTCAACCAATGAAGTGGGGGAGGATGTCACGGTCATGCTTGTCCAAGACTTGTCCACGGCGTGTTGCCCATGGTCGTCCAAGGCCGTGTGTCTTGACACCTCATGTATACTTGTCCAAGGCTTGTTGCCTGGCCGCATGCCTTCACAACCCCTCGTCATCATGTTTCTAGTGTAGTCTTTTCTTATGTCATTGGCTCTTGGCCCTTGGCCCTTGGCCCTTGTCTTTTGTGTGTCCCGACACCCTGTATGACTCCTCACCATTTTGATATGCAAGCCTGCCACATCAAAAATGGTCCAGAATGTACTATAGGGGTAGTGAACTCGTATATGTTAAAAGTTTTGGTCTAAATTCCTGTAAACTGCTCGAGGCATATAACCTTTCAAAATGTTTTCTAAAATCCTTTTTTCAAAATGTTTTACTAGGGACCGAGATGAAGGTTCCCGAGAGAGCCCGTTCGTGCCAACGGCTTTCCAAAATTTTTCCATGACGCCCATTCGTAAGCTAGAACGGGCCTGACCGTCACTTTGTCGCTTAACAAAGTACGACCGTGATACACTGCACCTCACACGTTTATAACAGAAACCTACAGTTAGGTAGGTAGATATAATGAATTGAACTCATCACTTCCCCGAGGCCCTCTTTACCACTAGACCGCTCTATGATGTCTTAGTTCCACAAGGTTCTCTTGACCACTAAACCACTCATTAGTTAAAACTTCAAATTTAATCAGCCTCAAACAAAATGACTCTTCGCATTGTCAAATGAATGTGAGCTACAAAAAGAGGCTCTTACTCCTTCCCACATCAAAATGAACCAACATATGACTATTGGCAATGAAGAATGATGGTTTCCATTTCCTAATGTATTTAAAAAGGCCTATTGTTTAACCAACACAAGAAAGTCAGCTTTCAGCACAAGAAAGCAAGACAGACTTGTTTCAAATGTCTATGTTGATTCAGTATTTTAATCAATACACTGCACATATTCATTAAGCAATGCATGATCATACAATCCTTGATTATGAACAACTCACATGAACTTTCTGAAGTTAATTTAGACTTGCTCATAGTACTTTAAAAGGCATGATTTCCCATTCTCATATAATGATCCTAGATGTTCAGATATAAACATGAAACAACAATTATACAAAGACATGTAAGTATTCTAAATTCTTAAGGCAAAGGGAATAAACTGAAGGTTAAACGTAATATTTAAAAACTGGTATAAAGTAATGGAGGGGGAGAGAGAGAGAGAGAGAAAGAGAGAGAGAGAGAGAGAGAGAGAGAGAGAGAGAAATGCAAGCATGATACTCCAATTTTAGCTGAGGAATACACTTAAAGTAGAACACTTCAAGAAAAATAGTTTACATTGGAGCTTGTGTCAACTTTGATATCAGTTGTAATGTTTTTGTTCTTCAGCTGAGTATTCACATCACCCAAAAATAGGTCACCCTTCTTTGTTCCTGAAGATGTTATAGCCTACAAAAAGAAAGACATAAACAATGTATAAGCAAAATCTTGAAAGATTAGAGAAGAATTATCTAGGTTATACCCAAAATATTCGGCACAAAGATATAGTACGTAAGCAGAAAAATCTGAGATGGAACTGAAACTTTTAAAGGGAAGACCAAACTAATTCAAAGAAACATCAGGAGCGAACTGTGAATCACTGTCAATGATGATGATGATTAGTGCATGCAACAAAACACAAAGCAACGTAACCTGTCCATTACCTCAAAAATATCGAAACCCAACATACATACATACGCACATTATACATATATATATACATATATATATATAGTTCTTGGTTTTTCTACTGTTTTATATTCAATACAATTCATTTCGGAATGGAAACAATACCCACCTGTGTAAGCTGTAGAGAAAAGCAGATCTAGAAACTAAAGAGTGTGGGAGGAGGAACTTACAACTCCAGTGGAAGAGTAGGTGGTGACGGTGAACTTGTGGTCGCTCTGGTAGTCTCTGTAAAGAAGATCTGAAAATAATAAAGGAAAAGAGGAAAAGATTAAAAATGAAGGATTGAACAGAGTAGAGAAGAAAGGAAGATGAAACAATGAATAACCTCTAGCTCTCTTGCCGATATCGGAGTAGAGACCAGGACCCTTTCCCATGATTTGTAAATGGAAATGAAGGATTCAAAAGGAAAATTAAATGAATTCCGTAATACAGACGATAGTCCTCTTCCCCAAACCACAAGAAAATGGATGGAGTAATCGCTGGCTCACCTATAACAACTTCGAAACCCTAATTTCAGCCATATTCTTTTTCCATTTTTTTCTTTTTCATACGGTTTTTCCTATTATTTTTTAACGGTTGGATTCTTTCTTTCCATTTTTTTTTTTTTTTTTGGATTACAAGAACCCGCGGTGGAAGATTTGAAGTCGTGCCTTGGTTTTTAGGTGTATACTATGCCTCTCAACTACTGTTCTTAGGTGTACAATTTGAAAAAATAATAATAATACATCATAATTTTTAATCTGACTCTTTCACATCTTTTACTCTATTTTTTCCGAAAATTTCATCCCATTTCAAATCAAAATTTATATGAAATTTTGTCTTATTCTCAATTGTGTTTTTTTTTTTCTAACTTTAATTTGTTTTTTCTACTAATTTAATTTTTATTATAGTTGAATTATTAATATAACTTTCAAAATAGTTTAGGAATTACAAATTAAATTTTTTATTTTTAAATAATAGAAACTATCGAAATTAAAAAAACATTTACATATATTTCTTTTGTTATTTTGTATTATATTCATTCAAAACTAATATAAATTTTAAAAAATAGAAAATAGTAATAGTTCAGCTAGTGTATTTTGATGATTAATATGTCATGAATTTGATTTTTTTTTTTTTCTTCAATTTTTGTTGTTTTTTACAAAAAAAAAATAAAATAAAAAATGATTTGGGAAGATTAACCATTTATATTTAAGATTTTCATTAAGTTGGATAATATTAGTTAACTTTTTAAATTATAAATTTAATTAAAAACATAAAAATTTAAAAAAATGAGAAAAAAATATTATTCCAAACTTTTTTTAATTACTATATTGACTAGAATTTTCTTAACTATAATCCAATAATTTAATTTTGGATTTGACTGATATCTACTAGCAATATAGCGTACATAAGGATACCTAGTGTTGAGGTCTAGGGTATTGATAACTCTCAAATATGAGAGTTATTTGTTAGCCTTAAAGGAGTATTCAAATAAGATGACGTCATAAATTATAGATTTTTAGAGAATTAATTAATAAAGCATTGTGTTGATGCCGAAAAATGGTCAACGGTCTATCCACAGTACTATTTGTTTAGTAGAGGACGAAAGGGCCTGCAAA
>JBBMEG010000018.1:9685938-9713514 GCA_037832605.1 Cyclanthera cordifolia
GCTTTGGTCCTAAGGTCCTTTGTTCGGGTCCCGGTCTCTTCCGAGACTTCCGGGCCATATTTTACGTCATAACACATTGTATTTCATGTGCAATTCTGAGGCGTAGCAATTTTTTAATACAATATGATATTTCAGCAATTATTTAGTTTTTGTGCATTAATGTGTGAATTAATCGTATTTCTAATCAAAGAAGCTAAGTCTGGAAGTTTCCTGTACTTAAGCAGATACGCGGTGTCTCAAATCAATGAAGACATTTACAAGTGTTAAGTTGAAGCATATTGCTAAAGAAATAGGTTGTTTAGATGCACGTTTCAATAAACACGTGGTAGAATCTTAAAAGTGACGTGAATCTCGAGGTGAAATGAATTGATCTCAGTCGTTGGAGAGTTTTGTGTATATTGTTAGATTGCAAGAACAATTATAAGCAAAGATTTTATCCCAAGTCATTTCAATTTTAGTTAGATTTTAGACAGTGTTTTATTGAGTTAGCTGTAGCGATTGGAAAAGAATGAGAAGTTCATATATGTAATCACTCGTTTTTCGTTATACGATCCTAGCTTTTTCTCTCTAATCTTATCGTTTTACTTTTGTTCATTGTTTGCTGAATTATACGCTGCTTTGATTTCGATTTTAGTTTGTAACACATTTAATCATTCGATTGTTTGTTCTGTGATATCAATTCTAGTGTTGATTCATTTTAAAATTGTTCTCTTTGATTTTGAAATTGTGATTTACTATCGTATGTTAATTTTGATTTTGAACTTTATTTCTTATTGAGGTTTTTAGTTTTGAGCATGAATGTTGTTGCATATGTTGAGTCGATCGCTTTTGTAATGATGATGAACTAAAATTTATCGGAAGGATTTGGTTTATGTGATTTTGGATTGTGATAGCATTGAATAGGAAGATGCTGAATTGTTATGCACATTGTTGTAGCAATTTGATAACATTTTATCTAACAAACCATTTGTAATCTGATTCGGTGATTACTTCTAGAGAAGGACTATAGAATAAGATCTGCATTGCATACACTAGGTTAGAAATATTTTTCTTGCTTTTTGGTGAAGAGTTACAAATGAACTTGTACGTAGTCCTGATTGACTTGAATTAATTATGAATGTTGTGACTCAAGAGACGCAGTTGTTAAAGTTTAATAGTCATTCAATTCTTACCATTATATTCGATGTTGTTGCAATCTGAATTTCATAACCTAATCTAGCCGACTTTCCAATCAAGTGAATTTCTGTTATTTGTTGTTTGTTATTGTTATCGTGTTTTAATTATTGTTGCGTACTTAAGCATTTACCATTTCATTTTAGAATTTGACATTTTGCCCACACAATTCTTGCATATTGATTTAAAAGCGATCATAATCAAATCCTTTAGGAGAATGATATTCTAAGAAAGATTAAAACTTAACTACAACTAGGACTGTGTATACTTGCACATTTGACCTCGATTAATGTTACTTTGACAAAATACGATTGAGTGAGCATAAAGATTTGAGGTAGGATAAGGTTAGAACAAGTTCTTAGCATCATTACTGGAGATTTGCAATTTTAATTTTTACTTTTAAGTCGTGTGATGAGAATTTTAATAATCTTAAAAACTGATTGCATATCATTAATTACTTTCACGGGTCACTAAGTGTATAAACGAAGCAGAGCGTATAGAGGAGTTTATATTTGTAAGTATTTAATACTTTATAACCAATCAATCACCTAGGAGTTGCATATAGATTAATATGATTAATCTAAATAAAATTGAATTATGTATTTCCACGCTTCAACCGCATTAATTATGCATGTACCCCACCACCATTTTCAACAATGTTATCTTTCAACTCACAAGTACGACTATAAACACCACATTTTTGTTGTATTTATTTATTTTAGGTTTTCATTTTATTAGTTTTTATATAGTTTTTTATAAAAGCAAAGTAAATGAAAAAACAAAAGGAACAATAAGTAAAAATAAAAGATAAAAATAGTAAATATATCTTAATTTTTCTAAACCATACATATTCCTCCATGTTCTTTTTTTTCTCCCCACCTTTCTCTCAATTACTCCATTTCCTCTTATCCACCACTTACCTAATTTTTCTCTAAAATTTCACTGTAAATGCCGCTTTCATTTTTACCAGAGAGATCGGACCATAAAATTTTTGTCTCACTTTATCATTATTTACTGAAAGGCTAAAAATATATCTTCTTTCGACAGAAAGAGAATGAACGTTAATTTGATCTTGATCCTTGTAGAGTGAAAAAGGGACTACACTGCATTCGCACGAACCGCCTGATAATATCCATAAATTACTTGTTTTTGGTAAGAGATGGACATTACTATATGTAAATTCGGGTGCATGGTACACATCGGTACTCCAATGCATTTCTCCCTCTGAGTCAGAATAAATATGTTTTCGAACCCTCTCTTTTAAATTGAGAGTGTATGTTCCCGCGCGAATCTCATCAATCACTTGTTCTGATTCTACATATTGATCATTTTGAACTAAAAGTAAACTTGAAACTTTCATGAACACATAAAAATTGGGGAGAGGAGGAGAAAAATACAAAAAGAGAAAGACTAAGAATAGAGAAAAATATCGAAACGGTTGGTGACGCAGTTGTTTCATTATTTCGTGTTCCAGTTTAATATCAACACCAACACAAAAGATTTATTTGACATATAACTTTTTTTTTTCATATATTTTTTTTTTGCTTCAAAATTAGTTTTAATTTGAAATTCTCATATCAATTTCAATTTATTATTAAATATTATTATTAATTGTGTGTGGATTATTCAAAACCGTGATTTTCTAACTTTGTTTGAGTGGGAAGTTTATTTTCAAATTCAAAGTAAATTCTATTTTATTTTCTAATGGTCTTGAACCACTGATCAGTATTAATTCATATTTAAATGTGAATTGATATTGATGAGACATTTTAAAATAAACTTATACATATAATTTACATTTTTTACATGTAATTTAAAAATTAAATTTTTTGTTAAATAAGTTTTAACAAAAATTATTTAATGTAAAAAAGATTTATTTTGAGAGCTTTGTAATATACCTCATGAGAGTTTGACTTCGGTACAGACATACAAATCCTTAAACTTTAAAAAAAGAATGATTATATCATGTATAACCTATGACAAAGTTGAGATGTCTTGAGTTCTTGAAGGATAAATTTCTTTTTGCATAAAAGAGAATTTCAATACGATAGCTAATTGATGGGTACAATTCCACTCACCCTATCACCCCTTATTTTATTTTTAAAGTTAAGGTACGATTAAATGTGAGACATTGTTTCTATAAAATTAATATTTTTTGCTTTAAATAAAAGATCATTTTATGATAAAATAATTGGGATAAAATAAGATGAAATGTGGTAACCATTTTTAAATGGGTGTTGAGCGGTGCTAATACCTTCTCTACATATAAAGTCGAGATCCGAGACCAATTCATGACCCGGTTTCACATACCCGGTCCGCTCATTTCTGATCTGCGTGACTCAAACCTGCCCCTTCTCCACGCACTGACTCGTTGACCCGTACCGATCTGTAGTCCGACCCACACTCTTGCCAATGAAGTATATTTAAGCGACATATGTTAGGCTTCTGTCACTCAAGCTAGTGTTTTTAATTCTTGTTGAGGTGCTTATTGCTTGGGTTTTAGTTTTATATAAAATAAGTTAGCAAAAGAGTGGTCCTTAATTGTTAAAGATTATTTTAGTTTTTTTTTTTCCTTTTTCAAAATCCACTAAACGGCCATGAGTTAGTTATGAGTTAGTTATTCACCTAATGAGTTCTGGATCTTTAGATAAATATTCAAAGAGTTACTTTTAAGATAACTAATATTCTTTAATGGAAATTTCTTACTATATTTTAAGATGTATTTAAGTAAAGAAATTAGAGTTTTGGATATTCTAATATCCTATTAATATGAATCTAATTGTTAGATTTTTTTTTAAAATTCTAAAGTGTTATTTTTCTCTTTAAATCTGCTTGTTATGTTTAGAGGATCCAAGACAAGTTATGTTCCTAATGCTAGGGCAAGTTGTGCTTCTAATGTCGGGATAAGTTGTGCTCCTGATGCCAGGACAAGTTGTGTTCCTGATGTTTAGACAAGTTGTGCTTCTGATGCCAGACAAGTTGTGCTTCTGATGCAGGGAAACGTTGTGCTCATGATGCTAGAACAAGTTGTTCTCTAGATGCCAGGATAAGTTGTGCTCTTGATACCAGGACAAGTTAACAAGTTGTGCTCTTAATGCCAGGACAAGTTGTGATCTTGATGAGCCAGGACCAATCGTGTTCCGGATGAGCTAGGACTAGTCATGTTCCTGATGAGCCAGGGCTAGCTGTGTTCCTAATGAGCTGGACTAGTAGTGTCCCTTGAATTTGATAATTGTTGTTTCCAAGATCATTTAGATATTTGCAAGTTGAACCGTGGAAGTTCTCGAGCTAGAGCTAATTAGCACAAAAATCCTGTTGACTTTCGAGCTAAGACATAAGTATTTCAGCTTACCTGGTCACCTAGTAGAGGTTTGTGACCATGGTTGTAGTGCACTTGAGATTATGATCTCGAGTGCCAAGCTGTAGATGATATTAGTGATTACTTGTTAAATGACAAGCTAACATATGCATTTTGTACTCTATGTAGGGTTCTTACTGGGTAATTCTCATTACTCATCCTTATCATTTTTCCCTCCAGGTACTAAGCTATATCGAGACGAATGAGCTAGAAGTGGTTGTTTAGATCGTAAGGAACACATGTTTCAATATTTATTTATGTTATTTCATTTTGCATAATCTATTTCAATTCAGTTATTTCCAATTATTATGTTTTATTTTTATTATTGGCCAGGAGAATGTTTTATTAATTTAACCATGTTGGATCTATTATTTGTTTTGAAGAATAGCATGTTTTGTTTTTAATCTATCTGATTTATTTAATGATTTTAGACATGCATGCCGGTAATTATCCAATTTATACTTTATTTGAAATCGGATCTTTACAGTTGGTACCAAAGCTCAGAGTCATAGATTCTATAGACTGGCTTACTATGAAGTCGTTGTGTCCCCATGATCTTCAACACTTCAGTCATTGTCAGGTATGTTTAGAATAAGGATTCTTGCATACTTTAGCATTTTGTGCTGCTGCTTGTCATCTACTTATTGCCTTTAGTAGTCCTACTTGTGGACAATGCCTTTTATCTACACAAGTGTGGATCTTGAGCATGCCTGATAGTCGAGATTTCTAAATACAGACAGTTAATTCTAAAGTTCTAGTAGCAAGTTGTAGCTTCTAAGGTTGAGTCAGGAGTTGAACTGCCATCAACCCTTGAGGTATTAGCTATGGTAGGACAACAGACACAGTTTCCAGGTGTTGGGTTGACATGAGCACTTGAGGTACTAGCTATATAAAACAGCAGGTAGAGTTATCAATGTTTCTAGCACCAAAGGTTATGGCCTTACCAGTCTTACTTGCTGGAGGACTTGGAGATGTTTTAGTTGCAGCGCTTCATGAGGAGATTAGTGGGATTCTCATTCGACATCAAGCTTTGATGGAGGCTTAGGTTTATGCTTAGCTTGCACAGTGTCACGATCACACCTTGGTGGTAGTATGACATGAGGTATGCAGCTTACTTAGATGCTACTGGTGGATCATATGTTCCCACCTATGTCTCTAGTGATGCTTCAACTCCACTCGTTCAAAGGAAAGCAAAAGGTGTCACGATAGTGTTACCCGTGGGGCCTATAAAGGGCCAAGACTTTGAGTGTCGTGATGCGTCCGAGGATTTTGGGCATCATCCGACACACCAATAGAGTGTATTAAAGCATGACCAAGTTGGGTTGCGAATATAAGGGCAGGCTATGTCGTCGGCAGGTTCGATGTTGAGCCAGTAGGGGTCGATGTTAGGCCTGCGTGACTACCTCCAAAGTAGTGCCTTTGGGACGAGTTTCAAGGACATACTCATGAGTTAAGTTCGTCTATATAAAATATGTAAGCTCGCCACATTTGGCTTCGATCAGACACCAGACAAACTCTCCACGCTGTCGTATGTCTCCTTGCCAAAATGACGTGCAAGCCTTCCATATCAAAAGTGGCCCAAAATGCACTATAAGGGGAGACATAGTGTCAAGCTCTCCACCACCCCTGGGCCTGGGGCCTAAGTGACCTGCCCCATGGTATACGAGTGTGTCATGGTGCCGACGAACACTTGCAAGACGAGCGTCTTGAGTGTTTCTTCGGCATGGGTTCCTGAGGACAGTGTCGGATGGCATGGGTATGTGGACACTGCACTTCTTCTCGGGGGTAAATGTTGTAACATATATCGAGTGACGGCCCGAGATACGAAATTGGCCCGACATGGGCACGAAAGGGGCCGACCCTCGATCGAAGTGTCAGATTGATGGATGTTCTGGCAAAGGCAAATATCAGCTTGTTCCCCAGGAAGGCATCGAGATGGTTTCGAGAAGGCATGTTCGGATGAGCGGTTAAGCTTAGTGACATCCTGAGGCTCAAGATGGCCCCAGTATGCATCAATGGACTCGGTTTCTCCAGGTTTGGATGATTTTGCCCGTTATTCTCTGGTTTT
This sequence comes from Cyclanthera cordifolia, assembly GCA_037832605.1. Taxonomy (NCBI): domain Eukaryota; kingdom Viridiplantae; phylum Streptophyta; class Magnoliopsida; order Cucurbitales; family Cucurbitaceae; genus Cyclanthera; species Cyclanthera cordifolia. The sequence continues at coordinate 9,692,538 of JBBMEG010000018.1, forward strand.
CAATATAATGTCTAGATGAGCTCCAGTTTGCGCTATATTGCCCCGGTAGGTCCTAGTAAGTCATGAAATCACCCGATTAGCCCAATTTTGCTATAAAGGCCCGTTTGGGCCCATTTCAAGTCCAAACGGACCCTGACGAAGTTTCAGATTGATGTTTGAGTCATACAAACATGTTCCAAACGATCCTGGAGGTAGGATCGAGCTACGATGTTGCATTGAGATAACCTTGACCTGATGTAGAGGCAAGGAAAAGCCTTAAGACTTGGCCTAGAGTAGAGGCGAGTCGGCTTGAGTCGTTAATGATAAGGATTACACGCTCAGACGACCTGTATGTCCAAGAAGACTTCCGTTGTATCCGGAATGGAGCTTAGTCGAGGGTGAGAACCTCGCTTGAAAGTCCAACGAAGCCACAAAGCTTCGGAGAAAGGGGTTTGGGGTTGAAGTTCCCGTAAGGCTAACCATGACTGAAGCGAAAAATCATGGTGTCGCATGGGTCTCGAGTATGACCATGACACACAGCTCACACGAATGTTTCAAACAATATAATCAAGAGTTCATATTATTTTCTAGTTGTTGAACTTGTTGTGCCAGTCGTTGCAACTGTTTATGAAGCATAAGTGTTATAGCCTTGCGTCAGATGACTACATGGGAAAAGTTGTGCAAGGAATCGGATAAAGTTTCAACCCATTTCTAAGAATTGGAAAAAAGTTAAAGTTTGAGGTTTTTGGGTCTTCAAGGATTTTGTTATGTCATCGTTATCTTGAGTCTTTATATATTGGAAAGTTGAGACTTCAGGCTAGACACAACAGTTTACTCGCTGACAATCGCCATTTTGTAACATGTGTGTGGTCATTATATTTTTTGTGACACCCACAAGTTTGCTTATTTTCGTTGAGGTCAGATGAGTCATCTTGCCAAGTAGTGTGGTCGTATATCCACTTTGATGATTCAGTTTCCAATAGAGACTAGTCTAGTTAATGTTAGTCCAGTCAGAAGCAGAGCTGGGAGGTGGATTCTTCAACCTTGGAGGAGGACTAGATGGACACAGTTGATCATCAAGGTATGTTACATGTTAGCATAGTGGCGCTCGATGTTTGAAATTTTAGTTTCAATCATGGTTAGTGATCTAGAAAATGCCTTCATTTGTAGCAGCATAAATGTGTGTGTTGTTGTTGTTGAGAGTTATTCAGCTGGATCTTTGAGTTGAAAAGTAAAAAGTTGAGTTGCTGATATTCCTCGGCTGAGCTCAGATGACTCAGATAAGGCAGTGGTTGTGAGGAACCATGTTGTTTTTGTTGCCGTTGCAAGAAGTGTCGTTAAGATCTTTTACCCTTGGGTAAAACTTTATTGTGGCTGATGCTTTGGGTATGAGGACAAACATTCTAAAGTGTTGCTGGTCTCTCAAGTTCCATGTTGTAGAAAGTTTGAGCGAGTTAGCACATAGACAAGGCTACTTATGTTTAGCTAGCTGACTGTTGGATCGACATTAAAATAGTGTATGTTTGAGGGTTATCAGTGGAACCCTAAGCTCATGGAGATTATTGTTAGAGCTCAGTTAGGTCTAGGTACTGAATTTTTAGTGATTTTGCTTGGAATCTTGTTGGCAGTAGTTGAGCTAGCATTATCCGCGGGATGAGTTAAGAGTTAACCTTTTGGAGTTGTAGCATGAGAGGAAAATTCTAGTTTTGTAACTAAAGTTATGTTGTTAGGGTATCATGGAGAAAAAATTTTAGATTTGCTTGAGGAGTGAAAGTTGCATTGGTTCTCTCTAGTGTGGTGCAATCAATTGTAAGGTTATAACTAAAACCTATTTTGGTATCTAGGATGGATATTGCTTCATGTTACCACGAGTGGCATGGTGGTTAATCATGAGCTGGCAATTCAAACCATTGGTGGAGCTTTTCATGCTATTTCCAAGAAGTTGGCTTGGTAGTTTGTGAGTTGGTTCATTGCTCTTCAGTTTGAACATGTATATTAGATTGTGGTTGTGCCTTTTAGTTTTTATGTGTTTGATTGGTAAGGAGCCACAACTAACTGAGAGTTGTTGGCAAGTTTTTGTTTTGCTTTGATGGGTTATTAGTTTCAATAGTTAAGTTTGTTGTAGCTGTTCGATATTCAACTGTCGGTAGTGATTGGTTGTTAAAGAACTTTATGTTGTTTTTCTTTAACCTGGTGAACTGTTTGAGGTTTTGGAAGTTCTCTTGTTTCTAGTCAAGGTTTGTGGTTGCACTAGAGTGCATGTTCTAAGTCTTGAGAAAGCGTTGGTAGTTTCTAGAAGTGACCTCATCGGTTTGTTATTTTAAGGGTTGCTTCTCGATTTGTGTTCCAAGTTGTTCCTCGTTTGGATACTTATGTTTTTGGGAATTGTATGTCTATGCGTAAATGAGGAAATCATTTGAGTTGTGTGTTAGACATAGAGATCCAATTGATGAATGTGTGATGAGTTTGTTCCAATTCCTGCTGATGCTTTTGGTTAGTGTTTCAGTTTTGAGAAAGGAGCTGAGCTTATGATACATGGGTGTTGTGATGAGAATTGATTGGTTTTGGGGTTCGTTTAAGCTCATGAGTGTTTTTTTGTTGAGTCGAAGGTTTGCTATTTTTGTGTTTCTCTTTTCTTGTATAAAGGGAAGGTTCGAAGAGTTTTTACTTCTTGTATTGTTGGATATTTCCTAAAAAGTTTGATTTTCATAAAACCCTGATTTTGAGGAAGTTTGTTTGGTTCGTTAGAAAAGTAATCTCGTTTTTGTTGAGTTATTAGTTTGGAAGCTTGTGTTTGTTCTTAGTTGTAGGAATGTTGTTCTGCGTTAGTGTGTTTGAGGGTGTTCACCTGGAGTTGTATGTTTGGTCTATAGGAATGCTGTTTTAGCTTGCTAAAGTTCAGTTTCTTCTAGTAGTTGGTACAATTGGTAAGTGGTATGTGTTGTTGTAAAAGTCTGCTACCCTATAGTTCCATAAGTTTTGGAGTTTTGTTCTATCCTGAGTTCAGATCCTTGTTTGGGGCAGGCCATTGTTGTTCTATTCAGTGAAACTAGGCCTTCAAAGTCGAGTTTTAGGTCTTGTGGGTGTTGCTAGCTACTTTTGAGACAGTTAAGTTTTATGGATCGTTTAGTTGACACTTCAAGACTAGTCGAAAACGTTGTAAGTTTTGTTGTGTAATTCTTGGAGAGCGAGAAAAAGTGGTTGACATAATTGCCTCGGTTGTGGAAGAAAGTCAAATCAGTTGTGTTGTTGGTTCAGCTATGCCATGGGTTTGACGTATGGTTTAAGTTGAACTTTGAACTTGTGTTCCTTGTTGTCGGTCTATTAAGGTTGTTGTTGGTTCGTTATAGCAAATGACCATGGTTTGGACGTTTCAAGAGCTCAGGGTAAGCATCGTTTTCAGTATGTTCCATTTTGAAGCTTATCGTCGTATAGTTTCAAGCCTTAAGGTTGTTATTGGTTTTGTTGTCTGTGAGATAAGCTAAAGGTTTTTTAGCTTGTGTGACTTGCAAGATTAGTGTCGTTTTAGTTTGTTGGTTGATAAAATCCATGTTGGATTGGCTACTTATATTAGAAGTTAGACTGTTAGCTCGATTGACCTTTCTTTGTTTGATTTTTACGTTCTTGCTTTAGTATTACAGTTTGCTTTAGTTTTTGCTCGGTTGAAACATACGTATTTAAGAAGGGTTGAGTTGTTATTCTCGAGATAACTAGAGAATTGGTAACTTTCGAGGACCAAAATTTCTAAAGGAAGAAGTATTGTGACAATCTAAGAATTTAAAAGTTATTATAATTTTCTTATCCTCGTAGTTCTATTAGAATTTCAAGAGTTTTGAAATATAATGAGCATTTTGGTAATTAGTAACCTAAAGTTAAATCTCAAATATTATGACATTTGTGTTATTTGGTATTTTAATTTAATCAAAGATTAAATTGCAAATTCTAAGAGCTTTAAGTTATATATTTAATTATTTCTTATCAAAAGGACTAAGGTGCAATTAGAATAATTGTCATTTCTAATATAAATACCCAATTTAAAATCCTAGCCATCCAATTTTGGTAGGTCACCTTTTACACAAATCTCAAGGCCTCTCTCTTTACAATTTTCGAGCACTCTTACTCTTCACTTTCTCTTTCTTGTTTTTATTTTTTTCTACACTTGTCATATCAGCAGTCACTAGAGCACATCTTTTTGTTTTACATGAAAAAATAATCTCGTGGTTGTCTTCTTCGTTGCCCATCCATACCAGTCGAAAAACCATATTACCCTGCTAAAACCCTTCTCACTGTCGATAAGGTCAGAATCATGATTAGTGTCACGATTCCATCCATCCAGCTTCTCAATTCGTGCAAAGGCTGCCCCATTCGGTCAAACCACCCATGGAATCGGGTTGGACCGCTAACAGAGGTCAACTAGCATCGCCGGAAGTTTGCCAGTAAAACACACTCAAAATCACTCTCAAATCGAAATCTGAGACTAACCCGTGACTCGATTTCGTGTATCCGATCTGCTTGCTATTGATATATGTGACTCAAACCTACCCTTCTCCACGCACTGACTCGTTGACTAATCTCTATTTGTAGTCCGACCCACACTCTTTCTAGTGAGGTGTATTTAGGTCTCATATGTTGGGCTTTCATCACTCAAGCTAGTGTTTTAAATTCTTGTTTGGTGTGCTTATTGTGTGAGTTTTCGTTCTTATAAAAAATAAGTGAGTAAAAAGAGTGGACCTTAATTGTTACCGATTTTTTTTTTTTTTTTTGAAAATCCTCTAAAGGGCTATGAGTTAGTTATTCACCTTAATGAGTTATGAATCTTTAGATAACAATTCAACGTGTTACTTTTAAGATATCTAATATTCTTTAATGAAAATTTAATAGTTTATTTTAATATGTATTTAAGTAAAGAAATTAGAGTTTTGGATATTCTAATATCTTTTAACATGAATCTAATTGTTAGATTTTTTTTTTAATTCTAAAGTGAGGTTGGTGGAACCGTTTTACATTCTTTCTAAAAAGAGTTATGGATATTTTAACATCCATTTAAAATGGTTTTAAGAGTTGATTCTAGGTCTTATTTTCACTGTTACATTTGTTAGAATCGTTTGGTTAACTTGTTGGAGATTATTGACTCGTTTTTCAAGGAGTTATGTAGCTGTAGAGGTAAAGACTTTTACCTAAGGTTGTGTGGTCCTTAATGTTATGTCAACTTGATATTTATCTCTTGATTGCTGAATTTATCTATTGATGCTTGATCAAACGTGCTGATTGATAGGACGACTTGAGCATATAGGCACTTAGTTATTTATGAGTTGTTTGAGCATATTGACTGTGTGCTGAATGTTCTCATGAGCTATTGTTGTTTGTTTAGCTATTGATTGATATTATGAGTTGTATGTCGTCTTGAAAACATGCTTCTTGTGTCATTGAACTATACGCGTGTGGATTACTGTTTTGAATTTATGTTTCCTAAATTATTTTATGGTTCACGTGCTAGTTACTACTTAGTATTATGAGATGCTAAGCTTATAACTAGGATGCTATATATATGCTTGTCTATCTTGGTTTACTGCTAAATGGTATGAGACTTTGAGTATGTTACCTGGACAATTACTTGTTATTTTTTGTTTTTAAATTTGCTTGTTTTGTTTCAGAGGATCCAGGAAAAGTTGCGTTCTTGATGGCCAGGGCAAGTTGTGCTTCTGATTGCCAGGACAAGTTGTGTTCCTAATATCACAACAAATTGTGTTCTTGATGGTTGGACGCGTTGTGCTTCTAATGTCATGACAAGTTTCTGCTCCTGATGTCGGGATAAGTTATGCTCTTGATGTTGGATAAATTGTGTTCATGATGCCAGGACAAGTTGTGCTCCTAATGTCAGGACAAGTTGCGTTCTTGATGCTAGGAGAAGTTGTGCTCCTAATGCCAGGACAGGTTGTGTTCCTGAGCTAAGATAAGTTGTGCTCCTGATGCCAAGACAAGTTGTGCTCCTGATGCCAAGACAAGTTGTGCTCCTTATGAGCCAGGACTAGTTGTGTTCTAGATTACCTAGTCTAGTAGTGTCCCCTTACCTTGATAATCATCGTTTCTAGGATCATTCAAATACCTGCGAGCTGATCCTTGGAGGTTCCCGAGTTAGAGCTAATGAGCCCAAGATTCCCGTTGACTTTCGAGCTAGGACATAAGTCCTTGAGCTCACCTGGTCACCTGGCAGAGGTCTGTGACCATGACTGCATTGTACTTTAGATTATGGTCTCGAGTGTCATGCTATAGATGATATTGGTGATTACTTGTTATATAACGAGCTAATATATGCATTTTTCACTCTATGTAGGGGTTCTTACTGAGTAATTCTCATTACTCACCCTTATAATTTTTCCCCTCTAGGTACTGAGCTATATCGAGACAGAGAGTTGGACGAGGCTATTGGATCTGAGGAACACATGTTTCAATATTTATTTATGTTATTTCAATTTGCATAATCTATTTCATTTCAGTTATTTACTATTATTGTGTTTTATTTTTATTCCGGCTAGGAGACTATTTTACTGATCTAACCATGTTGGATGTATTATCCGTTTTGAAGAAGAGCATGTTTTGTTTTTAATCTATCCGATTTATTTAATGATTTTAGACATGCATGCCGGTAATTAACCTATTTAGACTTTATTTTAAGTCAGGACTTTACAGTTTTAGTGTGTTAATACCTTTCCTACACGCAAACGACTCCCGAACTGTTTAACTAGGTGGTCAATCTCACCTTCAAAATGATTGGTGGCGACTCCACAAATCTTTTAATTAAGAGCGATTCTTGAAAGAGGACGTCGACCGCTCCGCATTGCAATCACGTTGCGACAATGACTACACTCTTAAACGAAAAAAGCATAACTTACAATTCACTCTGCACTCTCTAATGAGTGAAGCATAACTTATAACTCACTCGACTCTCTCAAAGAAATGAAACATCACTAGCAACTCACAATCTCAAAGAAGTGAACTATTACTGACAACTCACCTGGACTCTCAAAGAAATGAAGTACTAGAGATGTCCATGGGGGCGGGGAGGGATGAGGATGGCTTTACTGTCCTCATCCCTACTACAAATTTTAATCCCCATCCTCGCAAAGTTCACCATAAAAATTTTTAAGGAATGAGGCTGGGATTAACCAAGGGGATCGGGCTCCCCATTTAATATTTTTATTTTCTTTTTATTATTCTCAAATGTTAACAAACTTTCTCAATTTTAAATCAATTCACTATAATTTATATAATTGTTTTCAATTTTTAAGATAAATGTTTATTAGTTTCAATTAGATAGCTAATTATGTAAGAAAAATATCTATAAAAATAGTTTTTTTTTTTTTAAACTTCATGTATATAAATGCATTATATAAAATATAAATAAAATAGTACAATATATAAATAGGGCGGGGAACGGTGAATCGAGGAAAGAGAATATATTCTTCGTCCCCATCCCCGTTTAGCTCATGCAGAGTTTTTTATCTCCACTCACTCCCCCATTCACCGCCTAATTGGGGTCACCGCCCATTAGGAGTGCATCCCCGTGGGCCCCGGTCACACGAGAAAAATGAGCATCTCTATGAAGCACTTCTAGCAACTCACCATGCATTCTCATAGAAATGACACTGTTAGGGGATGTGTCCTAAAAACCTAGTAGTTTGTATATTTAAGAACAAGCATGTAATGTCAAACATTTAATGTTATTATTAGTTACTAATATAATTTATTATTTTTCATAAATTGCACATTTAATATTCGAATGTCATTCAACCTTATTGCATTAATTGGATCAATGTCGATATATTATTGGTTATTAATATGAACACTTGGACAAGTATGTGAGACATACAAACGGATGTAGTTCCAAGTTTATAACCTATATGGTCTACAATACATGCACTAATGCTAGGATGTCTAAGTCCTGGTAACATTGTGGGTGTGGCTGGCTTTGCAAAAGTTGCAAAGGACCTGATCCTGGTTATTCATGTGGAGACATGTGAGTGGAGCGCCTATGCTAAAAGAAGTAAAACACAACTAACAACTCACTCAATTTTTTTGATCATTTATACGATAAATAAGAATGTACAAGGAATAGAAACATAACTACTTACCTTAAAGCTGAGGTAGAAAAGTACGCATCACCCAACACTTCGAGCTTTGAGCTCCTAGAATCTGCAAATGATTTCTTACTAAAAAAATGCATTATCGACATGAATTAAAAATAAAGGAAGAATGAGACGTCGTTGTTTTGTTTAAAAACGAAAAATCACCCTATTAAAGCATAAGTTAGCGACCACACGTTGCACCTAACGTCGTTGCCTTATTTCAAACCAAAACGATGTCTCTTGAACTTGGTCGACGTTTAACCTTGACCTTTCTTTTCTTTAGGATCTTAGAATATCTATTCTAATTCTATATATTTTTTTAAGAAAATGGGAGTAAAATGCAAAACCTTATTTTTACTTTATATAAAGGAAATATAAAATGTTTATTTCTTTGTTTTAATTCACTTTTAAATTTCTTACATGTTTATATTGAGATTTGAGAAGCTTTTCATTTTTAACTAATTAAACAACTCTTTTTATATTATGATTAATGGCGTCAATCAATAAGATTAGAGAGTAACTGTTCAACATTATAATGTCTATCAAGGTGAGTGTAATGCTGAGGTTTTTGATATGAATCCTACGACTTATAATCAAAATTAAGAAAGTGCTTGATAATAGAGTTGTATTAAATGTATGAAACATTATTTATGACAATGGAAGTTGTATTAAATGCAATTCAAGCGTTCATTGATAGATTAACCTTCTAGCTACTTCACAAGAAGTTTTCTTTTGTGGATAACAAAACCTTCCCTTTTTTAGATTTATAGCTATTTACATGTAATTTTAGTTTTAAACTTTTCAATTGTGTGTTTTTATGTTACATTTGTACTAGTGATTATTACAGTACTTAAGCATTTGTGATAACCTTTCAAATGACGATAGGTTACTTTTAGAGGATTCTTAGATGCTATAAATAACCAAGTTATTTGTTTAGGAGAAAAGAAGAATGTTTTGAAGTTTCAACGAAACAAAATTTTTTGAGCCTAAAAGTCCAAGCACTCTCTACATATTTTATGTTTACATTTGCATGCAAGGATCATTCAAATAGCATTGATCAAAATATTTGTGAAGTGATTCGAATCTTTAGTTTGGATAAGTTTTTCTACTCTTGATATTGATTATATTCTTCCTTGGGATGAAATCATCTAGAGGGGGTTTTGGGTTTGAATTGTAAAGGACCCATATTTTAGTATTGATTCCGGAGGTTTCGTATCAGTTTCTCTGCGGTTGCTTCACTAGGGATAGCATATTTTGAATTGTAATGTAAATTGTGGCCGCAAATTGAACTACTCAAGTAGATTAGTAGGTCATAGTTTTGATTCTGGGAAGAACACAAGGTCTGGTAGAAAGTAATTACATTGCTTTGTTGGTTTTGGTTTGACAATCCTAAATTGTCAGTCCTCTTGACATTAGGCCTAATAGGTAGTAGCAAAACAAATTAACTTTCACCTATTTTTGAGAGAATCTTCAGAGTGTGGTTGATATTCGAACAATTACAGAGTCAAACAATGGATAATAGGACTCTATACAAACACTTGGATGCAAACAGTTGTGATATCTATTAAAAGCATCTCAGCTATCCTTACCACACCCTTTACATGTTTTTCTTAAAATCTCGCCAGAAAAAAAAAAAAAAAATATATATATATATATGAAGAAAATAAATTTTTAACTAAAAAACTTCTCTGCACGTGATCTGTTCTCATTGATACTTTACAATGAAAGCAAGTAGTAATAAGCCAGTGCTACTGGCAATGCAACAAGCAACCCCAAAAGTACCCTGTAACCAAAAACAAAACCTCATTTCACTATCAAGTTAATTATATGTAAATGTTGGATTATCATACTGAAAATGAAAAATAGTTACCCTGTGCTTAAAACATGTGGATGTATATTATACTCTTTGGCAAACACAAATGGGACAATTCCCTGAGGAAGTGCTGCCTGTACCAAACAAAAAGAAGAGTGAAGAACATTTCCATTCCATTAAGACTATAATAATAAAGATTAGAACAAAACCTGCACAATTGCCACTCTAAGCAATCTGCCCCTGAGTCCTAGAGCAAGTGAGCATGCTGCCATGAGGGCAGGCCCCATCAAGAATTTCAATCCCATTGCCACTACTGTCAGCTTTGTACCACATGCTATAATGCTACTCCGTGAACCCATGAAAAGCCCTAGTATAAGTAACACAACTAGAAGTTGTTAGAGATTTTTCTTCTCATTTCCTCTATGGGGGAGCTTCTTCTAACATACTTCCATTTCATACCTAAGCTGAACATGGCCATACCAAGTCCTCCCGTTGATAAAATCGATATCGATCGGTCAATAACTTCTGGCAGTTTTACTCCCCACCTGAGAGACCATGTTAGAGTTTCATTCTACATCTTGTTTTTGGAAGTGAGAGACCATGTTATTTATCTTTCTTAATTCACCTGAATCGTATGCTTGACCAAATGAGTCCCAATATAGTTGCGTGAGTATTGGGGTTGATGATAAGCTTCCAAGCAACTGTTAATAGAATGGATTTGGTTTTGTGTCTCCTTCCACTTGTGTCTCTTGCCTCCTGATCTCCTTCCTCTTTGGCTAGTCCTTCTTGATTTGTATCAGTTTCTGCTTTTCCAGGAACACAAACACCATAACTTGGATTATCGAATTGGATAAACTTAGCCTACGCATTTTTGTTACGTGAATTCACAGTGGGTTCGCCCTTAGACAGCGAGACGTTCGACAAAATAATCGTGGAGAATCAATACATGAAGAATAAAAATTTAGTAAAGTTTCCTTTGTTGGGGGTAATCCTAATGTTACACATTAAGAATGAGTACCTGTGACTTCTTCTGATGCTGGAGCTAAAGAAGCTGCTTTGGTGGTAGTGAACTCAAACAGAAAAAGCAATATATTGTACCAAAGAATGCTCTGCAACACAACAATCTGTGCCAGAAGCACATCTGCTTCGGTGCCGTACATGGCCTTCAACACTGGGAGTCCAAGAATCAGCGTATTGGGCATGGTTGACAGTGACAGACCTGTGATTATCCAATTCAACCCTCCCCACGACGTCGTTTTAGTCACTGCCAACAGAACAACAATACATAATATTTTCTGAAGGAAGTCCGCCAATATGAGTTGCAGGTTCATTTTGTACAGATTGTTGTCTGAAATTACTTGAAAGGATAACAGCGGGATCGAGAATTTGGCAACAAACTTGTTTATTCCAGAACATTGCTCTGCTGTGAACAGCTTCCACCATTTTACAGAGATGTAAGCTAACATCATGGCCACGTACAGAGGAACTGTGGCTGCCACAACATGATACACATCAGACAACGAAATCATGCTCACCAACGGAAGAGCGACTTCAAGTTCCTTTCTTCTCTACACAAATTCCTGCTTAATAAAACCTCTTTTCTTCATTGCTTTATTCATCAATAAAAAGCTCCTGTTCCAAGCCACAACCCTCTTCAATACTCTTCCAATCCTCTTATTTATACATCCACGCATTCGCAGTTGTATTATATAATTAAACTAATTACATTTTTTTAATAACATTTAAGAATGATCTATTATGCTATATATTTTTATGAATCCCTCGTGTCATGGTTGGTTATTTAGTACAAATGGTGTGGCAAACAAATATATGTAATATCGGGGACTAATTAGCATATGAAAGTGGGGGTATTTTTGTCACTGTTGGCTAAATAAAAGTAGATTCCAGAATTCTTGTGCTCATGTGCTTTACATTTATCACCTCTTTAAATAAAGAACATCTCACTAGACTGACATTATAGCTCTATAACTTCATGCTTTACTCTTTTACTTCATTTTGAAACAACATCAAAAGGGATTTCCCATTCATTGTCTTCCAACTTGTACACAAAATAAAGCATCCATTTTACACACCACTTCCATGTCTGCTCTATGCTTAGACTTGTTCTTTTCTTGTTGAAGAATAATGCTACAATTTATGACCCATTCCAAACAATACACAGTTTTCTTGCATGAATATAAAGCCTGTATCTGCTCTTGTATTCTAGATTTAACCTGCCAAATTTTAGGCTTTTGATATATATATATATATATATTTTAAAAATCTTGTAACAGTGGGAAGAAGGAATAAAGAACTGAATTGCAAGTGAAGTAATGGGAATATTAGTGGCAGAGTTCAATGCAGTTGTGAGAAGGAATTTTTCCCAAGTATGGTCAAAAGGTGAGAATAATTATCATGCCAAGGAAATTCCTTTTGTGCAATGCAAAATTTTCTTACTGCTGGGATGGTAACATCTCATTCTTCGCATTAGTATGATATTTCATGATATACGACATAAGCCTTCATGGTTTTAGCTCTCTTATATAGTACAATAGTTCTCTAGTTTAAAACCAACCTGAAACTATTTGTTTGTATCTCAAACAGTTTGACAATAAAGACTTCAAATATTGTTGGAAGCCACGGAAGATATCAGAAGATTTGTCAATAAAAACTGGAAAAACTGTTGATGACGTCACCTTCCTGCTTTTTAGAAGAATAATGCCAAAACCTTGTAGAGTCTGAAAAGCAGCTTAAAAGAATTGGAATTTCATCCCTTTTTATTCATTAGAATTAGATCCTTTTTTATTTATTTTTAATAAATCAGAGAGCATTCATTTTTTTGTAATAAAAATTGCCAACTCATTAGAAAGTCAAGACTATCTCATTCATTGAGGAACATACAGTATGAATTTAAAAAGTGAGATGATCAACGGCCAGCCAAACAACTCAAATGGACGGCTCTGATTTGTTGGAAATGTATAATCTCTTTCTAATGTGAGAGAGAATTTTTTTTTTCCTTCTAGTGGGCAAATAGTTATTCAAATTTTATTCTCCATATTAGTTCTGATAAAAGGAATATGTATCATCTCAAATTCTGTATGTTATATAAATGTTGTGACATAGAATATCTTTTTGATAATGACATTGCCTCTTGGTTTATGAAACACTGTTTGGTATCTATCTTGTAAGGGATTATGCTGTCAGCAGCTTGTTCCCACTCAAAAGAAGGTTTTGAGTTCTTCTCAAACTTAGTTACATAGATTTTATTTTTCATTTTATATTCAAAAGAAAAAGTGATTTTGTTTTGAAATATGTGTAAAACCTTCGTACAAACTCCTCGTTTTCACGTGATTTCGAGCATATAATTTTGGTGGTTAACGGTATATCTTCCATCCATGATTAGAGGTTTATATATATATATATATATATATATATATGTTAAAAATAAAACAAGATGAGTAAAGCCCAAATTAAAAAATATAAGTCCAAATTTCTAATAAGATAATAGTTTTGGCCCACTTAGCTTAAACCAAACCAAAAAAGAACTGTTTAAAATGTTGAAAACTGATTCAATTGACCCGGATGCAAATGAACGATCAAGATCAAGCATGGAGAGTGAGATGAATGACTGTGATATTGCCACGCTCCTCTGTCACCTTGTCGGTTATCCTTGCATGCTCTCCATGTTGATTCTGCTTGCTCTATTGAATAAAACCTTCGATTCTTCACTGAGTTGCTCATTTGCCGACTCACCTTGCCCTCGTTCTGAGATGGCTAGGGTTCTGGTGATTTTCCGTCATGACCTTGGTTGATCTTTGATGTTCTTGCTGCTTGATGTGATTGTTTGCAGGCGATAGTGACGATCATACCAGTTTCTTGCTATAGTCGTTGCTTTCCTTGAATTTCTTGAAGCTTGAATATCAAAGTTTGAAGATCGAAAGACAACGTTAAAGGTAAACGGTTCTTACTCTGTTTTTCCTTTGTTATTTCTTTAATAATTTCCATTTTATGCTTTCTAATCACATTTTCTTTCTTTCTTGTATCTTATACATACATCAATCTTAACGAACGAGGTGAGAAAGAGAGATATTAACAAGTAAGAGAGAAAGAAGAGAAAACACAACAAATTACGTGGTTCGGCTCAATAGAAAGCCTACATCCACGGGAGAATAAAACCAGGTGCACTATTATTTTTACTTTTGAACTTTTTTAGGATACTGTCAAAAAATCCCCCACACGAAAACACACACTCACATCTCTTATATACTATTACACAAACAGATTTATCAAGTACATAAGAGAACACAAGCTTGTAGGGTAGTGCCTAGGTGGTTAGAGCTTTAGGTGGTTTTGAAAGCTTGTTGAACTTCTGTTTTGTCCAAACTGAAGTTTGTTAGATGACTGTTAGGAAAGTTGCTTGAACTGTCTTTGCAAGAGGCTTTACACTTGTAAGATACTTCAAGCACTAATTGTTCATTCACTTTTAACAAATCTCCACCTTGAATGAAAAACACCTGGTTCACCTCCAGTCCCTGATTTCTATCAATGGGCAGGAAAGTCTACTACTCTGAGTAGACTAAGGTAGTGATCAAAATTGGCTTTGGTCACTGCTTTGGTTAGAACATCTGCAACATTGTCCTCTGTCCCAACCTTCTCCACCTTTACAACTCATTCTTCAACCACATCTCGCACAAAATGATGTTTCACATCAATGTGTTTTGACCTACCATGAAATTGCTGATTTCTGGTTAGGTGAATGGCACTTTGATTGTCACAGTATAGGATAGCTTCATCTTGTAAATAACCCAGCTCTTCTAGAATCCCTTTAAGCCAGATAGCTTCATTGATTGCCTCAGTTGCTGCAATAAATTCAGCTTCTGTGGTTGATAGAACAACGATGGATTGTAGGTTAGATTTCCAACTAACTATGTTGCCTCCAACTAGGAATACATAGCCAGTTAGGGACCTCTTTTTATCTAGATCACCAGCATAATCAGAGTCCACAAACCCTTTAAGTTCCAGTTTGTGAGAAGTAGGTTTTAAGTATAGTAATCCCCTGTCTCTGGTACCATTTAGATACCTTAGAATCCACTTGGTAGCTTCCCAATGTGCCTTCCCAAGGTTTCCCATGAACCTACTGACTAGGCTTGAGCAGTAAGACAAATCAGGTCTAGTGCAAACCATTAAGTACATTAAGCTTCCAGTAGCATTAGAGTAGGGTTCATTACACATAACAGTCTTACCTTCATGATCTGTAGTTGAATCCTTAGCTGATAGTTTGAAGTGTTGTGCTAAGGGTGTGCTCACAGGTTTTGAACTGCTCATGTTGAATCTAGCCAACACCTTTTCTGTATAGGTCTTCTGTGAAAGAAACAAAGTCTCAAGGGCTCTGTCTCTTCTAATCTCCATGGCAAGTATAACTTTATCCTTTTCCAAATCTTTCATCTCAAACTCTGAACTTAGCTGTAGCTTTAGTTTCTTTAGGTTTTCTAGTTGTTTGCTTGCTAAGAGCATATCATCCACATAGAGTAATAGGTAGATATAGCTGTCTGTCTTTGTCTTCTTATAGTAGACATAAGCATCAAAATTACTTCTAGAGGAACCAATTTTCATTATGAATTCATCAAACCTTTTATACCAGCACCTAGGAGCCTGTTTAAGTCCATAGAGTGATATGTTAAGCTTGCAAACCAGTGTGTCTCTTTTCCCTTCTTCAAAACATTTTGGCTGGTCCATGTAGAGAATCTCTTCTAGGTTACCATGAAGAAAAGCAGTTGTGACATCCATCTACTCTAGTTCTAGATTCTCACTAGCCATTATAGCCAACAAAATTCGAATGGAGGTATGTTTTACTACTGGTGAAAAGATCTCACTATAGTCGACGCCCTCCTTCTATCTAAAACCCTTTGCCACTAATCTTGCTTTGAACTTTACAGCTTCTCCTGAACCAATAGGCTTTCTTTTGAGAATCCATCTGCAAGGGATGGTTTTCTTTCCTTTAGGAAGAATCACAAGATCCCAAGTTTTGTTCTTCTTTAGTATTACATTTCACTCTTCATAGCCTCTAGCCACCTGAACCTGTCTTTACTCGTGAGTACTTTTTTATAGGACTGTGGGTCTTCTTCAAGATCAGTCAAACTCTCAGCAAAATCAGCCTGAGCAAGTCTAGTAGGGGGCCTAGTCTGCCTTCTAGGCCTTTGAGCTCTGAAGGCTGAGCTAGTAGGATCCTCCTCTTGTTGAGCAGTTTCAGAGCTCTTTTGAGGAGCTCTTGGTGATTCCTCAGTTTCTTCTCTTTCTTCGGTCACCTTAGGATAACTCACTTCACTAACCACACCCACCTTAGGACTTGAGCTTTCAACATATTTAGGTCTTCCCTCCTCTATTTTTGTAAAAGAATCCATGTAGAATTCTTTCTCCTTGAACACTACATCTCTACTAATAATACACCTCCTGTCAGTGAAGTCCCAAAGTTTGAACCCTTTGGACCTCTCTGGATAGCCAAGGAACATACACTTCAAAGCTCTAGGTTCTAGCTTGCCCTGTTTCTTGTGAATATAAGCTGTACAACAAAAAACTCTAAGGTTAGATAAGTTAGGAAGTACCTTATACCACCTTTCAAGAGGAGTTCTGAACTCAATGGCTCAGCTTGGACTCCTGTTAATGGTGTAGACAACAGTGAATGCTGCTTCAACACAAAATTCCTCAGCTATCTTAGCTCCTGAAAGTAAACACCTTACCCTTTCTAGGATAGTCCTGTTCATCCTTTTAGCAACACCATTTTGCTGAGGTGTATAAGGAACTGTCCTGTGCCTGGTTATCCCCGACTTAGAGCAAAAATTTATAAACTCACTGCTTAGAAATACCAGACCATTGTCAGTTCATAGGTATTTAACCTTTCTAGTAGTTTGTAGTTCAACTTTAACCTTCCATTCAACAAATTTAGAAAAAGTTTGATCTTTTGAATGTAGAAAGTAATCCAAACTCTTCTAGAATAGTCATCAATAAGAGATAGGAAATACCTGACACCGTTCCAAGAAGGTGTCTGTGCTGGTCCCCATAGATCGACAATGATGTATTCAAGTATATCCTTGGTGTTATGTTCCCCTCTTGAGAACTTTTCCTTTTTGGTCTTTCCAAGAACACATTGCTCACAGAACCTCAGTCTTTTAACTCCACTATTTTGAATCAGTCATTGTTTTGAAAGTTCGGCCAAACCCTGTTAACTGATATGTGACAGCCTTCTGTGTCACAATTCTAACCCTTCAAGTTTTGAGGATTGAGCTATGAAAGCAAGACTTGGCCCTTCAACATTCTTCAGGAAGTATAAACCATTGTGTCTGATTCCACAGAAGACTTCTCTCCCTTCCTTTAGAATTCTCAGGCCACCACTGTTTTCGACAAACGAGCAACCCTGTTCGTCCAGCATACCCAAAGAAATTACATTCCTCCTAATTTTAGGTACATGCCTGACTCTTTTAAGTAGAATTTCCCTATTGTCTTAGAGTTTGAGAGCCATTGACCCAATACCAATCACTTTGCAAGAGTGATTGTTTCCCATGTATATTGAATCTCCCTCCAATGGTTTGTAGTCGACAAACCATTCTCTAATGGAGGTCAAGTGATAGGTACACCCTGAGTCCAAAACCCAATCTCCCTTAGATTCAGTCATTTCTTCCATGGTTTGAGTGTTGCCTATGACCAACACTTCGGCATAATTCAAACCTCCTTCACCAACATCATTCTCTGAGTCAAATTCTCTTTTGAAGAACTCCCTCTGTTTTTAGAGTCTTTCTTATGATAGTTGTTCTTCTTGAAATGACTCTTCTGGTAGTATTCCTTCTTGGAACTTCTCTTGTAATCATCTTTTCTTTCAGGACAGTCTCTTTTGAAATGTCATTCTCTGTGACACAAGAATGCTCCTTTGTTCCTTGACCCTTTGTGTGATTCCTTCCCAAATTTCTGTCTCTTTAAATGGTTTTTGCCCTTCGAATACAATAACTTAGCACCTCCTTCGACTTATTCTATGTCTTAATCTCCAGTTCCATGCACTTCAAAGCATTAATCGCAGTCTCAAGATTGACACTGTCCCTTCCATACCTCATGGCAATCTTCACATCCTTGAATGTGTCATGAATGGAGTTGACGAGGATTGCTGCTTCACTTTCGATGCTCAGTTTTTCTCCCGAACTCGCAAATTCAGAGGTTAGTTTGTTAAAATCATCCAATTTTTCAGTTAGACTTTTAGAAGCATTCATCTTAAATGAGAACAACCTTTCCCTTACATAAAGTTTGTTAGGGAGATCCTTTTTATCAAAAAGAGAATGAAGCTTTAACCATACCTTATGAATTGAGTCTTCATCCATTACTTGTCTGAAAACATAATCACTGAGATTCAACATGATAGTAGTGGTAGCTATGTCTTCCATCTCTTTCTTGCTTTCCTCTGTTATTGAAGACAATTCCTTAGAGGGCGCTTCAATGGCTTTTACGACCTTCTGTGGAATCAGAATGATTTTGATCTTCTTTGCCCATAAGGAAAAATCACCAGTACCATTGAATCCTTCAATCTCGTACTTGGTAGAGGTTACCATCTTCACAATAGTTCTTCTTTTCCTTCAAGAAATGACTTCTTGATTTCAATACTCTATTTTTGCTCTTTTGGAGTCTCTACTCTCTCAACCAACCAAGCTCTGATACCAGATTATTAAAAATAAAACAAGATGAGTAAAGCACAAAATAAAAAATATTAGCCCAAATTTCTAATAAGATAATAGTTTTGGCCCACTTAGCTTAAACCAAACAAAAAAAGAACCGTTTAAAATGTTGAAAACTGATTCAATTGATCCGGATGCAAATGAACGATCAAGATCAAGCATGGAAAGTGAGATGAATGGCTGTGATATTGCCACCCTCCTCTGTCACCTTGTCGGTTATCCTTGCATGCTCTCCATGTTGATTCTGCTTGCTCTATTGAATAAAACCCTCGATTCTTCACTGAGTTGCTCATTTGCTTCACCTTGCCCTCGTTCTGAGATGGCTAGGGTTCTGGTGATTTTCCGTCAGGACCTTGGTTGATCTTTGATGTTCTTGCTGCTTGATGTGACTGTTTGCAGGCGATAGTGACGATCATACTAGTTTCTTACTATAGTCGTTGCTTTCCTTGAATTTCTTGAAGCTTGAATATCAAAGTTTGAAGATCGAAAGACAACGTTAAAGGTAAACGGTTCTTACTCTGTTTTTCCTTTGTTATTTCTTTAATAATTTCCATTTTATGCTTTCTAATCACATTTTCTTTCTTTCTTGTATCTTATACATACATCAATCTTAACGAACGAGGTGAGAAAGAGAGATATTAACAAGTAAGAGAGAAAGAAGAGAAAACACAACAAATTACGTGGTTCGGCTCAATAGAAAGCCTACATCCACGGGAGAATAAAACCAGGTGCACTATTATTTTTACTTTTGAACTTTTATAGGCTACTGTCAAAAAATCCCCCTATACGAAAACACACATTTACATCTCTTATATACTATTTACACAAACTGATATATCAAGTACATAAAAGAACACAAGCTTGTAGGGTAGTGCCTAGGTGGTTAGAGCTTTAGGTGATTTTAGAAAGCTTGTTGAACATCTGTTTTGTACAAACTGAAGTTTGTTAGATAACTGTTAAGAAAGTTGCTTGAACTGTCTTTGCAAGAGTCTTTACACTTGTAAGATACTTCAAGCACTAATTGTTCATTCACTTTTAACCAAACAAAAAAAAAAAAAAAAAAAAAAATATATATATATATATATATATATATATTTTGAAGTTACAAGTGAGGTGATCTGAACTCTTGCTTATAGGTCATTAATTTACACCGTTCTATTGCATATTTTTAAACTATATACTATTGTTGGTTTTTCAAATATAAGGGCATCATGGTTGAGATTTTCACATGTCCATCAATTTGATATCAAATTTCCATTATACCTTCCAAAATAAACTCAATAATAAAATAAAAATTTAACAAAATGTAACCTAACGTGAATATAATACTAAACTATCAACTGTTTTTCTTTCAAAAAAAAAAAAAGAAAAAAAAAAGAAAACTATCAACTGTTTTAACTCATTTAAAACGTCATTTCAAAAATAAATAAATAACAAATTAAAAAAATGTAAAATATTTTGTTTTAAAAGGTTTTCAACAAATCTGCGCGGACTAGAAAAGTTGTATGTATCCTTAGTTTATGGAAAATATTTGGCTGCATGCAGCTCCCTCCCCAACACAAGGCACCACTAGGGGCAGGCTACATCATCATAGCCCCTTAGTTTAATTATTTCAACCTTTTACAACCAATTTAACTCTATTGAAACTATCACTTTCACTTGATTGAAGCTTATCGATTCCACTTGATTGAAGCCATCAATTTGTTCATATCAATTTGTTTTATAATTATTTAGAGCACAATTAAACAAGTTAGATCGATAAATAATAAACAAAACTAAGAACAACTTGTTTAGATGTTTGTGTTTTTTATATAGTTCTTTAGATGTCCGTACACTTGGTCAAATCAATTGTAGATGTTGGTGCAAATAATTACGTATTTCATCACAATTATTTATAATATACCAATGTAGCCTCTTCTTATCCAATGGATCCAACGTCATATTTACTGCTGTGCATAATGGACGGAAATTTTGTCTGTAGACCTCATACTCACTAAATATTTCGATATTCGGATCAGTATCTTCATTCCTATCCATTCTATTTAGCCTAGTCTCCATCTCGTTAAAATATGACAAACAATAGTTTAAAAATTCATTCATCTCATACTCTTCTGCTATAAAATCTTATACTCTTGTTTTGTTTCTCAAATGAGTCTTGAGAGTACCTAAACTTCTTTCAAAAGGGTACATCCAACTATAGTTAACTAGCCCAACAACCTTACATTCTGTTATGACGTAAAATATGGCCCGGAAGTCTCGGAAGAGACCGGGACCCGAACAAAGGACCAATGGACCAAAGCCGACCCCCCGGGGGTCGGCCAACGCCATTGCCGACCCCCCGGGGG
>JBBMEG010000018.1:9719141-9729744 GCA_037832605.1 Cyclanthera cordifolia
TGTTGAGATTTGATATGATAGTTTTTTGGATCACACATCGCGTTAATGTCTTGCAAGAACACATCAGGCTCTCATTTCCTGCACAAGTAACAATATCTTAGCAAGACTTGTGATTGCTCTATTAAAGCATCAATATTTGAATTATTAGTCTAAAAATCATATGTTTTGTTAATTATTCTTTAATCAAAATCTAATGCTATTGGCATTGCATTATACACAAACTTTCTTACTAATGCTATTACAATTGAATACTTTTTAGTTTCGTACATAATTACTTTGAATCTCATAAGATAATAGCTTAATTAACGCTCTAATAGAAAGTTATCAAACCTCTAAACTTGAATGATTGCTCAACGAAGCAATTCAACCACTAAAAAGTATAAAGAAAGAGTCTATAATCATGCATATGTTATGAACAAGAAGTACAGTAGTAAGATACTCAACTTTGCATCCGAGTTCACAATGTCATTCCTATAAAATTAGAACTTTCACCCCTTAGTTTTAAAAACCTAATTTTCTAAGACACTTCCCTTATTGCTCTAATGTCGTCATTCTAACCATCTTGATAACTTTGAACACTCTTAACAATTAATGCCTACAACTATGAAATACACTATTCATGTTAGAGGTTGTGTCTTAATGGCCTAGCAGTTTGTAATTAAAGAACAAAACATTTAATGTTAGACACATACTGTTATGTTTCAGTTATTAATAATGGTTATTATTTTTAATAATTGTACATTTAATATTCAAATGTCGTTCAACTTTTATCGCATTAATGAGATTAATAGTGATATGCTAATGGACCTTTAGAAGAAACACTTTGACAAGTATGTGAGACACATAAGTGGACATAGTTCCAAAGTAATAACCTAAAGTGTTTACAATATATGGTTTAAGGCATAGGTGACACTATTGATACAACACAGTTTGCAAAGATTGAAAACGACTTGATCTTGGTTGTTCATGTGGAGACATGGGCGTGAGGGTGCATATGCAGAAAGAAGTTTTTGTTGGCTATTTGGCCTTTAATCCAAAATTAATCAATTAATGTTTTGATGATAACAAACTTAATCTTTATTACTAACAATTTTATTGTTTCAAGATATCCATAATGTAGTGCGCGAAGTAAGGATTCCAATGCAATTTGAAAAACTCAAATCGGAGTTCAGACAAAGGAGTTATGGTCAAAACAAAATTGAATGTGAAACACTCGAGATGGTGACGTGACAGTTGAGTCAACATCGTAGACCATTTTAAGATTGACATGTGGATCTTTTGATGAGTGACATATGGCGGACTTTTGATTGATTTTCAAATTCTAAATTCAAATTCTAAAGCTATTAGATTTATGAGATTTATGTTATTATTAGTTTTAGAACATAATTAATATTTATTATTTTCTTTAAAATTGATTTTCCAATTTAAAATTTAAATTCAAATAAAAAAAAATGTTACCAGTCAAGATTATGAATATAATTAATATTTATTATTTCCTATTATGTCTTTTAATGTTCACCATTCAATATATTCTTACCAAACTTAATTGACAAATTCAAGTCAAATTTTTATTCTTTATTATATATAAATCTCACATTCTTCATTAAAAACATGACAACACATCTTTGAGATTTTCAATCTTTCAAAATTCAAAAGCCCTTTATTGTTGCTCTCTTCAAAGTTCTTCAACTTTATTTTTTACATCTTGTCCTTGAGAGAGATTGTGTAGTGAGGATTGATTAGTGACAAGAAAAGCCATTTTATTGCGAGAGATAGTGTGTTCTACCAAAATTCCAACCATTATAACGATTTGATCATAATTCATGGAAATGATTGAGTTTACTCTTGAACTCGTAAGAAGAGTGGTATAATGGTTGGACTCTAATTTATGAAAAGAGTCAAGCAAAATTTAAAATCCCAAGAGGCACTTGGGTGTTGGTGTAGGTTGAGTTTGATCGAACCACTTTAAAAATTATCATGTCATTCTCTATCATTCATTTCTTTATTTTATTTTATAGGATTTATGCTCATTTTAATTCTTGATCATTTGTTAGATAAAATTTGGTTCTCATAATTTTTATTTATCTTAATAGGTATTTTGGTTATGATTTTTTTTTAATTGATTCTAAAAGTTTGATATTTTGTTTTCTTGAGCATATTAAAGAAAAAGTCATAAATATTTTAAAAACCATATTCACTCCCTCTAGGGTTGTCATACCCTATTAAAAATAGGCTAAATACATCACATTGTCACTTTAGGCAAGATAAATATGTAATATTTTGAAAAATCACTTTAATGGTACAATGACCTTCATGGCTTGCCCCCTTAAGGGGGGTGTTCACCCTAGGCGTAACTCTTGGTTGTTATTGGCAGATCCAATCGTCATTTGGACTTGGCCACCTCTTATGGGAGCCATGACCTCCACAGCTTTCCCCCTTTAGGGGTGTTTGCCTTCATTCGTCCTCTCAGGGATCGACTTTCGACTCGGCCAATAATGACCTCCATGGCTTGCCCTCTTAAGGGGGGTGTTGACCCTCGATGTAACTCTCCTTATTATCGACAGATCCAGTCGTCACTTAGACTCGGCCGGCTCTTAGACGAGCCCTGACCTTCATGGCTTTTTCCTTTTAGGGGGTGTTCGCCTTCAACCATTCCCCTAGGGATCAGATTTTGACATGGTTCGGGCCCGAGGGGCATAGTTCCCACGGCTGACTCCCTGAGGTGGTCAGACTTCTAAACGTGACTCTTGATCGTTATCGGCGGTATTCGTTCCTGGTTTAAACGATTACTTTTATCACATGCTTACTTGTTATTTGCAAGCCTCAAAGAAGAATTCTCAAGATTGTGCAGCGATAAGATTCTAGGGTCAAAGTGGTGGCGGCTATAAAAAAAAACAAGTTTTTGACCTAAATTTGAATTTGAATCTTATAGTGAGTAAAGACTACCATATCATATCAAATTAGAAATAATCAAAATAAGTTCTTAATTAATATTTCAATTGTTAAATTCTTCCTTCCTTTCTTGCATAGGAGAAACTCTTATTCTTTGGGAAAATTAAGAAGATGGGTCTCTTTCTCAAACTTTTTATCGAAATGGGTCTGTTTTTATTATTATTATTTTTTTTTTATTATTGGGTTGATAGAGACGCAACTTTGAGATTTCTATTTTGTGGCACCTATGAGAGAGACGCCACATGCTAGTGTTAATATATTTTTTTTCTCTTTATTTCTCCAATACAATTAAAACAAACTCCACATTATTAATCCACCTTTATTAACTATTTCTTTGATATATTAATAACACCAATTAATTTTCACCTGCCAATCACTTATTAATAATTACATCATTTTTTTAATAATTCAAATATCTCATTAATATCATTTCTTTTAAATATCAATTTATTTATTCTAATTGATTTCCACAACCATTTATTAATAATTACATTTTTCCTAATAAATAAATGATTTTATTACTATTATTTTTTAAAAAATATTAATTGTTTGCTACTAATTTACATCCTATTAACATTTATTTCATTATCAACTAGGTTAAATGTTTTTTTTTAAATGAAAATGAGTAAAATACATTCATTAAGTACATTAAATTATATGAAATTAATAAGTACATAAAACGTATGTCAATCGTCATGCTCTTCATCTTCAATAAATAGTTCATCTTTATTCTGATCCGTTATTTGGTATACGTCTGAAATTAACATCTTCAAGCATCTTTAATAATATGGGTCCAAGTTAGGTATATTGCTCTAAATTTGTTTTTTTGAAATTATATTAAAATTAATTTAGGACAATTTGTATAATAATTTAAAACTACATTAACAATAAAAAATCTAACCTGTTCATTATACGCTACACTTGACTATGTAATGTATTTTCTTGATATTGCATCATACCACTCATAAGCATGATTCACATCAGCTCCTTCTTTTATCATTGTTCCTAATAAAGTTTTGATTATGCTCCCAAACTTGAATATGGTGAGCCAAAGTTTGGACCCAATCACATTCGTGTCTTCCTCGCAAGTTGGTGGAATGCAAAGATAAGTTTCTGCCGCATACTTTGGGAACATCTTGAATCCACCCAAATTGCCTCATCACACGATCTGGGTATATAAACTCTACTACGAAAAAAATATATGGGTGAAACTCTAGTGGTCTATACTTCATGACCAATTGTGCAATATGCTGGCAACGAGTGGATGACATACTCGTCTGCGGCGACGGAGACGTACTCCGTCGCTTTAGATGTCTTAGGCGATAGAACGGTTCCGTTGCCGTAGGTAATTTTTTTTTTTTAAATCAATTAATTTGTTTGTGATTCTATTTTTTAAAAGAAAATATAACTTCAAAATCGAAAGACAAACATAATTCACACTAACATTTCTATCAATATAAGCATTCAATACAATTAAAGTGTACATAAAGTAATGTTAAACAAACATCCTAGAAATGAAATGTAAATAAAATTTAAACTAGTCCTAGAGATGACATTTTTTGAAATGTAAAAAAACCTCAACTAGTCCTAGAGATAACATGATCGAGATGGCGATGGCATGCATACAGGTTCGATCCAGTTTGACCTACAATAAGCCAGAATAATATGAATGTTAGAAAAACTTGAATATCGAGAATAGAACAGAAACTATATTATTTCTAGAAACTAAATTATTTCTAAAAATTTCGGCAGCATAACAGTATATTTTGAATTCACCCAAAAAATTTAAACCTGCAAGAAAGAACATATATTCGAAAATAGTGGGTATATTTACTGCAGGATAGCTAGAACAACGTTTAAACAATTTCTTAAACAACATTAAACAAGAAATTTAATTTTTTACTTGGATGACGAGCCACCACCGTCGAACCTTTTCATGAGGTCAGCTAGTTGGGCCTGGAGAATTGCTTGTGTTTTATTCATCATTTGTTGTTCCTCTCATCCTAACTTGTTCTTCAGTCATCTTAGCTTGTTCTTGAGTCATTTGAGTCATTTTTTCATGTAACTGTACGTTTTCAGCATATACATCTGTCATTCTCTCGGCCATCTCACGTTGTGTTGAGGCAGTGGAAGCCCTTGAAACAGAAAAGTCATATCTTCCTCTTCTTTCCGGCGGCAAGTAGGTCATGCCCTTAATTCCGTCTGTACGCCTACCTAGCATTTGTTCACATATTTCTTGTTGAGTTAGGGGCGTTCCAGCTTCAATTGATTCATCCCGCAACTTGATCATCTTCTCCTGAATCATAAAATTATATATAAATTAAAGCATTCTAAGTCATTTATTTTAAGTAAATAATAAACTTACATAGGACTCCTTTGCTTGTTCACTAATCTAACGACCTTCAATTTCATTGTTGTGCACTTTATAGCGCACAACCTTGAAGACTTCGATTGTACCCATTTCTTCTTCCCCCTCTGCCATTTCTACATTCATAAACATAATAAATTATTTTTATAATTATCGTATAGGAAATACATTAATTGAAATGAAGTAATAAAGACATACATCTTCGACGATTTTCACGAATGAAACTGGGCCAGCGTGATGGTTGTAAGGCAATTATGCCCGTGCGTTCTTGCCTCTCTCAGTCTTAGCCTGTCATTCCTCTGACTCCCATCAATTGCAGAGGTACTCCCAGTCTCTAATATCAGTAACCCTATGATAGTGTTTAGTGCGTCTCTCATCCGAAGGCGTATTCCTAAAAGAAAAAACTAAAGTAGTTAACATAAACTGAAATGTATACTAAACTAAAATAAAAAATCTAGATATAAACATATCTGTAGTGTTTGTATATTTTGTACCTATGGTCCTTCAGGATGTTGTGCATCGTACTCTCGATACTAGAACTGACGGTGGGATTATCCAAACCAGTTCGAAATGTGTCTATTGGAGTTTCAATATTCATTGAAATGCAGTTAGCCATTGAAATGAAGTTAAAAATCTATTGTATAAAACTGAAAACTAAATAAGAATGTTACTTTACCAGTAGTTTTTGCTTGACGAGTTCAATATCGACCTCAATAATCTTAGACCAATCATGTGCATGAACAGGAAGCGACTCTCGTACCAGTATGCCTATCTGATTGCTAAAAGTGTTGGCTTCTTTCCCTATTGCCTTTTTATTTAATTCACTGAATTCGACTTTTATTCTTCATTCCTTTCCCACTCTCTTATTCAATAGTTCTCCCCTGGAATGTCCACAAGAGCGACCGGTACTACTAGCTGTTTCACAAATGTTAGTAAATGACTGGAAATATAGAACATAAAGTAACATGGTTCATAAACTGTATTACCTCCAACTTCATGGCCCGAATCAATAGTAGCCGGGACGAAGTCCTGAGTTTCAGTGTCATCGAACATTGAGTCCGTTCTAATTCTCAAACTAGCAGGCATAATGATAACCTATAAGAGTTAGCATTATATGTTTTCGTAAGTAACCAAACCAACATAATAAGTACAACACTAATAATGGAAAATAAATAAAAAGCTAATACTTATGAATCAATAAGTTCAACATCCTCGTCGTCGTCATTAATAAATTGATTTGCATCTTCCAATTGATCATCATTAATCGCTTCATCGAATGTCGTCAGATCAACAATATCTAGCCTACACAATTGGTTATCTTCTATAGACTCGTCCACTCTATTTATGCATTCATGTTGTATGCATTCAGCTTGACCAATCAGTCCGTTCACCACTTCCCTATTTTCAACTTCTGGGATATCCCACAAACTTTTATTATAAACTTGTTGAACAACTTTCCAATCTTTTCCATGTTTTAGATCGTTGATATAGAATACTTGTTTTGCTTGGCTGGTAAGAATGAATGGGTCATTTTTAAACCAATATTGTGAAGTGTTTATGGTTCTTAAACCCAAATGAGTGCGATATCTTCATTTTTTATTGTCCGTGTTATACCAGCTATTGATGTCGAAAAATGGTCAACAGATATCCACAGTGAATTTGTTTATCTGAGGACGAAAAGACCTGCAAAAAAGACGAATTTTAGGACACACCGGTGTGGTGTGAGCCACGGGGCCTTCGATGCCTAAGTCAGAAACGAATTTAGGGAGAGTAAAATTGGAACTTAGGAATATCTTAAGAATACTTAGCTTAGGAATCGCCCCTTGAAAGGGAGAAATGCTTGACTCTTATAGCAACCGGTATCGTAACCACTGCAGCTCACTTATGGCGACATAATGGCCGGCCGTTAGAAACGTCTGTCATTAAGTCGGTATGAATACAGGCATAACTCCTGACCGTTACCCTTTGGAGGTGTAACGGCTTTGACTCTAGAGTTACTTGGACTCGGTCAACCTTGGCAGGTCCTCACCTTCACGGCCGACCCCTTAGGGGTGCAGCCTTCTCGTTGCAGCACTAGGATGTCACGGGTGTGCCGCGTGCCTTAGTGTTACTTTGGACTTGGTCGACTTATCCACAAGAAAGTCCTAACCTCCACGACTAACCCACCCGGATCAGCCTACTCGACCGCCCTCCTATGAGGTCGGCTTTCGACTCGGTCAACCCTTACAGGTCCTCACCTCCATGACCAACCCACTCTGGTTGGCCTACTCATTGTAACCGGGGAAGCCACGGGGTGTAGCGTCCTCCTGCGTTACTTGGATTCGGTCGACTCCTGGGGGAGAGTCCTGACCTCCACGACCAATCCACCCGGGCGGACCTATTCGTTGTAACGGGTGACGCCATGGGGGTGCGATGCCTCTAAACGTTACTTGGACTTGATCGACTCGTCCACAGGAGAGTCCTAACCTCCATGGCCAACTCACACGGGCTGGCCTACTCGTTGTAACGGGTAAATGCCACAGGGTGCGACGCCTCTAAACGTTACTTGGGCTCGATCGACTCTGGGGGGAGTCCTGACCTCCATGGCCAATCCACTCGGATCGGATTGACCTATTTGTTTCGGACCCAAGGAGGGTGAGGCTGAAAAGGCCGACCCCGGGGGGTCCTAGCCTTCCTTGGCCGACCCTAGGGGAGTCGAACTTGCTTGGCCGATCCCCGGAGGGACGGTATGGACTCGGCCGACCCTCAGGGGGTTATGTCCTCCATTTGGCCAACCCCCGAGGGGTCGAAAGTGGCGAGGCCGACCCCGGGGGGTCCGCATTGGCGTGACCGACCCCCGGGGCGTCGGCATTGGCGTGGCCGACCCCCTTGGGCTTGGCCGACCCATTGGGGGTCGAGGCCTCTATTTGGCCGACCCCGGGGGACCGCATTGGCTTCTTTGTTCTTCGTGCGGGTCCCAACCTCTTCCGAGTCTTTTGTGATATTTTTATGTTATAACATTACCCCCACTCTTCATTTTCGAGCTTGTCGGATTATGAAGAGTAGTTTAGGTACTTGCCTTTTTTTCGAAGTTTTTAGGCTACTTTGGCACTTTTTATAAAAGTCTTGCCTTTTTCACCTCTTTTTTGAACCTTTAAGTTACTTAGGCACTTTTATAAAAAGTCTTGCCTTTTTCACCTCTTCTTGGAACCTTAAGGTTACTTAGGCACTTTTGATAAAAAGTCTTGCCTTTTTCACCTCTTTTTGGAACCTTTAGGTTACTTAGGCACTTTTGATAAAAAGTCTTGCCTTTTTCACCTATTTTTGGAACATTTAGGTTACTTAGGCACTTTTATAAAAAGTCTCACCCTTTAGAGTACTTTTCTGAATTCGTAGGTTACTTAGGCTATCTTAGAGACTCACCTTTTCCTTAACTTAGTTATTCGTAGATTACTCCTTACTTTGGTGTCACGGACCCTTCATTCGACTATGAGACTA
Source organism: Cyclanthera cordifolia (assembly GCA_037832605.1). Taxonomy (NCBI): domain Eukaryota; kingdom Viridiplantae; phylum Streptophyta; class Magnoliopsida; order Cucurbitales; family Cucurbitaceae; genus Cyclanthera; species Cyclanthera cordifolia. Next base: position 9,727,939 of record JBBMEG010000018.1, read on the forward strand.
AGTTCCACCACCTTAGCCTCCTCTTTTCAAAAGAGGACTCAGCATAGGGCCTTGGTAGTCGTCGGTGGCTTCCAACACTTGGACCATGTTCTTTAGAATTTACAGCCTGTACTCATACTGACTTCGAACGCCCCTTTAGTGGTCGGGATCTCCTGCCCTTGCTTTTAGGACTCCCACCAACGGTATGGTGGACCTTACTTCGGAGGACTGCCTGCTTCCTTGTAGTTTTTTTAGGGCAGGATTTTATGCACGTTGCTTCCACTTCTTGGTACCTTACAGAGGGCCTACGCCATATGGGCACCTCTTGGTCGTCTGGCATCGATCAACTCCAATGGGACTTAGCCACATGCTCGTGAGACTCAAGGTGTCGTTGAGGTTACCTTGGCTGACTTTCGGACTTCCTCTAAGGCGGTCCAAAGTCCTGTCGTTTGACCTTACAAGGTCGACTCGTCTATCCTCGCTCGGCTGTGTCAGGAGTTTGACTTCTGCTAAAGTGAAGCTGTAGGATGCCTCGTACTTAGTCAATTTAGTTGAAAGGCTCTCCTGCCTTTGTAACCTTGGAGAACAACTTTGGCACGACTGCTATCGGTTCGGCGTTAGACCGAATGAAAGAACGGGTTACCCATGGTACCCCCTTGTCTCTCTCCAGGTCCTTTTATGCCACCACAGCAGTAGAGGTCGCTGACCTTTCTTTACCGGCCTTCAAGTCTGGACTTCTTGGTGATCCAGCACAGGTTGCTCATGACTTTCGCCTCTCCTATAGTGCATCTAAGAATGACCTCTTGGGTCAGGCTTCTCCAACTAGGAATGAAACTGTCCAAGCCGGACTTAGTAGGCCTAGTTCTAGCAAGTGCAGCACTGGATGACCTGGTTGCTTTTTGATGTACTTCTCTTTTTTTTATAGCCATACATTTATTAAGTATGCAGGCTAACTTAATACCTTTGTATTTGCAACCCTTCATGCATTTCGCCTCGGCTTCCCGTCGCCTTTCTGAGGACTTGCGTCACCCCCGCTCTTCTTTGTCCACTAGCTATGAGAAGCTTAAGTGGGAGCTGGCACAGGCTCAAGAAGCTCGATAAATTCCGAAGCAGCCTTAGTCGATTTTTAGACTTCCACCGAAGCGGTCTAAAGTCTTGCTGTCTGTACATGCCAAAAGGACATGTCACCATTGCTCGTCTTCGCCAAATGTTGGCTTCTGTTGAAGGGAAGTTGAATAACGTCTCTTACTTGGCTAACCCTGTGAAGGGTTCTCCTACTTTCGTGATTTTGGAGAACAACACCGGTGAGGCTGCCATCGACTGGGCACTGGACCAAATTCAAGAGGGAGTTAGTTATGGTAACCCCCTTCCCCTTTTTCGGTCTCTTTGTTCCAGCACTGCAGAAAAGGTAAGCGACCTTCCCTTGCCAGCCTTCGAATCCGGAATTTCAAGTGATCCAGCCCAAGGCATTTTCCATGACTTTCGCCTCTTCCAAGGCGTGCCTGAAAGAAGTCAGGCCCTTCCAGCTAGAACAGTTCTGCCCAAGCCGGACTCAACTGACCAACTTCTAGTAGGCGCAGCTCCGGGGGCCTTGATGACTTTTTCGTTGCTTTCCTTTTCACTTGAAGCATTTTACTTTGCAGTGTTTACTTTTTCCTCTAGGTTATATCCTAGGAACTTTTTACTTTGAATGAGTAAAAGCTCTATTTTCCTCTACTTCTCTATCTTGCATACCCCAAATTTAATTTTTTGAAAAATATCAATATACTTAAATTAAGATAGCTTTTTGAAAGAAGGAGAAAGTAACACTTTATTCATTAACAACTT
>JBBMEG010000018.1:9735495-9754269 GCA_037832605.1 Cyclanthera cordifolia
AACTCTAGCATAACATCATTCTTCCCTTGAAGTTGTGTTTGAGCAACATCAGCTAAAGACACCTCAAATGCTTGCTTTGAACCAACCAAGAAAGTAAGCATATTCCCTACACAGAAAGTATAAAACCTAATTAAAATTTAAAACAAGATAGACTTAACCACATAAAACTATCACGCAGAGAGATAGCTTCCACATTTCATCTACATAACAGTCCAGGCTCGAATTTCAAAAATTCAAGGAAATGTATGCTACTGTCTACTGATAACTGCCAATATGGTGTAATTGCAAACCAAGATTGGTGGCTTATTAAGATCCTTTTAATCTCTTCTTAGAGCTCAACTCTAAAGTTGAAATCTTATACATGCAAATTGTTAAATTATGTTAAATTGCCAATCGACCTAATTCAACATAGTATCAGAGCATAAGGTCTAAGTTTGATTTCTTGCAAAGTCGTTTCCTACCCAATTAAATTGAATTCTATTATAGAACATTTCTCAAATTTCTAAGTCCACAAGTACGGGAGAGTGGTGGTTTAACATAAATTTAAGCTTTTGGGTTGATTGGAGGCTTAACAGAATTCAACACAAATAAAGTAAGAGTTCTTTGGGTATAAAATTTACAAGAAAATGATGTGTAAGAAACTATAAGCGCACCAAGTGGTAGACTGAATATATCAAAACAACTTACCATTCAAATCAACTTCACCCCAATTACGGCCGGAGACAGAAAGCTGCTTTTCCTCCGGTACTATTCCACAACTACTTTGGAAAAATTTGGTTAAACTACTAATGTCCTACAATCAGAACACAAAAATTCTTGAAATGTAGTTTGTAATCATCTCATTTCGTGATACCGATGTGGAATGCTGAAAATATGAAAAAGCTATCCAACTAACTAAGGCAATGATTAATACTCCACACATTAAAAGAGATATTAACACAATAACACCTTGAGATGCATAGCCAGGTTTCAGTCAATAAATATAAAAGCAAGATGATTCTATAAGAAATCGGGAAACCTGGTCGCGGAATCCGATGAACTTGTAATACAATCCATCTTTGACCCGAATTCCCAACTGGTTTGTCCTTGTGACCTTCATCCATGTTACACCAACAATGTCTGATTTATCCACCTCAATTGCCTTGCCACCTCCTTGCTTCTTCCACTGAATACCTCTTTGATCTGTTTTAAGCTGACCAGGGTTCTGCATTAAAACATATACATGGAGAAGAATTGTAAGACTCCATGTTCATCATTCCAAACATTCACAGAAGCCCACAAAGCAGAATCAGAAAATTGTAACTAGAAAGATCATTTCCTTTCTTTTGTTGCTGATTATCCTCCCATACAAAATAAAAACTTCGCAAATGCAACAAATGAGATAAAGGATAAATAATTACAAAGTCTGAAATATAACCCTTCACCCACATCTCCCAACACAAAACACTCCGAAAGAAAAGAAAAAATAAATAAAAACCACCCAATCAAAAATATTTGAAATTTGGGAATTTTAAGAACAGGACCAATAAGTTACAAGCATTCCCTTCGCCATATAAATTCACCAAGAAAATAATTAATTGTTGTGGCTCTTTGAACACCGCCTCCCTTCAGCAGCGCCACGAGGAGATACGGAAAGGTACAAACAACGGAGAAACCATCACTTTTCGTTTCGCAATACAAAACCACCATGAATCAGTGATAGTTAAGAACTTAGGGCTTGAATCCCCATGCACATAATAAATAGAACGACCCAACACCATCAAGAAACCTAGTTAGGTTACCATTCGCGAAAGAGAGAGAGAGAGAGAGAGAGAGAGAGCTTACAGTGCCTCCACGACCACCGAGAGAGATATTGACGTAGAGCTGACCGTCAGCCATGGCTGGAAACCTGAGAGCAACCAGAAGCAAGCGAATCGCAGAAAGAGAAATGCGAAGAGAAGGGGTTTTGAAATCGTTTGAGAAGAAATGGGAGTTTCACTTACTTAGGTATATATATACATTCTCTGGTTTGAGTTGGTTTGGAGAGTTTTATTTGGACTAATTCAAATAACAAGTTTTAGCGATTAATTAATCTCCTAACCTTGGATTTAAGGAGTGATTAAAAATGAGGATTTATAGAGCCAAAGAATAATAGCTCGCTGCATTAGTATACATTTAACCACTATAAATTATTTATCTGTATTGTTTGTTTTAAATGTATTATTTACTTTGTAATTTTGTGATATATCATTAATTAAAACAATATTTATAATTATTAATATATGTATTATTATAAACATTATTTTTTGTTAATCTATTAGCAAATTAAGTATCTTAATTGTTTTACTTAACTTAGTGATCAAATTTTATTAAAATTTTACTTTAATTTGAATTATAAATTAAATGAAATAAAGTTTATTTTATTTAATACATGTCTACGCACAATTGTAATTTGATAATTTGCAATTTCAATATAGATAATATTTATGTTGGTAAATTATACTTTTAATGTAATTATTTAAGTTTTTAATATAATATAAATAATTTATAATATATCAATAATTAATATTTATTTTTTTTAATAAAATATTATTATTTAGTATACATAACTAATAATTAATTTTATTAATAAAAACTAATTTTGTATTTAAAAAATTAGATAGCACATTTTGAAACTATTTGCATTTATAACAATTTTTTTGGGTGGGCCTGTCAAAATGATGAATAAAGCTCTAGCCCAAAAATATTGATTGAAGCAGACCTATCAAAATGATAAAAAATCCCTGTCATAAAAATTGATTGAAATTGATGTGTCAAATGATTGAAGCATGCTGATTGAAATCGATCAATCCACAGGTCGCTGATTGAAGTAGATCATTAAACTGATTGAAGTTCGCTATTAAAGTCAACCAGCCCCGCTTATTGAAGTCGATCTGTCTAGTGTTTGAAGTTTGCCGATTGAAGTCGATCAGTACACTGAGTAAGTTGATTTATCTCGTTGTCTTCTTCATCTCTAGATAAGCCTTCACCGGACTGATTTTCGCTAGAAAAACCTCAATGAAGCCGCTTTCCAGCTTCATTTCGCGAGTGGACTAATCCGCAATGGTCGATCTCAATACCTTCCATAATCGATTTCAAATATGTAATGACCGATCTAGAAATCTGCTCCTCCTTGGTAACGTCTTCGTTCGCAAATCGTCGATGTTCGTGATGTAGGCCTTGAAGTTGTTAATTTAGGGGATCAATCAAGTTTCATATTCAAATTTTCTTTGTTTATAGATTTTTTTTTATCTAGTGGTCTTCAAGAACAAGCTTCGTATTCAATTTGGCGAATCAAAGATTATCTATGCTAATGATTGAAGATATATGTTATATTAATTATTTATGAAATTGATTGAAGACTATCTGAAATGTTAATTAAAGAGTATTTGATATATTGATTGAAAACTACCATCTATCAGTGTTCGTGATTAAAGTCATTAAACATGAGACTGTTATTTATTCACCCACTTCTTCAATAATTTCTTTATTTTCTTCTTCAGCTTCAATCATTTAACTGATTGACTTCCATCAATTTCGCTTAATTGTTTTCGATTAGATAAATTCACTTCACTTGATTTTAAGTGCAGACATTTTGTTCATTTTAAAAGGATTTTTTTTAATCATAAATAAACTTTTTTTAAAAAAATTTTGTTATTCATCAAATTTGGTTAGTTTTTTTTTTTTATATACTTAAAAAATCTTCTAAATATTTTATTTAGGGTTGAGTTGAATTAACCCAACTGAATGAAACTATAAATTGGTTTTGGTTGGGCAATCCGAGTCGTTAGTCTCCCTCTCAGGGCAGTTCATTCCAGGGTGTTGTGAACCGGCTAGCAACGAGCGGCCAGCCGCTTGTTTTTTTTTTTTTTTTCAAGCTAATCGGGACGGAATTTAAAATGATCTTCACGTGAAACAATTTCAATGCGCCACGTGGCCATCATTTTTTACATTTTTTTCAACAAATTTTTCTTTTTTTAATTTAAGTTTTTTCCTTGATTTATTTTTTCTAACATTTTTTCTAATAATTTTATTATTTTTATTATATATATTAGAAAATATATTGAGAAATGGTAGCAGATTGTACTTTTTCCTAATAATTCGGTGTATGAAAGCTTTGTCCTTTTTTCCTTTTTTTTTTTATTTAAATTATTTATATAAAAATAAAATTCACAATCGTATATTCAAGCCAACAACTCCCTATTTATGAATTATAAAACAACTATTGCCTTTAACAATTTTCTAGATTTAAAAAAAAAAAAAAAAATTCCTTCAACGATTTTTCAGTTTTTTCTTATAAAAAAAAAAAATCTTGCTGTTTCTCTAGGTGGTTGAACGTTGGTTCCGAAGCGAGCGAGTTAGTTAATGGTACGGGTTCTGAAGAAACTCCCTTAAAAAAACGATATTTTCATTCTTTGGCAGGTTCTCTTAAGCTCATCCATTTGTTGAAGTCATACTATGAAAAGTGGGTTATTGTTAGTCTTTAAGTTTATGTCAAAGCGAGTTTAGTTCAACTGGCACTAATGATGCGTTAACATTCATTCAACCAATAATTTGAGTCTACGTAGTGTCCTCTGTACAAGGTTTGTTGTCTCGTCTCAAACTTGATGATTTTTCTTATTCATTCATCTTCCATGATTTTGCAACATTTCTAGCTAAATTTTTTAATTCATTATTCTTTTCCTTCTTTCTCTTTTCTTAATCAAATTCATTCTTTGATTCATTATTTCTGTTTAATCCTTAGCATTGAGAGTACTGTTCATGTTTTTATTTCTGTACATGACATATTGTACTTGGTTAAGGATGGTGCCACCAATGTAAGCACTTTATCATTGACTTTATAGGTTTCAAAGGTGAAATTCTAAGAAGGATTGATGTTGCAAAAAACTTGTCCTTCTCATTCTACTTCTCAATTGTTGAATCTCAAATGCAAAGCCACTATATAAAGTAAGAAAACTCGGTTTATGATCTAAAAATGAACGGAAAATTTAGATTAGTTTGTATTCATTTATCCTTTATATTTCTATAGAATGTTGTTCTTGATCTTGGATTCTATCATATTCAAAATCTAAAATCCAAAAGGACGGCATCATTAGTTAATTATTAATGCTTTGGATGTTTGTTATAGGTGGTGCAAATTGATTAATTATACAAGGTCCACAATGACTCGTAACATGGAAGTTATTCTCTAATGTCTTATACTATTTATCATTGTGTAGTAAAGTACATAACTATAATTCTTTGGTGAGTTTCTTTGGTTCGACATGATCTTGTGGCCAGTCCCTCTTCTCCCTCACTTTTTTTTTCCTAATCTTTGTTGCGTTTTTTAGGATTTTCTCCTTTATGTTAACATAAACGTTTATGGTATCACACTTTGTACATTGCAACTTCGTATTAACTTCTTATTCAAAGTTTCATTACTACATTGTGAAGGTGCTTTGCTTAAGGTGAGGATCGTTTGCATCTACGATTATCGTGCAAGTTATCAATTGGTATATACTTTGCATAAAGGATAGTAGACCACATTTTTTGTGACATTGAAAATTTTCTAGTTTTCAAACATTTTGTAGATATTTAAGAATTATTGTCATGTTATTATTTTTTGTTTGTAATGTATAAATTGTTTAGTTATATATGAAATGATAGACTTATTTTGTTTAAATTTGTGGCAGCATATTATAAAATTTTATTGACATTCAAGGGCACAAACAAAAAGTGTCATGAAAATGGACAAATTACCATAAATAAGTAGTCATATTACATAAATATATAGATGACTATCAAAAATTGTCAGTAAATAAGCAATAATGACAATATCAATGTGTCAATAATAACTTTTCAATGACTATGTGTATATGTCATTAATGACTCAATAATGACTATAATATAATGTCATAAATGACTCAACAATCACTATATGTGTGTGTCGTTATTTGTTTAACTATGACTATAATATATCGTCATAACTGATTAAAATATGACATTTTTACTAAAGTGTCATGGTTGAACTTACTATGAAATATGATACAATGACTCTTATTTTTAAGTCGCATAAAGTGTTTATGACGGTAAAATATAGTCATCATATATGACTTTTGTAGTAGTGAAAATGGAACAAACGTGAAAGTTCAGGGACTAAAATGATACTTTACCAATGAAATAATTAATCTCATTATTATTTTTTAATTCAACAACATTGTGAGTGATATTAATTAAATTTATAATCTTTTGATTTATTAAGTTATACATCATATAACTTAAATCACTTTTGAAATTATAAACGTCAAATTGAAAGTATACATACTGATACTTCGATATCAAAAAATGTATTGTTCAATTTCTTCCCTAGTTTCAATATTGATTGAGAATATTTAGATCTGATTATGCCCTAAAAAATAAATAAAACTAGTTGGGAAGGCTATTAACACTCCTTCCTTTGAGAAGTTCTTTTAAGTTAATGGTGTCGATTTTCATGCGTATCTAGACTTGAGTAGAATTAGGGTGGTTGAGCACAAGCATCAACGTGCTCAACCCCTGTTAAATGTTGCTATCTATCTTACCGGTCTAGAGTTACATTGAAGTTTTGGTCGGAGTGAGTGTACGGTTAACGGCTGCTAATTATATCGATCGAACTCCATCCAAGGCTCTCGGCGGGTTCTCACCATATGCTAAATTACTAAATAATTGGCTTGGACCGCATACCATATTAGAATCTAGATAGCGTAGGAGTCCATCTCAAAATCAATTGGTCATGAGAAGAGAGTAGCTCTCTATATCTTTAAATGTGTTGAAAACACTCATCTTACCAATGTGGGACATTTGCGACAAGGTGAGTATTTCAACGTTTTTCGACCTCAAATATTAATAAGGTAAAATAAAACAAAAAAAAACTTAGGAAACATCGTGATGCGTAATTTAATTTGTTTTATAGGTTTTATGTTTTTTGGCTTTTCTTTGTCGCAATTACTGCAAACAAACACACAAAATGAAAAGCCAAAAACTGGGTATCATTCTCTTGGACGCCGACAAGGTCACAGATTGGCGAAACTCACAAAGAACCTCTCATAGATATGCATGAACTAATACACACACAGTTACTGATCATACAGAGCAGTTACTCATCGAGGTGTTTTCATCGTTCTCTTCGTAATAATTCTTTTCATTCCAAACACAAATATTTATTAATTTAATAATTATTTTCTTTTCTCCTCCTATTTGTAAGGCATCCAATTATAATTAATTCACTAGAAAATGGATGAGAAGCAATCTTTCAAATGAAAAGATTAGTCAAAATGAGATATTATTGAAGCAAATGGAAAAGTTGAAATGGGGCATTAAAATCCAAATAGAACAACATAAATTAAGCTTTGATTTTGGAAGCACTTTTGTGACATTTAGCTAATAAGCCACAATTACTTTTTTTTTTTTTTTTGATAGATAATCGCACTGTATCGGAGGTGATTGAGATCTTGACAAGAACATACCTACAGAACCTAAGCTATCAACCAACTGCGTCTTACCTTGAAGACAATATTACTGGCTGATGTAACAAAACCAAGATATTTGTATGTAGAAATTATTTGAACTCCTCTAAAAAAAAATTAATTAATTAATTCTTCGTTGCATCATTTATAATTAACAAAACTCTTTTATAAACAATCACATTCAAATAAACTATATATTAATACAACGTCTTTATAAATAAACACATTTAAAAGAACTATTATAATAACTCCTTTGTTAACACTTGTGGGGATGTTTGTTTGAGGTTATTAACAAGCTATTACAAACAAGTTTTTACAACTTTTCTTCAAATAGCCACGTTCAAACAAATTACTTTATTCAAAATAATCATTCATGGCTGATCGATCAAAATAACCAATTATTTATAGCCACTCATTTATAATCATTCATTTCTAATGACTCATTTCTAACTCCTTAAAATAATTAATCATTTCTAACCACATCCAAACAAGCAATTGTCTACGACCTCTTTATAAAAATCATCATACAAACGAGTTTTTAACTGCAACTCCTCTACAAATAATCACGTCTAAATAAACTATTGTTAAAACTTAAATTTGTAATAACTCAAAATAACTCATCATATACAAACACTTAAAATAATCACTCCAGAGTCTTACCGCCAAACAATTGGTATGTAATTTATCAACTAATTGTCTGCAACAATAATATTAAGGTTGGCAGACAGAATGTGGACAGTGGAGTTTCTTGTCTTTGTACATCTTTATGCTTCGATATTATCGACCCTCATCTTTTGGACTTCATTTAGTTTATATTATGTTTGTTATCCAACACTACTCCTGTTGTTCAACTTGTCTAAATTGTCTTTATTTATATATATATATATATATATATTTCAATATTATTTTGTTTTATTTTGGTTTCAAAGATTTAATTTTAGTCGCCTATATTAAAAAAAAAAAAAAAAACTCAAAGTTAGTTTTTTAGATAGGTTTAGTTAGTTTAACTAAATTTTGCTATGAACATCAAATATTTACCTATCATTTATATTTTGTTTTGATATTGTTCATTTTAAATATAAAAATTTTCATGATTTTCTATAAGATTTAAAAACTTTCATGCTTTTTGAATACATAGAAAGTTTTTTTTTTATTGTCTCGATACCATATCAAGATGAAAAATAGAAAGAATAATTTGCAAAGCGATCATGAGACATTTGCTCTAACACAAAAAACAAAACAGATGGCACAACTGGTACACCTTTTATCACACGACTGGTGAAAACTTTTTTGAAAGAAAGAGAAAGAATGTTAAGAAATATATTTTATGAAATTACAATAAGAACCACTTCAATTATATTGCTTTCAACATATAACTTGGTACGAATGAAGTTTCAAGAAGTTAAACTCGTACATTTTGATACATTGTTCATGTGACAAACTTGATGATCAAAATGACGAGTAATCATATGACTCTAAGACTTAGAGTAAATAACAACAACATTAAAAGTAAATCCTATAATAAAAAAAGGCACGATCATATTTCTAATTATATTCTAGATTTTCTTTTTTTTAAGAACATTACAAAAATGATTAAAGACGCAAAAACATAATCTCATGCAGCTACAAGTGAAAGAAGATTTGATTGTATATAATAAAATATAAATTATAAGGCCCATAAAATTATTATAAAATTGTTGCTATGATCAAGAGATAATAATTCAAAACTAATTATCATCAAATTAAAAAAAAAAAAAAAAAAAAAAAAAAAAAAAAAAAAAATCAAGGAAAAATTAGAGAGAAACGGTCATTCCAATCGTAAGCTAAGACAATGAAGAATGAATATCATATTATTTAAGATAACATCATTTCAGTTTCGTCTTAAAGTAAGTTTTGATTATAAAAAACAGAAATTTGAGAACGACATGTAATTTTGAAAAACACCACAAAATTACAAATATAAAATGTTATATATATATATATATATATTCAAAAATTGAATGAAACTTGGTAGCGTTAGAGAAGAAAAAAAAAATGGAGCTGAAGAACGAGGATCAGAATCAAAGAACATCATGGACACAAGGAAAAACTCAAACCATGAGACGTGTCAAGAGACGCCGAAGATCAGATCCCGACACCCCATCTGCCGTCGTCGTTCAATCGAACAAAAAGCCTTGTCCACAGCCAGATCAAGCTCCAACCACTACTACGAAACGAAGCTCGAGATTTCGCGGTGTGAGCAGGTACTTTATAGGACGAACCGATATGAAATAATTCATTTTAAGTTCTTATTGTTAGAGTGTAAAAGTTCGATCCTAAACCCTAAATTTGTCGTCTTTGCTCGTCGTGGTTCGGTCGCGATGAGCAGACATAGATGGACAGGTCGATACGAAGCTCATTTATGGGATAAGCTTTCATGGAATATGACACAAAAGAAGAAGGGGAAGCAAGGTATATACAAGATTTTATTTATTTATTTAGGTCCGAGAATCAAACTCGTAGTCTCCTTGTTATTAGGTTGTACAAGATGTCAGTAAAGTTCTGTTTTTTTTTTTTATATATATGTTTCATTTATGTTTCTCTTTTAATTTTTTTCATAATTTTTTTTTTCTAATAATCTAATTTTTATTTTTTTTTTCTCATCTTGATGACCTTTTGATCAACTGAATTTGTGGACTGCCAACAGTTTATCTTGGTGAGTAATTTAATTGATTGATTAAAAATAAAATTTATTATCTAATTAATTAAATAACATGTTTATTCATGAGTTTGGTTTTAACATATGATAGGAGCTTATGATGAAGAAGAATCAGCTGCAAGAGCATATGATTTAGCAGCACTCAAGTACTGGGGTGTAACAACCATCACTAATTTCCCAGTAAGTAATTTGATTTTTCTTTTAGACTTCAATAATTAATATTTTGGATGTGAAGATTCCAACCTCCGACCTTCGTTCACGATAATTATTAGGGTAAAATATCATCATATTATCTAAATTTTTAGGTTTGTTCTATTTTTGTTTTTGAATTTTTAAAATTTTAATTTTAATCTGTAAACTTTGAATTTTGTTTTATTTTGGTTATGAGCTTTCAAAAGTTTTAATTTAGTCGATAAACTTTTAAAATAACTTGAAATTAGTCTATATAGTAAATTTAAAGTCAATATTAATTGAAATTGATTTATTAATGTTACTAATTTTAATACATAATTTTCTTAAGGAAAATTAAAAAAAAAATTATAAAGACCAATTATTATTATTATTATTATTATTATTATTTTAAGTTTAAGAACAGAAACAAAACAAACCTCAAAATTTAGAATTAAAATTGAATTTTTAAAAGTTTAGAGACTAAATTGAAACAAAACTCAAAGTTTAAGAATTAAAATTAGACTTTTAAAAATTTGGAGACCAAAATAAGACAAGAGTGAAAATTCAAGGACCAAAATGATATTTTACTCTAATTATTATTGAACTATATTCATTTTCACGATACTAAGTTTCTATTTAAACCATACATATATCGAAACTCCAAAAGAGTATTTAATTAGCTCGTATCATGAGACCCGAAAAGAAATTGATGATTTTGTAGGTAGATTATGATATGTATATCCTTAATTATATTGAAACATAAACTACAAAAATTTAATTTCGATAGATTATGGATTTGTTCGGTTGAAACTTTTATGGAGTTATTAAAATGAGATTCTATAATTGTTATATAAAAACTTCATTCAAACGAATTATGATCATTACAATTTGTCTTTTATAACCATTCAAACATCATTTCTAATCACTCTACAATTTTGCAAACAAACGTCTCGTTTATGTTTTTATTAGGTACCGGAATATGAGAAGGAAATTGAGATCATGCAAACAATGACAAAGGAAGAGTATTTGGCCTCTTTGAGAAGGTTAGGATTCAAAGACTTCTTATTCATGTTTGGTTATTAATCATTTAATTTAAAATTATTAAAACTTTTAAAACTTATAAATACTATTTCAATCTATGAGTTTCATTTTTTTTTTTTTTTTTTTTTTGTTATTTATCTTTTTACACTTACTAACAAAACCAATCAAAATATGTAATTTTCCAAAACTTGTTTTTACTTTAGAAATTGAATTGAATTTCAATTATTTCTTTTAAGATAAATGAAAATTTATTGTAGAAATTGAGAGGTTTTTTTTTTTTTTTTTTTCACGGGGAAATTTCCTTCCAAAACTCATCTCCGGAGTCCTTCCACACAAAAATAATTAGGAATTATTTGTTTGATGAAGATATTGGCCACCTTATTACAAGACCTATTACAATGTGAAAAATTCTCTACTTCTCAGCCATAAGTCACATAAATAATATCAACAAGGACATTGTTGAATTCAGAAAGATCTTGGGATCCACCATTAATAGCATAACAACCTTAATAAGCTTTGATAAGGATTCAGATTATCTCCCTTGATTAGCAACAAAGAGAGCCCTATCACGCAGATGTAAAACAAGTATGGAGGTAAGAGGTCCTCTTGACTCAAGCCTCTTTCCGACCGGGTTTTCATTTATAAGAACTACATATTTTACAGAGGTAATGCACATCTGATCAACTTTTCTGATCAAAGATTGTCTGAACCCCATCACTTCCATCATCCAAAAGAGAAATCTACATTCCACCCTATCATAAGGCTTACTCATATCCAGTTTGAGAGTCACTCATCCATACTTACATATTGTTTTTCTTTTATGTATGTACTCAAAGCCAATAATAATATTATTAATTATAAGCCTACCTGGGACAAAAACTGCACGGTTGGGAGAAATAATCTCACTAAAACATCTTTTAGCATATTAGCCATAGTTTAGCATTGGTTTTATGAATAGTGTCACACAGACTAATCGGTCGAAACTCTTTTTTTTTACTCTACGTTAACAGTTTAGGAATTATAATGATCAACTTGTTGTTAACATACTCTAGCTTAATACTCTCATATCCTAAGACAAAATCCCACAACACCGTCCCCAATAACTTTGAAAAAATAATGCATTGGTTCCATCCGGCCCAAGAGCCTTCGATGGTTTATACTCTCCAAAATCTACCTCAAAGCTTCTCTTTTTCCTCAATAACCTTTCTCACTGAACCACTCAACCTAGCCTTGTTCCAAATAGATATTTCTTTTAGACAACCCCTTACACAAATGAGCAATTTATTGGCAAAAGCTTTCTATCCCCTGTTAAATTCCAATTACCTCTTAGAAGCCTTTAACATTCCTCGAATTTAACTCGGCTATCTTCAACCCTAAGAGGTTTGAAGAATGTCATCTACCTTTCTCTTTGAAAACCCATTTCAGCAAGAATATGTCTATGATCGAAGGAATAAAAATTTAAATCCTCAACAAAAATCTTTCTAGACTTATTAATGAAAATTGGTTAATGAAATACTCGTGGAGACACACTAGATGTAGTCTTTGAATTTTTATTCTTGATCCACATGAAACAATCTCCAACAAAGCCCAGATTAACGAGCAAGCACTCTGTCTGATTTTTGCCAATACTAAACATCTAATCCTTATCATTCAAAACTTCATTAAAATCACCCTCAATCGACCTTGGGAGCTTAGAACCCTTATTCAGACATCTTAACATATTCTAAGAGTCTCGACGCTTGGTCAAGACCAGATTCTCATAGAACCTAGTAATCTGCCACCATTCGATCTTAGATAGAGATATCAATATGATTTTGGGAGTTGATGAGATCTTAACCTCCAACAACGACGAATCCAAAAAAAAAAAAAAAAGATACAATCCCCCAATGAGCCCCACACCTATGACACACAAGCAATAATCAAAATAAAACATAAGCTTCAAGTTTGCAACATCCTTATCACAACACTTCGTCTTAAAAATAAAAATAAATAAAAAAGAATATAATTGATCTTTCACACGTCATAACGAGGAGCCTAAATCACCCGAGAATTATCCAACCCCCCAAGCATTCCAGCATAAGGTTTTCATTGCGTTTGGCGAGATTGTTCAAGAGTCTTTCCGATATCCCATTGAAATTCCTAGCATAGGTAATCATTTCAGTTATTGTTTTTCATTCTAAGAAAATAAGAAACAAGAAATAGGAACAAAGAAACGAGAAACAGGAAACAAGAACGTTACCAAATGAGACCTTAAGGATCAAACTTGAAAGTCTATGGACTAACATTAAACTTTTAAAAGTCTAGAGATCATAATGGAGCAAATGTGAAAATCTAGGCACTAAAATGATATTTTAACCATTATTATTTGATAAGGGAAATGTATTTTTTATAAAAGAAATAAAACTTCTAAATTTGAAAAAGAGAAAAAGAAACAAGAAACTACTCATTTTTTTATACAATTTTTAGAAACGATCTTTTTTTTTTTTTTGTAACAAGAAACATGAATGATTTACCAAACAAGTCTGTTTCTCAAAAATTAGAAACATAAACGAAAAACGGGAAACAAGAACGTTATCAAACAAGCCCTCATTTTTCTACAGAATTTTTAACGTTCTTTTTATTTTTTTAGAACAAAAAACGGAAACAATTATCAAACAAGTTCGTTTCTCAAAAACTGGAGACAGAAACGAGAAACAGGAAAGGGGGAGGTTACCAACCGAGCCCTTAGTTATCTCAAAATACCTAAATGTATTTCTTGTTTGTGTTTTAGAAAGAGCAGCGGATTCTCGAGAGGTGTATCAAAATATAGAGGAGTTGCAAGGTAAAATTTCTTGGTTTTTCTATTGTGATCTTGAAAGTTTTAACCCATCAAGTGGGGAAAACTAAATAGAAACTTGGATAAATGTGTGTGTTTTGCAGGCACCATCACAATGGTAGATGGGAAGCAAGAATAGGGCGAGTTTATGGAAACAAGTACCTCTATCTTGGAACATACAGTGAGTAATTCTGAAAATCTATTTTGTTTCAGAAAAAAAAAACAAAGTGTCCTGAAAATAAATTTCAAGTGTGTGCATTGGTTTGTACCGCCAATAAGTTATTATAATAGTGAAAGAAAAAACCTTTCACGATGAATATGACTAACAATCACAAAATTGTTTGATCTTCAATCACAGGCACTCAAGAGGAAGCTGCCCGGGCTTATGATATGGCCGCCATTGAATACCGAGGGATCAATGCAGTCACCAACTTCGACTGGAGCAATTACATGGCATGGCTGAAGCCTCCGCCACAACCCGCTGCACTCAACGAAGCTCATATGATGTCGGACCCGCACAAGGAACTCTGTAACTCCAGCTCCATCCTAGCAGAAGATACTTCCCTCTTCAAAAACCATCACTTTGATAACGATTCCTTTCATTCCCTTCAAAAGCAAGAACTCCTTGAAAGTTGCAGCGCCCCTCTGAATGGTTTTACTAGATCTTCTTCTTCCTCTGCACTCGACCTCCTTCTTCGATCTTCATTTTTCAAGAAACTGGTTGAGACCAACTCAAATCTGTCGGTGGATGAGACTGATAATGGAGAAGAGGCAAAGACTCAAGCTCAGCTCGACAGTGTCTTAGACGAGTTCGGAGACATCTTTTGTGATAGACTTACAGATGTACCATTTGTTTGCAGCTCCAATAAAGAGCTGCAAGAAAGTGAGCTCCGTTCGTTCTTAAATGGCACATTTCACCGCTTCAAAGCATCCTGAAAATGAGCTTGATTTTATGTATTAATACCGTCGTATCGAATATGTTAATACGAAAATAGAACTCAACAGGGGATACTGTTTTCCTTGTACTTTTGTGGACATAAGTGGAACAACTACTTAACATTTTTCTGTTTTCTCTGTTCAGTTCTATCTAAAAAGATGACATAGTCAAAGAAAAATAAAACTGCAGAATGAATATCAGAATAAGATATTGCAGAATCATAAAAAAGTATTAATCCAGAAGTCAAGTAAATTTCTAAATGAAAAAGTAACCAGTTCTGAGTGATCCAAGTTTAACACATTCTAATGCTTCGATCTAACTCTGCAATGAAATTACATCCATAACAAGCTGTCGGAAAATACATACTCTGCAACCCAATTATGAGCATCAAAATTGCTTTCTTTTGTTCTTGAAAAGTCTATCTCTCTTTGTGTAAACATATAAGAAAGCAAAGAAAACTCCTACAGATACAGACACAGAACCCCATGGAAAAGGTGGGTCTTTAAAGCAAACCAACGATGCCTCCAGTTCTTGAGATGCATTGTAGACGATGGAGTGAAGTGTGTACATGTCATGATCTGAGGATCGAATAAAATACAAAGCCATCTCGAAGTCGAAATGTGACATTGCAGACACAACTTTGTCCAGCTTGTATTTATAAAGGTTCCACCTCTGTATGAACTCGGTTCGTTGTTTCGGTTTAAGCAGGTTTCTATCGCCCCCATGCGCAGCTACTGAGTTAAGAACATCAATTGTGCTAGTGATACTGTTATTCAATGATGTCAAGATAACATTTCTCTTTGCTGCGTCCTTCTGAACAAAAGATAAGGATGAACCCTCTGAAAATGGACCAAAAGGAGTTTGCCCAATGCTCCACGAGTAATCAACTATGGTATCATTGTGCCTCGAGCTCCAAGCTAAATGGGTAGGCGAAACTCCCCACATACTCTGTAAAATCGAACCGACTAGTGGCCTCTCAAGTTCCCTTGTGTGGGTAAGTACATGGCGACCATTACAGCTATAATCACTCAGAGTCTGTGTATTCTTTGTCCTCACAGCAATAACCATGTCATTAAACGCCACAGATTGATGGTAACGATCAAGCAACAAGATTGAGTTCAAGTTCAAATCAAATACATAAACCGGAATAACTCTAGCCATCTCCTCCTCCTCAGGAAATCCAGCCCTTCTAAATTCCTCAGCAGAATCAGACAGAATCTGATGCAATCGCTTAGAATCCAAATACTCATTAACAATCAAAGTATAGTTATCGAACAAAAACCGCGAAGTAAACGAATTCGTGGAACGAGAAATAGCATATGCGCAAATCGGGCACTTAGCATAGCTCACCCTAGAAGTCTTAAAATTCAAAGACTGCTCAGCCAACAACAACCCACTATCATTCAAAGTTCTCTCAATAGAATTCCAATCCAATTCACCTCCATCACTACTATCAGATCCATAAATGTGTATAAATTGTACAACCAGTGAATTCTCAAAAGGAACAGGAATTCTCAAAGAAGGAACTACATGAACCTGGTAAGCACTCCAAAGCAATGAAGCCAAATCCGCGAGCAGCGCCTTCTGAGACTTTGGCCGGCCATGCAATGTTGCCATAGGATGAAACTCACCTCTAGGAAGAACCCCATCTCCAGACAGAGACGGCCCATAATCAACAGGCCCTGCACCCAAATCAACCCACAAATACCTTTCTCCGCCACTCCAAATGCTTCCCAAACACTTGGTGAAACCAGGGGAAGAATCCCCATGGCCATAATTGTAAGCATAAGGCTTATCTTGGGGGCCCAAATTAAGCAAATATACATAAACCCCTTGACCGGATTTCTCCAATTCGAAATCCTGCTTTATAACACGATCCACAGAATCATAGGGAACGGCAAGAAGCGACGATCGGAGGCTAGGCGCAGTGCTGGAAATTTCAGATTTCAAGATCTCGGAGAGATGGGCAGCCAAAGAGGGGGCGTGAGACACATCGAGATGAAATGAATGCTTAACGGCGAGACGGTGATGAGAGGAATCAAAAGGAGTAATTACATGGAAATGGTCAGAAGGGAGAGAGGCGGAGAGGAAAGAGGAGAGATGGGTCAATGAATCGGAGGGGAAATCGCCGACAAGACGAACATGGAGAGAGAAAGAGAGGGAGAGAGAGAGAAGAGAAGAGATTAGAGAAGGGATGAGAGGAGAAGGAGAAGAAGAAACGGAGAGGGATTTCTTGAGGGAAGACGAGAGGGAGAGAAATGTGTCGTTGGAGGCATGCGGGTCGTAGCGAGATTGCTGAGCGAGAAATGAATCGAGGCCGAGGATCGGAGCGGAGGTGGCGGTGGCGATGATGAACAGGAAGAGGATGGCGGCAGCGGCAGCGGCGGTGGGCATTATTAGGGTTTTGGATTGGATTGAATTGATTGGAAATTGTGGAAGATGAGGAAATGAGTGTGGGTGATTGTGAGAGGATTAAGGTTTTGTTATGGATTTAGAGGAGAATCCATTGAAATCAGAGAGAAATTTGAAGGGAATTGAAGAAGGAGAAGGCTGAGACGATGATCGTATTGGAGTGCGAACGAGTCAACCAGGACATTGGAGTTTGTAATGCTTTATTTTTGCTAAATTACAAATATATTTTTTCTAAAATACAATTACAAATATAAATATTTTTCCTTTTAATTTATGAAATTTATTTGTAGAGTTTTTTTTTGCTTCCTTTTGGGGGCAGCTATCACACTTAGGCTGGTTGGAAGCAGGAATGCCGGCATGATGGGTACCCAAAGATTCATAGTGAACTTCGATAGGGGCCTCTCTTGAAGCAATAACGCGTTGATCTAGTCGCCATCGGAGCCACAAAGGACTATCTAAATTGATTCTTTTCTGGCACCATTGTTGTGTAGTTTAGTTGAATTTGACATCTGGTACGACTCTTTTTTTTTTAGTACAAATTCCGAAAAAAAACATTCAAATAATTCGTACATAAATGACACACTCTTCTCAATTAAACGAGATTCTAAACTCGTGAAATGATTTTGAACTGAATTACCTTCGAATAATTAAATCAACGTGCTATCAATCATTTCAATAATTTATACGTAAAGTTAGATAACTATATAAATTGAATTTACATCTTAATCCATCCATATTTTATAAGAATTACCCATTTAGTTTAATCTTCAAAATTACTCCATTTTTTGAACTATCAATTGTGGAGGTTGTTATTAGAAGGAAAAACAATAACTAAAAGTCCATAAAACTTTAATGGATTCATTAATTTGGTTAGATTTTTTTAATAAGATATCGAATATATTGATTTTTATTTGAAAAAATTATTGGTTCAATCCATATCTATTCTAAAATATTAATAATAACTGAATTTCATCAATGACTATTTATTAACTTTCATTTTTCATTTTTATAGTTCAATGATAAAAAAGGTTGATAAATCATCATCATTGATAAATCATTATTTGTTGAACATCGATTAGATTTCTCTTTTTTCAAATTAATTAGTTTTTCTTTATTTGGTCTAAAATCGAGCAAACCAAATATCAACTATCCTAATTATCGAGGCACCTAAATTGTGCTTTTATTTAATATATATATA
>JBBMEG010000018.1:9754610-9767047 GCA_037832605.1 Cyclanthera cordifolia
ATATAAACAAAAGTGATTTAAAAAATAGAATTACAAAATTAATTTAATAAATTTTAAAATTTATATATAGAGAGAGAATTAGAACTCAACAAATACACAAAATTAACAGATCTAAAACTAGTGAAAACAAGGTTCAATGTTCCTATAATCCTTGGAAAACATTTTTCTAGCTATTAACCTATTTTAAAAAAATTCAGTGAAGAACTTGCCAAATATTTGATACTATATAATATAATTTCTGGATACATTTGGATTTTTAAATTGATCAACAAGAAACTTATAAAATTAATAAAATAGGATGAGACTCAAAATTGGAGGCCCTCTTCTGGTCTTCAACAACAGACTAACAATTTTTTGGAGGGATGCTTGGCTGAATGTTTCTCTCCCATCATTATTGTTATCACTTTTATTTAAGAAAAATTATTACACATAACAACTTTTCATTTGATTATTTTAATTAAAGTTTTTTTCTTAAAAATAACTCAATTTTTCATTTGTTTTTTCAAATAATTAAACTACTGATTCTGGAGGCTGTCAATTGAACTACTGAAAACAATCGGCTGAAGCTAACCATAGATCTTAGGCTATCATTTGAACTGATTGAAACGAATGCATTTTGATTATTTTACACATACAATATATGTCTATGAAAAAAGCATGAATTTCACGATGAGGAGGAGACTGAGATCTTGGAATATACTAATTTGATCAATCTACTAAACAATACAGATCTTCGAAGCCATATGGAAAAACAAATACCCAAAGAAAAAAAAATCAAAATTTTCCTATTGGAGCGTTTTTATGAAGCTATAAACACGCATGACAAGCTGCAAAAACGAATGTCACACCTCCATATCTCTTTGCAATGGTGTCCTATGTTCCAAAAAGATATAGAAACTCAAGCACACATTATGGCTATGGCTTATGGTCTCTTGTTCTTTTTCTGCTGCCTTTTCGGATCATATCCGAATAGCTTTCGATTGGTGCTTTCTTGTGCATCACGATCCTTTCACTAAGCTCTCCCTCACCCTCACCCCACTTCCATTTATAAAAGAGATCCTCTGGGAAAGTTTCATTCGGAAATTTTGTTGGCACGTATGGTTGGAGAGGAACAACCGAGTTTTTATGATAAAACAGCAACATTCGAACGTTTTAGGGACAAACGCTTCATAGACATTGTCACTTATTCTGAAGTATCTTGGTATAAACGATCACATGTTTTAGAATTATAGCTTTGAATTCCTTCCTTGACAACTGGAGCACTCTATTGTAACTATGGAGGCATACCCTTTTCTTGTAATTTCAGAATTCTTTTTTTTTTTTTTTTTTTGAAAACTAGAAACTAAAAAATTCTCTCCACTGTACCTGAGGTAACTACGTCTGTCCACAAATTAGATACCATGTGACTTTGAAGGAATTGAAACATAGAAAATGTATACAAATTAATGTCACAAGTAAATTTCGAATCTGAAATCTTGATTAGAACAGACCTTTAAAGTCGAGTATCTTTAGGAATCGCAAATCTAGCCTACACAAACCAATGCTCAGAACCAGAATTCCATAATATAATGAAACTGTTTCATATCCAAAAAAAAAAAAAACAAAGATAATATATACAAAAACTTATTAAATAAACTCAATTTCATCTTCCTCGTACCCACAGTCTGATATGATTCTCTTTGAGTACAATAATTTCTCACACAATTTTAAACCATTAATACATCAAAAACGCACTTATTTAGACATGAAGTCTTGCCATGGAAAGAATGTATGAACCCCCCATCTCTGTAGCACAATATAGGGTAAGATGGAGACGAGATTTTACAGTAAATTATGCAAAAACAGGAATCAAATGTGAATAATAAACTGGTTTTTTCATCAGACTAAAATATGAAGACAACGCTGTCATGAACCCTCGACTTCTGGTTCTGAGCGACACATTCCGAGATCCACATTAGGTTCCTAATCTCTTGTTCTCTCAACCTCATGTATGCAAAGAAAACACCATAATGGAACTGCATTAAAGAAAACTAGATGTTACTAGATTCAGTGATGACAAAGTTGGGTGAGATGTAACCAAACTTCTACGACATCCTAGAAGAATCGGGATTTGGATATTGAATGATGGAACTAGAACAAACCTGTTGCTCAAATGCTAAGCATAGCCTTTTCACCTCCTCTTCATAGAATGCCTTGTCCAGCATCTGGCTTTCTCCATATGATAGCTTGGAGAAAATTGACTGGTAAGGAGGGTATTTTTCCATTGCACCACGAACCTAAAACAAAATGTAAATGAGGCTTCAAATATTTTTAAAAATCTAAAGAGGCTTCAATGTAGGTTACAAATTAAATCAAATTTAATATAAAACTAGTTCCAAAATACATTTATTCTCTACCATCAATATGGCTGCTTAAACCTGATTATGTAGTGATGATTTGACACTAGGAAGCAAGCCATATAGGTATAAACAAGGTAAGCAGGCCAAAAGTTCAGTTTTGTCCACCAACTTCCATAGGCATGTTAGTCGGGAAGAGAAAAGAAAAGAAGGTAAAGGAAGTGTTAAAGAAAGGAAAGTGAGAATAAATTAGTGATCGATGAGAAGGCAACCCTGCAGGCCGAACGGTGGGAAGTGATCAGTCCCCTCCCCTTCCCTTCCCATCTCATCTCTTTCCACCACTCCAAACATGTTCATAAAATGTTTGTTGAATTATGTAAATCGCCAATCAACCTAAAAACTTAAGGTGATAGATTGGAGTAAATTTAATTATATCAACTAACACTCTCCCTCACTTGTGAACTTAGAAATTTTAGAAATGTCCTACGAGTAAAATTAATTTTAAAAGGAAAGGAAATTATGTAAATCACCGATCAACCTAAAAGCTTAAGCTGATAGGTTGGAGTAAATTTAATAATAACTAACGATGTTTTAAACATCAATCCTTATTCTTTTGTCAAAATTGAAGTAACAATATTACTGATAGGGGAACTATAATCAAAACAGAAAGTTTAAAGACTTAATTAAACAAAAGTTGACAGTTGACACAACAGGACCATCAAAGATCAAGAAGCATTTTTTATATTCTTACTATGGTTGATATAGATAAATTTACCTCAACCATGATTCAACACAAACTATTCATCAGAAGTCAATTTTCCGTAAATAGTATCAAATCAGCAGCCCAGTGTTAATTTTACATAAGGTTAATAATCAAGTTCATGAGTACCCAATGCTATGACTAAAATTCTCAAGTACCTGATCAATATCCTCACAGATAGCGAGCTCCTCGTGACCATAAGGGTAACTATTACCATGGAGTCTCATTAGATGGTGATCTAGCAGCATATATGAAGTTTAAAATATATTGAGATTAAGAAACCGCTTACAGTAAACCAAAATGGGAATATAACTTCCTTCGATCATCTCGAGTGAGCTCAGTGCCAATACTACAATACATGAGGTGCACTAAATTAAAAAAAAAATCTTAAAAATAATAATCACCACAAGAAAAAAATAGATATTGAGATCCAGGAAATAGGTACTGGCCAGCATCAAAATACCTATTTATTGTAATATTGACAGCCCTTCTATCAGCCTCGAAAGCTAGGAGGTCAGACATAATTTCAGCAGTGGCACCACCCAGTTTCTGCCTCAGAAATAAAATACAAAATAGATAAGAAACTGGGATTTTTGTAATGAAAAGTGAAGATTCTATATCACATTAATCTCTATTCACCTGACAAAACCTGTAGAAATCCTCTAGGTATGCCTTGTATAAAGTGTTCCTCATTATTTCTATGTTCATGTCATCCAAATCCTAACAAAGAGAGGAACATCAAACAAAGCTTTAGAATGAATTCTAATGTACAGCAGACTAAATAATTGGACTGACAATATACTGTGCAGTGATAATGCATTATTACCATAAAAAAATGAGAGTTTATCGTCAGATATGACTTATGAGGAAGCAATACTTTTCTTTTTTGGACTTATATAGAAGTAATTATGCACAGGAATCCAGCTTAACTCAAAGCTACAAAGAATGAATCAATTTTCTAATTGCGTGCGATGGCAGGCTTGGCAGCATTGTCATGTACAACTATAAGCTCACAAAAATATTTTTTGAAAAGAAAATGAAAAAATTATCAATCATGCACTTACGAATATAGTACACGTACAAATATCATATCATGAAACATACGCTACTATTTTGAAGTAAGATGCAGTAACAATAATAAAATTAATCAATGCCAATAATGAAAAATGAATGAAGCCAAGCAGTACACCTCAGATGTGATACATTCTGAGAAGTATGGAGCCAATGGAGTGTCAACAAGCACCAATCTATAAAGCTCCCGCATATTCTGAGCAACTGCCAAGGTAGCAATGCTAGCAAAGAATAAAAAGGGAAAAAAATATTAAGAACATTTTATGATACCATCAATATTTAGGTAAATTTTAATCTCAAAAAATATATATATATTTAGGTAAATTTTTTAAAAAAAAAATTGGTAAGAAATGTCATGGACATCTATCATCAAAACAAAAAAGTTACCAGTTGACAGTACCTATCAAACATGCCCAAAGGGTGGCACTTCTCCAACAGTTCCTGAACATCTCTCTCATGCAAGGTTCCAGTAACGATAAGAACAACATTGTCTATCATGTGACCATATCTGAATAAAAAAATACAACCAGTTGAAACTTTAAAATTATGAGATATACGCTGAAAAGACAAAGAAAAAATTTTGAGAAAAGAGAACATACGTGATATACTCTAAGAATGTAGACAAGGGCTCTGTGGCTTGGCACAACATGTGTTTGTACTCATCTACCAGTTTAAGGGTGCATTTTTCCACAATTGTGGTCGTATGCAATGGAGATGGTTCTACAAAATAATTTGAAATTAGCATAACAAAAGCTGACACCTTCAAGTAAGAAAAGTTACTTGTCCACGTACGTAAAGGATGACAAGTTAAGCTAACCTATACACTGTGATTATTTCTCATATTATTAACTACAATACTAGTCTATCTCTTCATGGCATCCTATTCTAACAGTCAGACAATCATTTTACTCTTGGTTATAAATCCAGAATCCTCGATGAACTAGAGTTACCAGCCACTTCCCATCATAAAATATCACACAGCATAAAACTCTATCCCCTAAAAAAATAATAATTATAAAAGAAAACCCACGCTAATACTGCTTTTCTCCTTCAAAAGTAGGGTGATAAGAAGCAAACTCTTAATTCTCAATCTTTACACATGAAATATTATAGAGCTTCCATCTCTCACTAAAACACTTTTTCACAAAATAAACTCAAGCTTTACCCCCTCTCTCAATGGTTATTAATAAAACATTCCACTCCAACATGTTGAGGATCTCATTATCCCATATTGAAAAAGTGGAGAGTCCTCCAAGTATTTATAAGATAAGGTGGACAACTTCTCTCATTGCCAATTGGTTTAGAGATGGATGCCCACACTTTCTAATACGGAATCAGAGCCCATTAAGTCCAAACGGGCATTTGGTCCAATAAAATAAAATTGAGATCCGATTCAAGATTGGTGAACCCAAAAGAGGCACACCATCTTGAAGGGCGTGGAGCATCTCATTATACCACATTGAAAAAGTGGAGAGTCCTCCAAGCATTTATAAGATAAGGTGGACTACTCTCTCATTGCCAATTGGTTTTGAGATGGATGCCCACACTTTCTAATACAACAAACCACAAGACTAACTCCCCCAACCCATTACAATGCTCTCTAACTCACCTAAACACTTTTACTCATTCACAATTACTTGCTCGCCCTTCCTCTTGTAAACACGAGTTATCACAAAGGGCAGATGTAGTATGAGAGAGGTCCCAACGCTCATCAATGTGAAAAAAGGAAGGTATCAAACAAAACTACATCAATCAAATGTATCTACCACTTTCAAAATCCATCCGTGACTAAAATGCCAATCATGAAGAGACTGGATTCAACCAACTTACATACCCACCAGCTACAAATCCATAGTATAAATGAATTTCAAGTGTTAATAAAAACAAATAGTTACTTGATGTTCTACCATTACAGACATGAGGTTCGAAAGTAAACAGAGAATCTGGAATCAGATGCCTGGCCTGAAGTACAACAACAGACTTCATATTCTTTTTTCAAATTAAATTATTAGTAAATTCAAACATGAATAAACCCAATTCCCTGAAAAACCAATACAAGATCCAAGGCTTTCGCTTCAATTTCCAAATTCGATTGAAAGATTGCATCCTCAGAAAAACTAGTCCCTTACCAATTTCTCCCTGTAAAACAAATCCAAGGGTCTAATGCTACTCAAATTCCCCCAACTTCCCCATCAAATTTCACAAATCATCCCGAAAACACATACAAAATAAAAAAACAAAAAAGTATCACCCACCGTTTTGGAGATAAGGACCATACTCAGTGGCAGAGAGGTGCATCTTGATATCATCCAGGGTTTCGCACTGACACAAATTATTGTAATCGGCGGCAGTGAGCAAGCCAGCCCTATGTCCCCGGACGATGGCCTCCAAATAGCCTCCATGGACGTTGAACGTAAGCGCTTCAAAACCATACATTCTCTGAAAATTAGATCGAAACAGAAAAGAAAGAAAAGAGGAGAAGATCTGAGGAGAGAGCAATGGAAAGAAACCAAACGCCTCCTCCAAAAAAGAAACCCTAACGATGCAGAATTGTGAAGCTCCTAATTTGCGATCCGAATTGCAGAATCGGGAATCGATTGTCGAAGAACTTATGAAGATGATGATCCCGATTTGATTCTGATGGTGGACAAGTCCGAATAAAAATATGTGAAATTACTGGATTGTCCTTTTTATTTGTTCCTAATTTCGATTGGATAAACGACCTGGTTAAATGGGCTGGACTAGATGTTAGGCCTGGCCTTTTAATTTGGGACGATTAGAAATGTCTAGGAAACCAACAAAGGGGAAGGAAATTGGCAGTAAATTGCTAGTTTTTTTTTTTAATTATTAGGAAATAATTATTGTTAACCATTTAAATTTATGTTTAAAAGGAAAATATGGGTAGAGAGATAAATAATGATTCTCCGAAATATCGTTGGAAATTTTATTAAATTAATTATTAAACAAAAAAATGCATTCTCCTTCAATTCTAAATTCGCTTCGCTTTGATCTTGTGCTTATTTGGTTGATGGTTCCTCTAGTTTGAAGTCATGGTAGATGGAAAATATGAAATTGAGTGATAGAGAATAATGAATGAAGGAAATATCATAAAAATTTTGCAAAGAAGAATTGAAATATGAAGATTTTTGTAAGGTAAGGAGATATTGTGGGATAAGGAAATATCATAAAAGTTTTGCAAAGAAGAATTGAAATATGAAGATTTTTGTTAGGTAAAGAGAAGTTGTGGGATTTCAAAATTTACAAGCCAAGACTGGTTAGATGGGAACGAGTGCAAATTGGATTGAGTGTTATAGTTGCAAAGTAGAATCCTCTTAACCTAAAAGAGGATCATGATGTATATTGGATGTTAACCTAAAGAAGATCATGATGTATATTGGATGTACAGTGTGTTTTATGGTATGTAAATGAGGGATTAGTATATGTTTTCTTTAATTTAATTAAAGACCTCTTTGTATTCTCATCTTCAATGGGATTGAGATGTACAATGGATGAACAATAAGTTCATGAATGTAGTAAGTGATGTTTATAGGATGTCAGATTTCAACAGAATGGATGGTGGTCAGTATGTGTGTGTTTTTTCAAGAAAATTAAATATCACTTCACCTCCCCGCGGTGATGTACATTGACATACACCTAACAATGGATAGAGACAAATAATGCAATTTGATGTACATTTTTGTTGAGATTGTACCTGGATTTCTCAAGTTCTTCAATTTATCTCAATAAGCAGGTTTACTAGTCTGAGTATGTACAATAGATGGATGCAATAGAACTATCAAGCCTATAATTATGCACATTTAAATTTGTTAAGTAAAGGTATGGGTATGTACATATGTTAATAAATCTTCGATTATTCAATTTTCAAATTTTCTCAAAATATGTATTTATATCTTTTATTTGATTATTATTAAAAAAATTTGAATTAAAATCAATTAGGTGGTAGAGAGTTTGGTGGGTATTGTTTTATATTTTTATGAGTTGTTAGGAGAGAATCTAATTTTAATTAAGACAAATAAAAATGATTAGTTATAGGGGTATAATTGTCTACTATTATTCAATTAATATTTTAATTAATTATAAAATCAAATTTTAGACATTTATTTAAAGTCTAAATAATTTTAGCTATTTTCCTAATAAATTTGCATAATCTCGTCATTTGCTTAGTTATCCCTTAAGAGAATATGTAGTTTTTCCTATAATAATGTAAATTTATGTCCAAAATTAATTTTTAAATTAAATTTATTGAATAAATAAAATAATACAATTATATCCCACAACCTGTACCGTTCTTTTTAATAATAAAGTTAAAGTTAAAAATATTATTTTGGTCCTTAGACTATCACCTTTGTTTCGTTTTGGTCCCCTAAATTTTCAAAATTATTTTTTGATAATTTTACCTTCTTCACACATGTGAAAATCTCTTAAAATTAACTTAAAAGTTTTACTTACAACACTTTTCAAACTTTAGGAGAGGTGATTGCTCAAATTGAAAGTTTAAAGACTTAATTGTTACAAATACCATAATTTAAGGGTGGTTTGTGCAATTTTTCCTATTAATTATGAGTTCATATATTTCATGTCAATTGTACCTTAATTTTTAACGTTTATGTTGGATTCAATTTTGTTGTTACCTGCTTCTCGTTGGCAAGAATGTTCCCAACGTTGCTGTTGATATCAAAAAATGGCACTTCATAATCAACGATAGAGATTTGTTTACCGAGGACAAAATTGCCTACGAGAAAAAAAACTTTACCACATCGGTTTGGGGTGAGTCATAAGGCCTCCGATGCCAAAGTAAGTAGGGTATTTTAGGAGTATTTTAGAGTGAGCTTGAGCAATAGCTTACAAAGGGTTTATTAGTTCAAAATTTCTTGGCTTGAAATGGATAATCTCTTAATCTTTTATAGTAGTCGGAGTTGTAACCGCTGCAACTCACTTAATGACGGCTTAATGGTCAGCCGTTTATAACGTCAGCCATTAAGGAGATAATGAATTGGTGTAACTCTAGGACGTTACTCTTTTGGTGTAAGGTCTAGAACGTTACTTGGACTCGTCCAACACTTGCAGATCTTCACCCTTAGAGGGGTGTGGGCCTTCTCGTTGTAACCTTTAGATGTTACACCCTAGAGGTGTAACTACATTACGTGTTATTTGGACTTGGTCGACACGTCCTCAGAAGAGTCCTAACTTCCACCGCTTTCCCCTTAGAGGGTGTTCTCCCACTCACCCGACCCCCTTGAGGATTGGTTTTAGACTCGGCCAACCCTTGCAAGTTCTCACCTCCACGACTCCCCTCTTATGAGGGTCCTCACCTTCATTGTAACTTTCGACCGTTGCGCCATCTCAAGAGTTACTTGAACTCAGTCGACTCTTTAGGGAGAGTCCTGACTTTCACGACTTGCCTTTTAGCGGGGTGTTTGCCTCTCGATCGTCCCCTCGATGATCGACTTTGGACTCGGTCAACCCTTGCAGATCCTCACTTTCATGGTTTGCCTCTCCTTATGGGGTGCTCGCCTCTCGGCATAACTTATGGTTGTTATCGGAAGTTCCAGTCGACTCTTGGAGGATTCCTAACCTCCACGACTTTCCCCCTACAGGGTGTTCGCTCCTCAACTGTCCGCTCAAAGATCAACTTTAGACTCAGTCAACGTTTACGGGTTCTCACCTTCATGGCTTGCTCCCTTTAGGGGGCGTTCACCTCTCGGCGTAACTTCTGGTCATTATTCATGGATCGATTTGTCACTTGAACTCGGTCGACTCCTAGGGGAGTCTTAACCTCCATGGCTTGCCCCCTGTGGGTGCTCGCCTTCTTTGACTGGCCCCCAAGTGGCCTGACTGTCGTGGCTGACCCTTGGGGGATCAAGGCTTTCCTTGGCTGATCCAGTGGGGAGTCGGAGTAGTTTGGCCGGCGGTTCCAGTCGATTCTTGGAGGATTCCTGACCTCCACGAATTTCCCCCTACAGGGTGTTCGCCTATCAACCGTTCGCTGAAGGATCAGCTTTAGGCTCGGTCAACTCTTCCGGGTTCTCACCTTCATGGCTTGCTCCCCTAGGGGGTGTTCACCTCTCGGCGTAACTTTTGGTCGTTATTCATGGATCAATTCGTCACTTGAACTGAGTCAACTCCTAGGGGAGTCTTAACCTCCATGGCTTGCCCCCTATGGTTGCTCGCCTTCTTTGACTGACCCTCAAAAGGGCCTGACTATCGTGGCTGACCACTGAGGGGATCAAAGCTTTCCTTGGCTGACCCCGTGCGGAGTCGGAGTAGTTTGGCCGACTCAAATGGATCAAGGCTGCAAAGGTCGACCCTCGGAGGATCAAGACCTTCCTTGGCCGACCTCTAGGGGAACCAGAGTGGTTTGGCCGACCCCTGGGGGGTTGACCTTGTCTGGGTATTCCGGGATATATTTTTCTTATAACAGTTGTAAACTACAAAAATCTAATTTATAGTACGGTGTATTTGAACCCAAATTTATAAGCTGACAATTAGGTTGTCATAATTGATCGTTTATCTAAATATACATGTCCGTTTATTTAAATCTATGCATTCGTTCATCCATTTTCAAAAATATTTTTTTAATATTATAATGAATATTAATGATTACTTTTTTTTACGATATACTATGAAAACTCAATCTTTACTAATGTTGATGCCGAAAAATTGTCAACGGATTATCCATAGTAAGATTTATTTAGCTGAGGATGAAAGGGCCTGCAAAAAAGCAAATTTAGGGCACACCGGTGTGGTGTGAGCCACAGGGCCTCCGATGCCTAAGTCAGAAACGGAATTAGGGAGAAATAACTAAAGCACAAAGAATGGCTTAAGAGTACTTAGCTTTGGAATCCCCCCTTCAAAGGGAGGAATGAATTGGCTTTTATAGCAGCCGGCCTTGTAACCGATGTGGCTCACTTATGGCGATGTAGCAGTTGGTCGTTTAGAGGTGTAACGGTTTTAATTCTGGACTCGGTCAACTCTTCAGAGAGTCCTGACCTCCACGGTCGACCCAATAGGGCCGACCTACTCGTTGTAACGGGCGACGCCACGGGGTGCAACGCCTCCAAACGTTACTTGGACCTGGTCGACTCTTCGGAGAGTCCTGACCTGCACGGCTCATCCACTCGGATGGACCTACTCGTTGCCGGACCCGAGAAGGGTAAGGCTGTAAGGGCCGACCCCGAGGGGGTCCTGGCCTTCCTTGGCCAACCAGCTGCAAGGGCCAACCCCGAGTGGGTCATGGCCTTCCTTGGCCGACTCTCGAGGGTGTCGGACTTGTTTGGCCGACCCCGGGGGGCCGGAAATAGACTTGACCGACCCCTGAGGGGTTATGGCCGACCCCCGGGGGATCGGTGATGGCGAGGCCGACTCTCAAGGGGTCAGAAATGGACTTGGCCGACCCCTGGGGGGTTATGGCCTCCATTTGGCCGACCCCGGGGGTCGACATAGGCTCCCAATTGTCCTTTGTTCGGGTCCCGACCTCTTCCGAGTCTTTCAGGATATTTTTAGGTTATAACAACCAACTTTGATAAGTTCATTTTCAAAATAAAATGTATCAATTGAACAAAAGTTTTTGTATTTATTCAAAATAAAACTATATCAATATATTTCTTTTATTATTATTATTATATAACTATATCAAATTTATAAAATAGGATAGATAAATTTTTTAAAAAATAAACGATTTTTCTTGTTAAAAAAGTAAATGTTAGATGTAAATTATGTTTGAATTAGTTATAAGTTTAACAAAAACTAATGTTAATATTTGTAAAAAAAAATTGTTTAAATTCATGTTATTTAAAAAATTGAAGAAAAAAAAAACTATCTCCTATCATAATAATTATCGCTCCAAACATCATTTAACAATTTTTGTTAAAATAACTCGTACATCAAATATTATTTATCATAAATCATCATTTTTAATAATTGATCGTTGGTATATAATAACTAATCCTTTACACTAACCTACAAAATGACCCAAACATATTATAAATATTAAGAGAAAAATAAAGTGCAAGTACCTCAACATTCAAGTTCAGTCGCATGCTGTTTTAGTATTCAAAAAATAAAAATGTCACATGCTGATTTAGTTCATTAATAGCAAGCGGGAATAAATTAAACTTCGAATGTTGATCTAATAATAATATCGAGTATCTACTCAAAAAAAAAAAAAAAAAAAAAAAAAAAAAAAAAAAAAAAAAAAAAAAAAAAAAAAGAAATTCGTTCCCCCTCAAAAAAAAAAGTTCAGATTTTCT
>JBBMEG010000018.1:9787728-9805804 GCA_037832605.1 Cyclanthera cordifolia
TCTTTTCCTCGATATAGATTCTCCATGCCAAATCCATGTGTCATAACTTTGATCGATACCATTTACAAATAAATGGTATCTTACTACATTCACATTTTGGTACTTGACATTCACACATTTCAAACATGGACAACAAACAACATTTGACCCTTTAATTTGGAATGTCGTAAAGCATTTTCTATAAAACTCTCAACTCCTAAACTATATTCCTGTGACATTCACTCCTTAAGCATCCACAACATATCCATATCCCAACTAAAATAATACCTACACACAAGGTAAAAATTCAAACACAAATTTATAACGCACTACTACTTTATATTCAAAGATTAAGGAATGCATAATGTTGGTAAACGAGTGAAGATGTTGTTGAAAAGAAACACACAAGATGTTGTTGAAAAGAAACACACAAACACTTCCTTTATTCCATAGCTTTCAAGGTATGGAATAAATAAACTATAGCAACAAAAGATTTTGATATGCTGGCTGTGGGGTTCGAACCCACGCGCACTTATGTGCAGAAGATCTTAAGTCTTCCCCCTTAACCTCTCGGGCAAACCAGCTTGTTGACTATTAATTGGATTAGTAAAATATAACTGTGTTTATGAATTATATAAATTTCAAATGCTACTACATGAATAGATTGTTTTTTAAACTACATGAATGTTTTTTCTAACTTCAGTACGATAAATAATGTGTGAATGTTTTTTCAAACTGCAGTACGATAAATAATGTGTAAATTCTGGTCACGGGTTCTTAGTAATAAAACCATCAATAAAATTGAATATAATGTTCACATTACTTCAAGAAAAATGCAAAAATAACCCTTGAATTATAGGGTTGAATACAGTCTCACTTTTATCAATCACCAGTCGATTTTACAGTTGTCATTATATATTGCCACCCTTATTATGCTATTTTCTTGCCATTCACAATTTTTAAGAGTTTAATGGTATGATTGTACTCATTAACTTCAAATATAGCTTTTGCAACTTTTCCAAAACTCCACCTTTGTTTAAGTTAATTTTACACCCATTTTTAAAGGAAAAAAAAACACCCATTTTTAAAGAAAAAAAAAGTACTCCGATTTCCTTTTCTTTGACCATCTGATCATTTTCTAAGTCAATGCTAGCTATCAAACCCAATACGACATGAATTGAACACATCTTTACCACTAGATCCGTAACACCCTAGTTATTGATTCATAGTTTATCAAAAATAAGTAAGATATAAAATAATTAATAAAGTAATGTAAAATAAAATAAAAAAATCACCATGTTTTAGAGTCTTAACTTTAGGAAATAAATTTATGAAGCACTTAGGTATATTGTTCGTTTCTAACAAAATAGTTGGTTTGGAAGCTTGATTTGGATAGGGAGTTGTTTTGTCTTATAATACCTAGTGTTGGGTGTCCCTTTAAGACATCATTTTGAGAGGACTTGTCAAGGAATAGTGTTTTATGCCCTCCTTCTCCCTTGTTGACTGAGTTGATCGAGCTCCTCTTTTTCCCTTTAAAGTTTTTCGACCAATCAAGCCAGCTATCATCGGTCACTATAATGAGCAGACATCGCTAATTAACGACTCATTCGACGTCGTTCTTTTCAAAGTAGTAGGGAGCCACTTTCATTTCATCGTTGCCTGAGGACGTGTGTGCACGCGCAAGCCTCTACCTCCTTCTCTCCTCTTTCTGTGAATATGTGATGAATTCATTTTTTAGAGTTAAGTCCTCTTTAGTAAAATCGATGTTCTGAATCCAATTTTTGGTTTCATTTAGTGAACCAATGTCTAAGTAATATGTTTTTTTGTTGTTTTATATGCTTATGGTTTTAGGACGACTCCACTGGACTTGTTGAAAGTGTTATGTCAATATTCCAAATAAGGAATTTTTACCGTGGGTTGTGTTGACATTGTACACTGTCTTGTGTTAACCTTCTTGTGAATATGTGATGAACTGATACTTGTATGCGTGTATGTCTGACTAGTTGTCTTGAATATTGAAAGATGTACATGTTGTATGCAATGCTTTGCAACTATGTGATTTATCTGCTCGCGATAGTATATTAACTAGATTGCTTGCATTTTTTAATTCATTTCTTTATATTATATTGAATATATTATGGAATTGATATTTATTGGATAAATATCAATTTAAAAAAATAATAATATATGAGAAATATTGACCAAATTTGAATTTTCACCTTATGGGAGAAAGTGAAGTGAAATTCAAATTTCTATTTAAAATAGGAAAGAAAAATATTAGATTTTTCCTAATATCTTTTAATATTGAATATTAAACGATATTGTATATTTTCTAATTTAATTATTAATTCCTCTATTATAAATAAAAGGTCTGAAATATCTTCATTCTCATCTTACTCAGTTTAAAGTAACCTTATTGTTAAATTGAGAAACCCTCTCAGGACTGAGTCATTTTTTTTCTTTAAGTTAGACCTCTCACAAAATACTTCCAACCTCCCTTCTCTAAGAAGCTTCCCACCAAGAACTTAGTGCATCATTGCAGATATAGCCTAGAATATTTGAGGATTCAATCAAGAAAGGATTCAAAGGATTTGTTCGTGACCTTCTCAACATAAAGACCTGTCAAACCAATTCAAAGGCGTCAATCAATGTAGGTCTTTTTATTTTATCAACAACAAGTAATCACCTAAGGGTTATATGTAGATTAATTAATGAATAAGTAATTGGATTTATTATTATTAAAAATTTTGTAATTACACTCACGCTTTCGTTCTGCTAATTGCATGCTCCTTCCTCACGATTCTCAACACATCATTCCTTGTTGTTGTTGTCTAGAGCTATTAGTTCGGTAAGAGCACTCGAGGTCTCACATGAGAAGCATATGTATTCTTTTCGAGCCATGTAACATACTTCATGTGCAAGATATTTGGTTGAGTGCACTAGGGACCTCACCAGGGAGACATATGCGTGTTAGGTTGTGTAACGTATCCTATGACCTAGTTAGTGTTGCGTTGTGTTCAGATCAATTGATCATGTTTTTACATGTTAGTGTAGCTGGAGTGTGTATTTCTATGAATTAACAAAACATTGAACAAAATAAACTATATTTATCTACAAACTAACTCTACCATAACTTTACTCGAACAACATCATTTTCTTCTTGAGTGAATGGTTTTGTGGTGTTGAACTACAACTAATAAATGTAAAAAAAGTGAAATTAGTAAACAAAATCGAATCACTAAATAACTTATAATATAATAAAGAAAACTTACTAGTTTATGCATGAGAGTACTCGTGTTGGAAAATCCCTTTGCAAGTGTTAGGGAATGTGCCCTAAATGTCTAGTAATTTATAATTAAAGAAAATTTTTTTAATGTATTACTTTAGTTATTTATAAAGGTTATTAATTTTATTAATTGAGTATTTCATTTACTAACGCCTTTCAGCCTTATTACATTAATTGGATTAAATGTGATAAACCGATAGTTACTTGGATGAGCATTAGGACAAGTATGTGGAACATACAAGTAGATTTAGTTCCAAGTTAATTACCCAAAACGTATATAGTATATAGACTTAGATACGACACCAAAGTCTTGATGACACTATTGGTACGACCCGCTTTGTGATGGTTGTAAACAACCTGATCTTGATTGTTCATGTGCAGCCATGTTAATGAGTAGAGTATACAAAAAGAAGTTTTTGCATCATATTGGATTAGAAGTATTATGATAAGTCTAGTAATTCCATTAGATCAAGTACTTCTACTAGTATAACATATATTTTGATGTGTTCTTAATTCTGAGCGTGTTGTGAACACATGCTTTATGAAAGCGTCATTTGATGTGCATTGGTGAGACAAGCCAAACACCGTTAGGTCAAAATGCCTTCCACATTAGGGATTGTCAAAGTGAGTGACTGGGAATGCAACATCACAAGAAAGAATTCACTGCTAACTTATTATGAAGGAAGTAGAAGAGTTGTTTCCTTAAAAAATGATTTTGAATCTTGAACAAATAGTACTCGCCTCTCATTGACCTGGAAGGACATTTGTTTATGGTTGAACCATAAACTATTTATTCATTAGAGAAATCACAAGCGCTTAAGAAGAAAGATGTTATCACATGGGAAAAACAAATTTATTGTCCTAGCTCTGAATTACAAACACGTTCGTGAAAGATTCTATAATGATGACCGATTAAATCCGTGGACATAACTTCTTTTATAGTGCGAAAGAGTTCAACACAGGTCTCTATTGAAATAAGTCTGTTGCTAACAAGTAGGAATTGAATCCTGAGTTGTTGTAGCTTTCAACATATATGTTTATTGGTTCCCACGCTAGCTCAAATTTACTAGTACACTATTGTTTTCATAGAGTAAGTTTTATGAGTTCAAACTTAAGAATTAATTATATTGGATATAATTAGAGCTTTAAGTTTAATTTATTAAACAAAGTTATTAATATATATGATATATATTAATAAGTTAATATTTATTGGATAAATATTAAAGAGGAATAATTAATATATTAGATATATTAAATAAGTAAATCATTATTGGATAATTATTTATTAAAGATAGAAATAATTAATATATTGGACATATTAATTGAATTAATAATTAATAAGATGACTAATTAATATATGTGATAAATTAATTGGACATTTATTGAAAAAAATAAAATATTTGATATGTTATGGAATTGACATTTTTAGGATAAATATCAATTAAAAGAATTAAATCAATATATGAGATATGTCGGTAATTTCAAACTTCCCCTCCCTAAATAGAAAAGGTAAAATCGATTCTCCCTTTTAGTGAAGGAGTATTTTTTCTAAATTGCCTAGTAAAGAAGGAAGAGAAAGTATTAATTGGAGTTTATTGATTATTCTCCAATATCTTTTAATATAATTTTAATATTATTCTTTTCTAGTTTGAATGTTTATTCTCTACTTTAAATAGAGTATTTGAGTGCAATGTATTTTCATCCCTTCTTCAACAAAGAAATCTCATGTCAAGTTGAGAA
This sequence comes from Cyclanthera cordifolia, assembly GCA_037832605.1. Classification (NCBI taxonomy): domain Eukaryota; kingdom Viridiplantae; phylum Streptophyta; class Magnoliopsida; order Cucurbitales; family Cucurbitaceae; genus Cyclanthera; species Cyclanthera cordifolia. The sequence goes on from JBBMEG010000018.1 coordinate 9,792,734, forward strand.
TATCTTAGACCTTTGACAAAGTCATCCAAACTCTTTTCTCTAAAGACTTCTTACCAAGCACCTAGTGTAGCAAAGAAGTCGAAGTGTGAAAGATTGAAGGAGATCGTTTAAGAATTTCAAGGGAGTTGATCAATCTGACTCAGCATAGAGACTCGCCTTAATTAATCAGATTTGTTATTCAATGTGATTAGAGCTTTTGACAACAAGTCAATCACCTACAATAATTGCATATTAGATTATTAATTGGATTAATTATGGAAATTTTTATTGTGATCCAACTTTTTTGCTACATTTAATTATAACATGCCCCTGCTCTCAATTCTCAATGACTGGTATCCAAAATTTGGCTTAGGTGATTGTTGTTGTTGAATCTTTATTAGATGATATTTTAATTTTTATTCATTGGATAAATTTTTTATATTGACTGGGGATTTTTTGTTTTTCATTAAAATTTTATTTTTTTAGATCTTTTGTAAACTTAAATTAATGGGTACAAGCTTTTTTTTTTCTTTTTCTTTTGTTTTTGCAATTTAGAATTGGTCAAACATGAGAGCAAGGTCACTAGTGGTGCCCTTAAGGGTGTTTGGCTTTGTGCCAAAATGACCACGAGGTCGTTAATATTTTATCCTTCAGTTGAGATTTTTTTTTTCTTAAAATATTTTTAGAAAATATTTGTGACAAAAATAAAAGTTTTGAAACTAAAATATTTTTGGAAAATATTTATATCTCATCAATCTTTTAAAATTCAATACTTTTTAGAAAATAAAAGGTTATTAAATACGGTTAATATTTCTAGAAAATATGAGTAACCATATATTTAATAGATTTTAAGATTTTAAAATTAATCAATTAACTTTAAAAGATTGTGATAAAAATTATTTTCATAATATCTTAAACTTGAATAATTTTAAAGAGTGGAATATTTTAGGAAAATATTTGGGCAGTATTTAAAAGTGGGTTAGTTCTAGCCTAAACAAAGCATCTTAAAGATCAAGAAGATAAGACCTAAAATATACCTTGGAAAATATCAGGTAATAGGGTAGTCATTTTGTATTTTCTAGAATTATGTCAACATCAAATTGGTTATTATCTTTATATGTTGCTTTTATGAATATATGTCTTGTATGTTGCATAAAGCATGCCAATATAGTTTGAAATTCCATTATTGCTTAAAAAGATTCATGCATCTTAATATATGTTAAAAATATAATAGATATATTTTAAGAATTGAATCGCATATTTATGATTGTTCACCATATAGATCTCACGATAAATAATTATTTACTTTCTTAATTATGTTGAATGTATGAATTATATTTTTTTAAAAATAGTTTTTCTAAATCAAATCCAAAATATTTATTTAAATCTATTTCAAAATGAATATAACTTTTTAAAATGGTTTAAAAAAGAGTAGAGCCTAATAATTCATAAAAGTGAATAAAATTAATAAGATTAATTGTTATCACTTGACTTAGTTAATAGGATTTGATTTTATGACAATTGGTTAGAAGGCAACCATGCCTAAGAAAGGTTCTACTAAAGAATATAGGTACTTAAGATGACAATTTACAAAACTCCTCTACTTGGGAATGCAGTAAGGGGTTGAAATGGTTAAGAATCATAAATCCCTTTGTGAAGGCTCAAATATGTGATTTAATTTTTAGTGTACAAACTTCGTAATTCACATTAAAATGAATCAAACCAATATAATAGTTATATGGGTAAAGATTGAGACTTTGATGAACAATTTTAGCCTAGTTCATCTAAGTGAAAGGAAACCCTATTTAAAAATAAATAGTGGAAGAAGGATCAGTCTTAATTGATCTTGCGATCTTAACCAAGAACTTGTTATGGGTTGTGCCCTAAAGACCTAATGGTTTGTAAATAAAGAAAAAATCATTTTTATTGGAAGACATGTAATGTTATATTTCAATTATTAATAAAGGTTATTATTTACATAAATTGCACATTTAATATTTCAACGTCATTCAACCTTATCATATTAATGGGTTTAATGACGATATGCTCATGATTCAGATGAACACTGAGACAACTGTAAAGACCCAGGTTTTCAAAGAATAAAACCAAAGACCTTACTTAACTCCAAATGCATGAAAATCAGTTACAAAACCAATTTAACAGATAAACCAACGTACATTAAATGAAAACGGTTTTTCTGTGGGATCCCAAATCATTTAAGTAAGCAATAAATTTCATTTATACAAAATTTTCCGAATAAAAAACATGCTAGGACTTTTCCTAGACTCTAGTGCAATGTCCCCCATAGTCAAACAGCAGCCTGGTCAACATACTGGTCCAAGTACCTGGAGGGAATCCACATTGGAAAGGATGAGTCATGAAACTCAGTAAAGGGCCCCAACTCAGGGTTCAACATGTATACAGTTTAAAGAGCATATCACATAATACAATACAAGCCAGAAATAATAATAAGTAATCGATGTCAAAATAGAGAAGTCTATCAGCTTAAACTGTAAATCCAAAAATACTCTTCACGAAGTCCTTCGACTCTGGGGAATCTTGGTGACCAATGCTAGTGTGAGAGCATCTCGGTGAGCCGAAGCAACCTGGTTGCCGCCAGACCTCGAGCACTCGCGCGAAGAGGTAGTATACGCACCCTCCGCAGTGGAATATCGCCCACCCCGTCACTCCTAAACACGACTCCTGGGAAAGTTCAAGCAAACTCTGGGTAGGTATGGCTAACCGGGGGGCCACCCGATCCCTGACACTACTGCGATGAGGAATATCGTCCCGTCGCCCAGCACTTAACAAATCCCCTATCTGAGTCTAACAGCTATGACACGTCTGACCTAACCGTAGCTCGTGCTCTCAAAGGAATATCGTCCACTTTGGAACATCTCAAAACTCGGTTCCTTTGGAACATCTCAAACTCGGTTCCCTTTGGAACATCTCAAAACTCGGTTCCCTTTGGAACATCTCAAAACTCGGTTGCCTTTTGAACATTAAAATAACCCGGTTCCCTTTGGAACATTAAAATAACCCGGTTCCCTTTGGAACATTAAAATAACTCAAGTTCCCTTTGGAACATTAAAATAACTCGAGTTCCCTTTGAAACATTAAAATAACCAGGGTTCCCTTTGGAACATTGAAATAACTAGAGTTCCCTTTTGAATATTAAAATTCAACATATACATATATATATATATATATATATCACAATACATTGTTAGGCTAGTTCACTGTACAACATATCACGACCTAACAAACATCAACCATAACTTGAAATAAGTACAAGTACACTCAAATCATATTCACGTAATAGATATCATAGAAACACCACAATCAACAAGATAACAACAAGCTCAATCAACATGCATACATGCTATTACACCACAAACCACGAGAAGGGGTAATGGTTCCTTACCTGGCCGAAATTCTCAAATTAGCTTCTTAGCTCCAAAACCCTCGAACTATGAAGATTGACAATTACCCTAACAAATAAACCGTTTGAATTAGCACTTACGACCATAAAAATGAACAGGACTACGAAATCATTCGAGAGACCATTTCTCGAGTCTCCACTCAATCAAAGTTAATCAAACTCATGACCTAAATGTCATTAATACGTTAAAAACATTATAAATAGGTTTAAATACGCTTCAACATTTAACCGGTTTCATTTAACCGATTTGATCGTGACCAATGATAAATAATCCAGTAGTGAAAATTCTTAGGAATGTTCTAATCTCAACAATAGCCCAAAAATATAACTCATCAGTAAAATCTCAAGATCTAAAATCATATGCCAAAAATCAATAAATCATCAATTTAGCATACAAAAATTACCTAGACATAACTCTCCCAGCTTTGGCGGTGTGGGTTCGTCTTTGCACTGCATAAATGGGCGGCAGTTTTTCTCGTGAACGAAAAAGAACAAGAAAAAACGTGAGAAGTGACCATTTATGATAAGAGAGAGAAAAATGTTTTATTTCTTAAAAAAATAGGTCAAATCAATTAATTGATTTCATTGGAATGAGATTAATCCAATTTAATTTATAAATACTGTTATGGAATTAAGTTTATCACTCTTAACAAACCTCTCGAATAAATGCAATTTTTTAACAACTACTTAATTTATTTTAAATTAGAAATTTTGATTTAAAGCTTGAAAACTTCGGGTTGTTACAACAACTACATGAGATATACAAGTGGATCTAGTTCCAAGTTAATAACCTAAAGCGTCTATAGTATATGGACTAAGGCAACGACGCCTATGTCTTGGCGACACTATTGGTGCATCCATTTTGCAAGAGTTCCAAACGACCAAATCTTGATTGTTCATGTAAGGACATGTGACTAGGGGGGCCAATGTAGAAATGAGTTTCTATTTAAGATGATAACATAAGTTTTATAAACAAGCTAGTAAATCTGTTGTGAACTCGTATTAACTACTTTACTAAGGATGATCCTACGTTGATGTGATCTAAATCCTGAGTGGGTTGTGAACTCCTACTTTATGAAATTGTCATTTGATCTGCATGTGTGAGACCAACCAAATAGCGCTGGGTCAATAAGCCTCCTACAATGGGAACTTTCGTAGTAAATGGCTAGGAATGCAACGTCACAAAAAGGAATTCATGTCTTCTCGAATATTGAGAAAGACGTAGAGTTAATATTTTAAAAACTAATTTTTGAATTGAATAAAGAGATCTCGCCTCTCACTTGTCCGAGAGCATACTCGTTTATAGTTGGACTAGAAACACTTGTTCATTAAAGAAATTGGTGGCACTTAAGGAGAAAGATGTAACTATAGGGGTAAAACGAACATTTTGACCCAACAGTGGATTACGAACAAGCTCGTGAAGGCCTTTAGTGGAATAAGTGTGATGTTAGTGGAGAGGGATTGGATCTTTTGTCGTTGTAGCTTTCTACCTATAAGTCCACCGATCATGAAGCTAGCTCATACTTGTTGGTATACTGTTTTATTAGAGAGTCAATTTGAAGAGTTCAAATTCACGGATAAATTATGTGGGACATAAATAATAGGAACTTTACGTTTAATGGTTAAACATAATTAATTAATATATTAGATATATTAATTCAATATTTATCGGATAAATATTAAAGAAAAAAAATTAATTAATTGGATAAATTAATAATAAATAATGATTGGATAATTATTTATTGAGAGAATTCAACTATTAATGTGTTGAACGTATTAATTAAATAATTATTGGATGATTATTAAGTTGAGAATTATAATTAATATGTTGGATATATTAATTGGTTAAATACAAAAGGAATTCTTAGCATAAGTCAAGCTACTTATTGCAAGAAGATTCTAAAAAAAAAAAAATCAAATTAGAAAAGATAAGATTGTTATTATTCCACTAGCTTATCACTTCAAGTTTTTTAATGAGAATTTGCCAAAGAAATATGATCATAAAAGGTACATGTCTAATACTTCCTATTCATAAGTTGTTGGCAGCCTTATATATCTAATGAGCTCTACTATACTAGGTTTATCATATGCATCAAGCCTAGTAAGTAGGTATATGTCTAATCGTGAAAAAAGACATTGGGAACCACTAAATGGATGATACAACATTTAAAAAATTCTGACTATGGAGGAGACCTTGACAGAAAAAGTTATTTATCAAGATTGTCTTTCTATTTGGCCGAAATGTACTAAACTAGAAAGCTAAGCTTCAGTTAGTTGTAGCATTATCTACAACAAAGCTGAGTTTATAGCTCTCTCTAAGGTAATCAAGGATTGTGACTGAGGAGTCTTCTCTAAGACTTAAGATACAATTAAGCTTCGTGAAGATATATTGCGACAACCAAAGTGCAAAATACATGTCAAAGAACTGCAATTCTACAAATAGAACATAGCATGTAAATATCAAATACAACCATCATGGGGTGACCTTGTGGTCATGAAGGGTCTATTTGTGCATAAGGTGATGGGTTCAATACATGGTAATGCTATTTGTGTCAGCACCCTAAGGTCGGCCAAAGGAAGCCAAGAACCCTCGGAGATCAGCCAACAACTTTGAAAGCCGGAAATCTTAAATGTTAAAGATTTGCTCTAGAAAGAAAATTTTCAAACATTTGAGAAATTCTAAAGTTTGTTTGGAAATTTTAGTCATCATTTTAAATGTTTTAGTTTAGATGCTATTTCAATTGTATATATTAAATTTAAAATTAACTAAAGAATTCAATATCACAACATGATACTCGTCTTAACATTCAAGAATTTCTAAAGTTTAAAGTTTATTGGTAAGTTTTAACCATCATTCTTAGTATTTTATTTGAGATACTATTTTTCAAATTTGATATTCAAAATATAAATATTTTAGTTTAACAAAAATTACGATTTTCCCTCTAAACAGTAATGCATTATTGTTAGTTAAAAGAAAACAAGAAAATGAGAAAAGAAATAAGACACAAAAGGCATAGAGAGAGGTACCAGCGGTGTAATTTTTGTTAACAAATCCAATATGTTCTTTGTAACCATTTCCAACATAAATGCACCCATTGTTCACTGATATGCCTCCATAAACTGTGCCTCCTGTCTCATATGACCAAAGTATTTCCCCGTCTTTGTATTCATCGCGTAGATTGGTCCTTCCCGATACGTAGATCCTGCAAACACAACCCCGTTGGCCACCGTCTGGTCCTGGGGCTGTTGCATCGTTGAGGTTGGCGGTCGACCAAAGGATGTCGCCGCTTTTAACTTCCATTGCCACCCATCCTCCTGCAATGGTTGTTTTGTTTGTTGGTTTTAGTGTGAAGTTGTTGTGTTGGCTGTTGGCTATGTTTGTATACACCCTTTTCTCGTCCGTGGCTGCGCCCCACATGCCACCCCCACCAAGGCCTCCTGGGCCAGCCTCCTGCGTGAAAATGAGTCCAACTATTAGGTAATATAAATGTAACAATAATTGTGAACAAGAACAGAGCCCTAACGACATCTTACACAACTTAGTAATCATGATGTTACGGGTATGGTTTGAAAGATTATAAAACAAAACTTTCCTTAAATCAAACAAGAGTGCCATTGTCACGATCAAGTGCCCATGCATATCCACTTTTTTGAACTGCAACAACGATATCTCGCTTCATTTTACTAACCAACACGCTTAAGATCATTGGTGCTTCCCCGAAATCCGCATCCTTGCTAGGGCCGGGGGGACATCTAGGGTCCAAATGCCAGTTACAAGCACCAAACCAAACATCATATCCACCCAACTGCTTATACCATTTAATACCACCAGAATCAACATCAAGAGCCAGAATTGAATTTGCGTGATTCTCGGGTTCAATGAATTTGTCAGGTTGTGTCGGTTCGGTTCGATTGTTCTTGTTTTCTTGACACTCACGGATGCGAAGTGGTGTCATGTAGAGGTTTCCCGTTGCAATGCAGATAAGGTTCCTGACGGTATCGATGGCGGGGCTGCTGCCCCAGATTGCGGCTCCAGAATACTCTTTGATGTTGCCGTGGTTGTCGGAAAGCATAAAAGCTTGCCATGTAATTGAACCGGTTCTAGCATTTAGTCTGAAGAAGCTGCCCCGAAATGTGCAACATTGCTCAATGGGAAGCCCTTCTTCTAATGAAGATGTTCCAATGAAGAAACTTCTGGATTATTGTGATTACACATATATATATAAAAGGTTATAATTAAAAACATGGAAAATATTATTTTATGAGTTAAAAGTGGTTATAATGATTATGGAACTATTCGTTTTCTAAGATATTTAAAAACTTTTTTCAATATAAATGTTTATTAACATTTCGCTACGCAATACATTTTTAAAAAAAATGTGGTCAACCAAGTTTGAGTTTTTATTTCCTACTAGAAGGTAATTTTCTTTTTCTTTTATACCCTTGAAAGATGAACGGTAGAGAAGGAAAAGTTTATTATATGCCAACAACAATGAATTCATTATTATTGATCTCTGCCGATAATAATAAAAAAAAAAGCAACAAAAGCTTGAGTGATAGTAATTGGTCAGTGATTTTTTACGAGGTAACATTTATGAATATTTTTAAATACAAAATAATATTTTTTTTAACTTTTTATTATTTCATATTTATTATCATTAATAAATATTGGGATTTTTTTTTTTTTTTTTTTTTTTTTATAATAAACCAATCTCATTTAGTTATTTATTAACCATTTTTATTAAAATATAAATCAATATTAGTCATATGTTAATAAATATGAAATGTTATTGACTAATTAATGATATTATTGACAATATATATTTAAAAGAATATAGAATTAATTATGAAACTCTCATTAACATTAAATTACAAAATATTTTTAAATCATGAAACTTATTTTCTAGAATATGATATTAGATGAATGAGACTACACATATATTTTTTCAATCATGTGAACGAGAACAATTCTCTTAAATTAATTGAAAATAAACAATATTTAATAAAAATAAAATAATATTAGCCATATAAATGATTAAATACAAAATTGATTATGGAACTATCATAACACAAGTTTTAAAAATAACAAGTTGATTACGAAATTACCTCAGGTCAAAATTTTGAAACATATTTTTAAAATGTGAAATATATTATTAAACTATCGTTAATTTAAAATTATGAAACATGATTTTTAAATTAAAAATGTATTTTCTAAAATGTGATATTAGATGTACGTGGTAAAATTATAAAAAAAATAAGGTTAGAAAAAGTTTACTAGAAAAAAAAGACAATAATTTAGGAGGAAGTTTTGTAGTTTTGGTTTTAAAAAAAGCCATGGAAAAGAAAAGGAAAAAGATATTTAAAAAAAAAAAAATGATTTGCCACGCAGGCAATATGTTATGGTCACACACGATCCCCACCCTTCCATCCTTTTTAAGACGTAGTCTGATTATTGAGACTCTGGCTTGGCTCTCCCCCATTCGACCGACCTACCTTTTTTATCCTCCAGTTGCTGGCTCGCTTTTGCAGCAGTCTAAAAGCCTGCGCTCATACTTGAATCTTATCCGGTCTTCTGTTATCGATCTTCCTGGAATGACTTTTCCTACTTTCTCGAGTCAGGATACCCACATTCAAATTATAGGTTTCCTTTGCCACCCTTCCCCGCTCGAGCCTTCGATTTCTATTGCAATTTCTGGATTATTATATGATGATTTTTTAACTTTCCATATATATAGAGACAGATAGACTAGAAACGACATTTCTTATCTCAATGACACCACAAGGATATTAAATGAATGGAATTGAGATATGGATGGAATATAATGAAATAGAGCCACTTTGAGGTTCTCTCTGAAATGAGGCATGGAACGGAGCCACTACGAAGGAGTTCTGGGACTACTTACTTGAGTGAAGAAAGAGGATAGTAAGCTACTTTTAGAGTTCTGGAGGGTCCAAGATTGCTTCGTCGAATGGGCTGGCCTTTTAGAGAGCAGTATAATGTTGGGTTAGCTCTGCCTTGTTGTGATAGGGGGTGAGATCGGTTAGTCCTATCTTAAGGCCTCCGCACTGTAGCTATTCAAAATACGGTTAGACAACTGGGTCTATGTTTGAGTTGTGCGCACCCCGTCCAAGAACGAGAGAGAAGGTTAGCTTCTTACTCATTTTGTATCATCTTATATAGTCTTCGAGTCAATATGGGTTCTCATTCTTCTCTTTGTCTCAAGGATCAGATTGAACAACCAGCGCCCAAAGTGCCTCACGTGGGCAGGTCTATGTTGGCATAAAAAGCAGCTCACTTTTGGTTATGCTGCGCGTTCTCGCTGGACACGTGTACCAACCTACAAATTCGTTGCCTAAGTGACTCACAGCCTCCCTCTCTCCCAAATGAAATGGGATGAATTAAATCAATAAACTTTTTGATTGATACGTGGCACCATAAATGCTCCCCAAGATCCACAACCACTCTAGAATTTAAAAATAAAACCTTAAAAAAAGAAGCTAAAACTAGCAATTTACTCCTAATTTCTAAACCCACCATAAAATCCTATAAAAAATCCCTTAAAGTTATTGGCAAAATCATAAAACGATCTTCTAAGTTGCATAAAATATGGAAGAACACAAAAATATGTTGAGTTATGCCTTAAACTTCAACGCCCATAATTACTTAGTAGGGGTCCAAGGGCAATGTCCCGATTGAGACTTGGGACAATGCTTAAGAAACCTAGACAACTAGATAGATTAAATAGATTATTAATGCATCTGCGCAATATTGAGGTTAAAATAAGACGTTGCCCTATTTCTATTGGTTTCTTTGTTGGCTCTTATGGAAATTTTATGGATTCTTTCATTGCTAGTAAAGATACACTACCTATAGAGGAAGTAACAATTGCTATTCTTACTAGAGAAGATCGTCACAAGGTTGCCTGATCAGGTTCAACAAAACAAAATGCGTTTGGAATGGCTGCAACATGAAGCAAAGGTAAGGGAAAGCCTGGAAAGAAGAAGTTGAAAAAGGTTGCCTGACATCCTAAAGACGTGAAGCAAAAGAAATTGTATAGCTAATAAAATTTGCGCTTACTACAATAAGAAGAAACATTAGAAGGTCGATTGCCCTTGCTGTGACAGCTATTGATCTGATAAAGAGAGGATGTTCTGCAGTTGTAGCACCTATTGATGACATCTCTAAAGAAGAACTAACCCTAGTTATAAATGAACACACATATCTAAAAATGTGTGGGTTTTTGATTCAATGGCTTCGTACAACATATGTTAGTTTTCAACATATGAGCAGATTGATGGAGGTAATGTGTCTATGACAAACACGATAGTGTGAATGATAGTTGGAATTTGCTCAATTAGAATACAGACGCATGATAGATTATTTTACACGTTGAATGATGTTACACATGTTCCGCTAATGACAAAGAGTTTGATATCTTTAGTATATTAGAAGTAAATGATTCAATTTTAAAGGAGTGTAAAGTTACGTATGCCTGCAAAGATTCAAAGATTATTTTGAAAGGTATAAAACATGAAACTCTTTTTTTTTTTTTTTTTTTTTTTTTTATGTTCAACGTTGACTGAATTGGCTGTAGTTGCATCATCATCAGTTGAAAATGAAGACATGACTAAATTATGGCATATGTGACTTAGTCATATGATTCAAAGAAAAATGTAGATCTTGTCAGAGTGAGATCTTCTTTGTGAACACAAAGTGTAGGATCTTAAATTCTACAAACACTATGTGTTTGGAAAACAACGTCATTGTAAGTTTCCAAAGGGAGTCCACCGTACAAAGAGGACACTTGATTACGTCCATTCTAATTGTTAGAGTCCATCTCAAGTTGAATATACTGGAGGTAGCAGGTATATTATGTCAGCTATTGATAAGGCCATTCGAGATTGACTTGGATATTTATGATGAAGCATAAAGTGAAGTTTTAAAGAACCTCAATCAACTAAATGCTCAAGTGGAAAATCAAACAGGAAATAAGATTAAAAAAAACTCCATATTGATAATGGCCTTAAGTTTTGAAGTTCTGAGTTTAAAGAGTTATGAAAATATAAAGAAAATTTTCAACATCATACTATAAGAGACGCACCCCAATCAAATGGGTAGAAGAATGTATGAATCAAGCATTACTGGAGAGAGCAAGATGCATTTTTGTCAAATGTTGGATTATTTAGATAGTTTTAGGCAAAAGTAGTAAATACAGTGTACTATCTAATCAATCGTGGGTCTTATAAGTACCAAGTATGGTTTGGTAAGCTGCATATAATTCTTTACTCAATATTTTTTTATGTAATGTTTACTACCTTGTAAGTAAGAGTAAATGAATCAATAGCAAAAAAGAGGTGTATTTGTAGGTTATGGAAATTAGGTTTAAGGGTATAGAATATGGTCTCCTTCATATAACAGTGTTATACATAGTAAGAACGTAACCTTTATTCAAAGCTCTATATTTATATATTTTGTGAAGTCTATTCTTGTAGGAGAAAGTAGTGGTGCTGATAAGAATATGGAGTCGCAATTCAATTAAAATGAAAGCGAATCATAGTATCAATGTGGAGAAAGAGATCAATGTGATGCTATTTATGGGTCATATATGCCACTTACTGCTATAGAACTTCATACAACTAAGCAACCTTCTAGCATGGAAGTTTGTTAACCAAGCCTAACCCTTAATACAACTTGAAGAAATGATGTTAAACCTCCAAAGAAAAATAGTTTTGATGACATGACTGCAAATGCACTGCAAGTTGTTGAAGAGGTGGATTCTCATGAACCATACAACTAAAAAACAGTGTTTCAAGTACTAATTCAGCATAATGGCTTGTTGTAATGGATGATGAAATAAAGTATTTAGATGAGAATAAGACTTTAGACCTAGTCATATGACCTATGGAAAGGAAGATTGTAACTTATAAATGTGTCTTTAAAAGGAAGGAAAGAATCTCGTCTACTAAGGGGATAAAGTATAAAGCTCGTGTTGTTACAAGAGATTCACACAAAGAGAAGGTGTTGACTATAATGAGTTCTTCACACCAGTTTTCAGACATATGTCTATTAGATAGTTACTAACTATTGTGACACATCAGAATTTATAACTTGAGCAACTTGATGTGAATACAACTTTCTACGCGCAAGAAACTTCTTAACTCGTGTGATGATTGTTCTAAAAACAGTTGGGTTTAACTTTTATGTACAAAGTCTGATGTTTTAACTACTATCCCAAGATTTTTAAAACACGTGTAACACAATATTCTAAGAACAGTAAAACCTTTTAGTTTGATAAGGCTGAAGAACTTTCATTTACTTTTTTTTTTTGCTAGTACGGGAACACTTCATCAATTTTCTTGTGTGGAATGACTCCAATGAAACTGACTTAATGATTGCAAACATCAACTCCATCTGAACATTGCACAATCACTTTTCTTTCAATTCAAGCTATGATAACTCTCAATCTTGAGAGTTATTTAGCCATCTAAATATAAGCTAGATTACATGCTTTTCAATGACTAATAAAAATTGTTAAATATATAGGAACTGCATGAAATTGAATAGAAATTAAGCTAAATACATTGCATGATCACATTAGGGAAATCAGATTGAAAATGCTTAAACTTTATATTTATTTCATATATATATA
>JBBMEG010000018.1:9824973-9846708 GCA_037832605.1 Cyclanthera cordifolia
TTAATAGTCTTTTAAATCAGTAGTTTAGATAATAATATTGAATTAATTTATTGAAAAAAAGTGAAAAACTTGAAATTTGAGAAAAACAAAATAAAAAATCTATTATGAATTGTTTGTTTTTTTATTAAAAAAAACTATATAAAAAAAAGTGGTTGAAAAGTTGCTATTTTTAGAAATGTCACTAAATATTAACTGCCTAGATAAAGTGATGATAAAATAAATTTAGAATAAATTATAAATTAGCACTCTCTCACTTGAAAAAGTTTAGTTAGTGTTGAAGAAATGGTGGCCAATCAAAAATTATTACATCATTTATAAATAAATTCAATTAAAATATTGAGCCAATTACAAATATATGTCAAAATTAATTAAGTTGAAAATGATTTTATTTTGATTTTAGGCCGAAGGGCAGTTTAAGCCTTTATAGTGGCCCAAAGTACATGAATTAAATACAAGCTCATGAGAACTCTACAAATAGAAAGTTCTCCCCCATTTGAAACTTCATAGAGAATTAACAAAGACAGAAGACTCTCCAAAGTCAAAGACCGATCATCCAAACAGATCAACAAGTAAATGACTTCATTTGAGAACAAGTAGTGAAACCATATTTGTATAAGGGAGAAAGAATCAGATAAATATATTAGATATTAAACCCCACATTCAAATCAATACAAATATACGCATTTCAAATTTACACGTGTCATTGTATTTGAAAAAAAGAAAATGAAACTTAATTTCTATGATTTGAACTTTAGTACCAGAAGAGTATAGTTAAAAGATATGAAATAAAATTTAATAACCAGGTGTTTAGATGATTATTTGCACATGAGATTATTTTAAGTGATTAGAATGAACGATTGTTTAGAAATGAAGATTATTGTAATGACTTATTATGATATAATTTTTGTAGATGAATGGTAAGCAATAACTCATTTAGATGTTAATTATTGTACAAGAGTTAATAATAACTCATCTAAATGTGAATATTTTTCGTTGGAAAGATGAGTGGTTTTGAAATTAAAATTTATTTTGAGTAATTAAAAATCAATAATTACAATAATTTTTCTTTTTTCATGAAAAATTGTAAATACTTATTTGTAATACCTCTTCTAAATAACAAAAAATAACAAAAAAGAACCCATAAATTATGGAACTTTTTATTTCTCAATTATTCATTTATTTCGAACCGTCATTTTTAGATTTCATTGATTCATAAAAATTTAATTTTAATTTTTAAAATTAATTAACTAAATTCTAACTTTCTAACAAAAATTAAATTTAAACCCTTATAAACTAAATTCTAATAACCAAATTTATAATTTACATTAAACTTTCATACTACAAACGTCATTTCATACTACAAATGTCATGTATGTTAGAGACAGTACAAATGTAAACATGCCCTTATTTATAAATGTTCTTTTTATATTTGTTGATACAAAAATTTAGTGTTGGTATCGACTCGTTAATTTGTATCGTAAACAAATACTTGCAAAATAGAGAAAGCTAGACACCGGTGTTTGTGAGTCATATAATCTCTGATGTCTAAATCAGATGAGAACTAGAGTTTAGCAGAGTGTTTATGAATAACTTAGAGTTTAATTTCTCATCATATAGGAAAACCATGGGCACCCCCTCTCCACTTTTTGCCTAGTTTCTCTCATTTCTGAAAGAGTTTTACGAGACATTCTAGGGAGACTTCGGGCTTGCGGGGCCTTATGTACGAGGGCCACACCGCACGAAGTCTAAAGTGCTTGGGTGGGCTTAAAGCTAAACAGACTCATTATATCTCCAATAGGACGAAGAAGTATCACCTCTTGGATTCACGCCAGGACGGAAGTACCTAACTCGTAGGGGCCGGGTTGGAAGTCACCCTACCCATGGGGACCTAGGTCAGGATTTACCCAATTCACATTGGCTCGAGTCGAGAAATTAGTCAACCCACACGAGTCTCGGGTCTGGACTTACTTGAACCATACAGGCCTAGGTCGGGCGTTCCTCGAGCTGTCGGGTCTCTCTCGACCCCTCGTGGGCTTGGTCACCTGTTGCCTAGAGTCCTCTTAAGGCCTCTCTCGAGCATTCTTAGGTCTACCTAGGCTCTTATCAAGCGTGCCTTGGTCGTTCTAGGCATGAACCACTCTTTGCAAAAAAAGCCCTCCCACAAAAATACCAAACATTATTTTAAGTAGAACCACCCTTAAACTTCGTGGTTCTTATAATCACATTCTCAAACCTTGAATTTAATCTGTAAGCTTAAAATTTAATACTCGTTAGCAAATAACATTCAAAGTTTTTTTTAAGTAGAAAACAAGGATAAAGTTGTCATTAAAGAAACTCATTTCTTGAAATATATGGAGATGAGAAGTGTGGTAAAGACTCTCAGGGTTCGATTCTGAAAATAAGTATTTGTAATTCCGTCTCCAAATTTGTACTAAAATAAAAATAAATGAGAGTGTCTTTTTTAGTAATTTTGAAAATATTTTTTTTAATAACAATAACTAGTTCGATATGTGGTATTTGAAAAAGAGTAGTTATAAAAACTTATTGATAATAGCTTCTTAAACCTTCCAAACATAACACCTAATTATGGTTAAATAAAGAAGTAACAAATAAACCTTTTTAAATGACAAATTTGTCCTCTTCGTATTATATTTATATGATTACGAACAAAAATAAAAATAATGGGTAATGAAAATGAAAATAATTACCATGAGAAAAATAGTTGTATATATTTAGAAAGAGAACAGAAAAAGGATTTTAATAAAAATATAATTATGGTTAAATCATTCACCTCGGCTCAAACACAAATTATTATCTTTATTCTAATTCTACCTATTTCTCGGTGTTTGTTATGAGGTTTTGGAAGAATATTTCAAACTAGTATCTACTAAAACTCCAAAAAAAAGCTACATCATACGAAGTTTTGGTTGTAATCATTACTTTTAAATACTCAAAATAAATTTCATTCTTAATGCTAATTTTTAATACTCTTAAAAGCTATTTCCAAACAAGTTTTTGACTTTAATCATTACTCCTAAATACTCATAATAATTTTTCATTGTAAATACTAATTCTAAATATATATCCTAAAAAATTATATCCAAACAAGCATTTGATTACAATTATTATTAATAATTACTTTTAAATACTTAAAATAAATACTCATTCTAAATACTAATTTTAAATATTCTTAAAAACTGCATCCAAACAAGTTTTTAAATGCAATCATTACTTCTAAATACTTAAAATCAATCCAAACAAGCCTTTTATTTTAAGAGTATTTATACTCTTAAAATCTCAATCCAAACATCGGCCAACATCTTTATGTAACAAATAAACTACTTATCAATTTCAATGCTAAATGGGTAATTGTCACAAACTTAACGGAAATATTTGAACGTGGAATTATTGAGTGATTCTAAATGAAAGGTTATTTTGAGTCATCGAAAAATTTGAGTATTAATCATATATTATTTATAGACGGGTTGCAGTTAATAACTCTTAATTTGGATATGGCTGATAATGGATGATTATTTTGAGAACTTAGAAATAAGTAGTTAAAAATGAATGGTTCTAAATAAATGAATAAAAATAAATGATTATTTTGATTGATTACGATAACTACGAGTTGTTTTTGATTGTGAATAGAAGTTGTAATAAGCTTTTATTACCTAACTAATTTCTGTAATTTTTTTTTTAATAATTTAACGTAAAAACATAAGAACACCAATAATAATAATAATAATAATAATAATAATAATAAACAACTTCTCCTAAATACGAAGAGAAATAAAATTTTAGAAAAATCGGTTTTGAATTTGTATTGGAAAATGTATATAAGTGGAACGTCAAACCTAAATTTTGTTTCTTAATTTCACCACTTTTTAACAACATTCTCTGTTCGTCTTCTTCCTCTTCTTTTCTCTCTCTCCCCTCAAATCTAGAGAGAGAAACAAATCGAAATCCCAACTCCCAATTTCTCTCTTTTGAAATCTTAAACTCCCAAATCCCCATTTCTGTTCAAATCGCCACATTCTTCTCCCCTTGTTTCTCTGATGATTTCCTATGTCAATTTGATTCTGCCGATTTGCGATTGGTTTTCGTTGACGTTCAGATGAGGAACACAATTGAGGAATGAATTATTAGGGTTCTTCCCATTCTCATTTATTCGAGCGCGTTTTTTTGTTTTTGATTCGTTTGTGATTTCCTTCTCATTTTATCTGATTCAAACCCAACGAAAATTTGTTTGCCGAAATTGTAATTAATTTTATGCAATTTTTTCCTTGTTTGCGCTCTTGTTGAATCCGTCATCAATGGGATGTGTAAGCTCGAAACAAAACCGGTGCCGTCGGTGCCGCCATTGCCGGCGGCCGTACCCGCCGATTACTCGAAGCTATTCGATGCAAGTTCATCATCCACCGCAGGCGAAAGGCGATAGCTACCACGTCGTAGCCCTAACCTCCTCCACATTAGGATCATTGGAGCGCGGAACCAATGGCCGCCACCACGGCCACGGCGGCGATGGCGATGGCGGTAGAGATGAAGATGGCGGTGGTCATCATCCACGAAAAGACGATTACAAGACGATTACGGATTTCAGAAAGGGATTAACCGAAGCGAAATCATGGTCGAGTATAATCACAGAGAAAATCCCTAAATCGGTTACGAAAACTCCGATCGTAACGCCGCCGGGGGAGCCGGAGACGATCAATACATGGGAGCTCATGGAAGGGCTTGAAGATGTTAGCCCTCTCTGGTCTCCGACGCGATTTCGAAGCCTCTCGTTCGATTTCAGCCGACCCGACCCGATTCCGAAACAAAACGGTTCTACAGATTCATCTCCGAAACCCCTATGGCTTCAATTAAAAGAAGAGGAAGAAGAAGAAGAAAACGATCAGAATCTGAATTCCGAATTCGATCCAGAAGTGATTTCTTCGTTTCGTAAATCTCTGCAACAGCTCTCGCCGGACCACCCATTTCATCTCCGGCCAGTGGATAATGTAAAACACCAACAGCCACCGTCGGCCACCGTGGATTCGAGGAAATTCAACAACAGTTGGCCGGAGATGAAGAAGAAAAGGGAAAAGGTAATTTTATATTTCACAAGCTTGAGAGGGATTAGGAAGACATATGAAGATTGCTGCCATGTGAGAGCGATTCTGAAAGCAATTGGAGTTTGTGTAGACGAAAGAGATGTATCGATGCATTCAGGGTTTAAAGAGGAGCTCAGCAAGCTTTTAATGGAAGATCAAAACAACAACAACAATGGCGGCGGAAAGAGCTTGCCCAAGGTTTTCATTGAGAGAAAATTAATGGGTGGAGCTGAAGAAATTCGTAGATTACATGAAGATGGGCAGCTTGAGAAATTGATGGACTCTTGTGAGAAGCTTGAAAATGGAGATGGTGGTGGTGTTTGTGAAGCTTGTGGGGATATTAGATTTGTACCATGTGAGACTTGTTGTGGAAGTTGTAAAGTGTTTTATGAAGATGAAGACGAAGAAGATGAAGAAGAAGATGGATATGGATTCAAGAGATGTATAGATTGCAATGAAAATGGGCTTGTGAGATGCCCAATTTGCTGCCATTAATGGTGGATTCCAAGGTACAAAATCTGAAAATTCTTTTTTCTTTTCTGAGTTTTGCCCTGTTCATTGTTTTTGTTTGTACAGTGTAAGAGTTTTGTTTATCTGTTCTTGGAGGAGAATAGAGAAACATCATCTAACATGGAGATAATATTGAATCATAATAACAAATGTATTGTGAAGGATTTGCTCCTCATCCTTGTGTTTTAAGAAGAAAAAATTGTATACTTACTGAGATTTTTGTATTCAGATTACCAAATACATTTTTTTCCTTTCATAAGCTGATTTCTTCTCTGTTTCTTTCCTTTGAATTTGTTCTCTGTGCTTCAAATAACACCAAATTAGATCTCTGTATTTTTTTTTTCTTTTTTTGATATCATTGACAATGCTGTTGAAATGGCTTGAACTATACTCCATATATTGGTATTGGACTTGATGTATTTTGGGTATATGTTGCTTTGGAAGGTGTTTTTACTTAAAGTCGTTGGACGATTATTTTGAGTGATTAAAAATTCGAGTTTTAGTGATAACTCATTTAGACGAATGAATGACAGTTATAGTTAGTTTGGACGATGACTTTGGTAAATGATTGATAACTCGTATAGATGTGATAAAAAATGAGTGATTATTTTGAAGATGAATGATTAGAAACGAGTAGTTAAAAATAAATTATTATTTTGAATGATTAAAAATGAATAGATTGTTCCAATAATTGTTCGTAACATTTGCAACTCTGTGATAATGTTGATTGAAAGAGCTGATTACTCTTTGAATTTTTGTTTATGTTTAGATTGATTTTCTATCTTGGAATTGAAATTTGAGATGAAATGAAGAAACCCCATTTCATTTTTTTCTACATTAATTACTTGTTGTAGATTTGAATCATAATTGAAGAAATTATGAACTTGTTTTGATGGAGGATGTCATAATCATAATCAAGGGAAATTGGGTTTAATTTTATGAATTTAATTAGTTAATATTAATTAACACATCTGAATCAATTGAAATCAACTTTCCAATTAAATTTTGGGATTAGAATATAAATGCCATTCAATGTTCTCACCTAATAATCTTGGAGCCTTTTGGAGAGAGAGGGAGTAAATAATGAAGTTTCTCTTTTTAGAGACATAATGATAACATGCAAAATCTTCTTGTTGGAAGATGATATAATACTGATTAAAATTAATATCATCAATCCAAGATCTTTAATCTTAAACAGGTGAAGTAATTCAATTAATTTGTATTTTATTCTTTCGATATCTCTCGATATTTGGTTTAAATATAGATGATTATTTCATGATGCGCTTAAACTAACCCTTAGAAAGACTTAAATATCGGCTTAAGTAATAATTGTTTTATTCTTTCGATATCTCTTTCAATTTTTTCTTTCAACATCTCATCAAACTTAAAATCAAACTTTATATTAAATTTAATCTAAAATAAATATTTTATCTCTTAAAACACAAATCTCAAAAAAATAAAAAGGAGAGAGAGGGAGATTTGAATTTTATTTAATTTTTTTTTTTTAAAGTAAAAATTAGAGATTTTTTTAACATTTAGGAGAAGGAGTCCTACCCTTAAATATATAATATAAAAAAGAAAAAAAAAGATAAAAACCTTTTTTTAAGTGATGATGGTTGGTCACAAATCACAGTTGCTGGTCAATAATTCATCTAATAGAGAGAAAGTGATAGAAAGGGAAAAAAAGAAAATGAAAAAAATTCATTCATTGATTATTGATAATTGGTTATTGTCAAAAGCATGGGCCACAAAGTTTTTTTTTTTTTTTTTTTTTTTTTTTTTTTTTATCAATTACTCCCATTTATTTCTCTCCAATCACCTCCCCAAATAATGTCATCATGTGGTGCCTATTTTCCAATACTAGGTAAAAATATATTCAAGTTTAAAAATTAAAATCTTCAAAAAAAAAAAAAAAAAACTGTTAGAAATAATATTGATATTATCTAAATTAGATTTGTTATTTGAATTTTAGTCGATATTGAGTATATTTGCTAGATATTATTTAAAATTGATTAGTAGAGAGTGATATTTTATTATATATATATTTGTAAAAGAGTAATAAAAAATCAAGAGATTTTGAATTTTCTTCAAATTTTATAGGGTTATCATTGTCAAATTAATATTAACTAGATGAATTATAAATTACTGATAAAAAAAAACTATGATTCAAATTTATCTATATAAATTTTGTTGAATTTAAATATCATATCTGATTTTGGTTGATTCGTTCATCATACTTATAAAACTTTTTGGAGTTGGGGAATCTCCTTCCATAAATTGTCTATTTGTTGTACTTGGAGTTTCGGATTTGACTGGTTAATTTATAGGTAGTTTTCTTTCAAAAAAATAAAAATAAAAAATAAACCTAGAGAACTTTGAGATTTATTTGTCCCATTTTTATTTAGGTTCAAATAGTTTAGTGTTGTACTCAAAAAAAAAAAAAAAAAAAACTTTTGTATTTAGTGCTTTAAAAAAAATAAAAATACTTTAGTATTTAATGCTTAAAAACAACGTGTATATACTAAAATAAACTAAACAATTGTTTTTTAAGAACTAAGGACAAACTTTCTTAAGGACAGACTTTCTTTAGATGATTATTTTGTTTTTATTTTAAAAAAATTACCCTATCTACTTATCATGATTTTCACGTTTTGAAAAAAATTGAATATTTTGAAAATGAATTTTTCAAAAAAAATCTAAAAATTATATAATTTTAAAGAGTCAATTCATATTTAGGTCTCATCCAGACCTTTATCCCGAATGAACGAATAAACCAACTCTTAGCAATTGAGATATATTGGATAGTTCATTCGTTTAGGTAACAAATAGTAAATTAGTTTAAAGACAACAAGTAAGCAAGGATATCCAGTTCAAAACATGAAAATATAGTCAAATTAGTCACATGTCTCAGTAGGTGAAATTGATTGTGGAATGAAGAATAATCAAATAAGACACAAAGATCACATGTCCGTCTTAACTGGTGACGGGCTAATTGGTGTCAGGCGCCTGCCATCAAAGAGAATAGGTGACGGGCAAAACCGTCACCAAAGACCTTAAGTGTCGCGCGCCAAGCAATAACGGTCACCAAATACCTTTGGTGTCGCGCGTGATGCGCGACACCAAAAGTCTTTGGTGACGGTTTTTGCCCGTCACCATTTCTGACCGTTTTTTCCGTCACCAAAATGCTCGTCATCTTATATCCGTGTTTTTTTTTTAAAAGTTGGATAGACCGTCATATATTCCCTCTTTTGTAGTAGTGTATGCAAAATTGAAATTGCAAAAAAGTAAAGGATAAGGGAAAGAAGACATCAAAAGTTTTAAAGTGGTTCGGAAAATCCCTACTCCACCCCAAGACTCCTTGAGGATTCTATTGACGATCCTCTTATCGGGTGAGAACCAAACTTACACACAACCCTCTTCTTCCTAGGCTAAAGAGAAACTCAAATCATTTTCAATGGTTCAGGATTAAATCAATTCAGTTTTCACAACTCAAAGTGTATCCCACACCTTATTATAATTACAAATCTCAAAGAATACAAAAATAAATTTCACTCAAAAGTTACCTCTTGTAGGCAAATACACAAGTTGATACACAAAATAAAAGTATTCTCACAAAAATTGCACTATGTCATGCAATTACCAACACTTTTTGACCGCTAGATAATAAGACTTGTTGGAGAGAAAAAAATTGACATATTGTTGTAGAGTATTTAAATGGAGAGAAGATTTAAACATGACCATTAGATTTAGGGTAAAATGAGTGGATAGATGAGATAAAATATGACAAATGGATTTAAGGAAAAAGGTATGGATGGTTGAGATTCAATATAGGGGAGACGGAAATGATTTTGGATTAATAATAAAGGAAAATAGCTGAAAAATCCAGTTTTTCTTTAATTGGGCATTTTTCGCCAATCTTATTTTGCTCATATATCTCCCTTGTTTGAACTCTCATCCGAATGATTCAAATCCTCTTTTCGATAGCTACAAGATAAATTCTTTGAAACACTAAAAGAGTGAGTATAACAATTTAAGTTTGTTATCATCAAAATATTTGAATAATTGATTTGAAGCCTTAAAACTAACAACCAGGTCTTATATAGTGAATGACGTAGAAAGCATGAGTATCATATGGAATATGATTACTTATCATGTGAAATAGACAGAGCATACAAATATCACAACACAACTCCGTCAAACAACATTGACATCAAACATGTAAAGTATACATCATTCATTATAATTCATCAAGAACCAAGAAGGTAAAGCAAGCTATTTAATCCATATTTGTGCTCATTATTAACCACATGATCTAAAGTAAGGTAACAAGTCACTTAGCTGGGCGGAAATCCACTTCAAAAGCTCAAATTAACTCAAATTGTAACTCCTAAAAGTTCCACAAAAATTGGGCCAAAATCACATCAACGAGTTAATTAGAATTAACACCTAAAATTAAACCACAAAAAAATCCCTCTCCAGCCAGTGGTGGTCGTCGTGAGGAAACCGGGGACGTGTGCAAAAACAGGTGGTGACGTTAGAACTTTGGACTGTGATTTAGTAATTTGATTGGTTGTAAAAAAAAAAAAAAAAAAATAATAATAAAATCATTTGTTTACAAACAATGCAATTAATTTATTTTAAAATTATAATCGTTACTTAAATACCATAAAATTATTAGACCACGTATGTTAACATGATAAGGTATCAAATCTCCCCATATCCTTATATTTGCATGAAAAGGAGGAAATGTCACATCACAAAATACTATTTTTTAAGAGAAAAAGATAATCTTCCTTGTTTTTGTTTTGGAAAAAGATTAATAATATTTTAGATTAACATGGGATGAGTGATTCTATTGAGAGAGAGAGAAATAGTAGGAGATCAATTTTTTTATTTTAATAAATTACATTTTCTCATAAACTCCTAATTCTTCTTTGAGCTTCCCTGAAACATTCCATCAAACTTTATATTAAATTTTATTTAAAATTGACGTCTTCTAAAACAAAAATTTAAATAAATATTTTTGCAACCTCTCTTCCCTCTAAAATATTAAATATCAAATAAATAATTCATATCTTCAAATCACTTGTATTAAGTTTAGATAGTCAAAACATTTAAATTTGAAAGAACATGATTTTTTTTTTCTCTTTCTTGAGATAGGCTATTAATAAATCTATATATTTTTTAGTACAAATTGAAAGAGGAGGTCGTTGATTTATGCTCGCTTTAGTATTAATAAAAAAGATTGGTGGGAGAAAACATTAGAAGTTGAAACGGAAGTATTAATAAAAAATAGTACTAATAAATCCAAACTCTAAACTCAATAAAGAAATTACATGCATTTTAATGGGTATAGTTAGATGCTATTCTGGTAATTGGTTTATTTCATTTTTAATGGTATTTTCTTAAAAAACAATGTTTAACAGAAGTATCTAAAAATGCTGATTCCGCATATATAGGTAAAATGAAAAATACTTAATATTACTAATTCATCTGGTTTGGATAAATCATCTTTAATTTTTAAGATAAATTTAAAATTTAATAAATACTTGCCAAATTAAAAAAAAAAAACCTACTCACAGATTTGGGAGGGGTAAGATGCCCTACATGGAGAGGGTCTAATACTCTCAGATAAATTGAGAGCTAATACCAAATAATGAAACCACCACGTCACTGATCCATTCGGTCCTACTCACAGAATTGAACATATAAATATCAACGAATCCTAGACAAAACTCATTTTTCAAACTATTTTCTCCAAAGGTTAGATTTTTAAACCATGAGATGGTTAAATTGAATGTTTTAATCTTTTATTTATTTTTCTTCTTCTTAATAGTATCTTATTAATACTAATTAGCTTTAAAAAAAAAAAATCATATTAATTAGGGATTTAGATAAGGAAAATCAGATATATAATGGTTAATATAAAGTATAAAATTTGGTAATTTCGAAATATGCCATATCTTGAAAAGATTCATAAAGAAAAAGATGATCAAATAAAGAAAGAAATTAAACCAAGAAATTTATTTACATCATCAGGATTCATGCATGTGCTTCATCTTTTCATTGATATTAGACTTTACAGTAGCGGTTCGATCTCCAGATTGAATCTGCTGTGTATCAATGTTCATTCCTCTAATTAATTTCTTTCCCCAAATTCAAACAAAAACCCTAAGAACTAAGCGCGGCCAGAACTTGGCGTATAACAGAGATCAAAAATTCCCCAATCTGTTCTGCTCAATCTTCCGACCGTAACTCTTCTGCGAAAATTCGCAATTACGTCAAATCACAAGAATTGAAACCTAGATATAGATTCAATTAATTTCACAGAATCGAAATCGAAAATTACTGAAACGGATCAATTGAGAACAGTACCTTGATTGTTAATTTAAAGCCCTAACTGCGTTCTTCCCGCTGAGTGGCGAGCTCGGCAAGATTGGCCGCGAAAAAATCACAACATTCATCTGTTGATTAACGCGATTGTGATAAAATTGAGGAGGATTATGATTATGATTACACTGATGTTCATGATCACACCAATCTCCAATCGAATTCATCTTCTCTTTCGCGTTGAATCCTTCGACAATATCTTCGCCAAGATGCAAATCCTCCTCTCTGATTCTCCGAATCTGGTAATGAACATACGCCAGTTTCTTTCTCCAGTCTGAAACCTTCGCTACCGATCTCGGCGACTCTGTTTCTTCCGACGATCCTATACTTTCCTGATCCGTTTCCACTTCCTTGCACGCCTTTGGCAAGTGAAAATCGCAAGGGTTACAAATCATCCTCGTCGAATCCGCCACCGTGAACTCTCCCTCGCCGGTGCCGGAGATAACTGGCTCTTGGTTATCTTTGAGGGGCTTCGTCATTTGCGACGCCGTTCCTGGTTTTTCTCAATCGATGCAAAAACAGAGTCAAGAGCCTTCTTATTTATACTCGCGTGATTAAACGGGGCGTTTAATGTAAGTGAGGCACGTGCGGAACAATGTGGGACGCGTGTGAAATGATAAATGGGTTAATATGGAAAGGTCAAATAACCGTTTTTCTTTATATAAGGAAGAGTTTTTTTATTTTTTAGTTTCTCTCACGGGATTTCTCTCTCTATCCGCCACGTCAGTAGTAGAATTCCACTTGGTACAGCCACGTCATTGAATCATCGGGGTTACGTGGCTGAAGAAGACTGGCGAGGTAGAATTTGGTGATCTGATTATATTTGCAAGGTTTTTTTTGGGAGGAAACGTGGCATGAGGTGAGTGGATATGGAGTGGGAAGGTCAGCGGGCGGGTGACGTTAGTGAGGCTTTGGGAGACATGTGGCATTTTGGGGTGGGAATTTGCTTGTGGGACGGCGGGTGATGGAGCATCACGGCCTTTGACGATCTGACGTGTCCTTAATAATTGCATAATAATTAAAATGGAGAGAAAATCAAAATGCATGGATTTGATTATTTCAAGGATACTTAATAAATTTGAGATTTATGATGGTCAGAAAGTTTGGTGTATACGCTGATAAAAAGTTAAAATAAATTTAAAATTTAGTTATTATAAGTTTGATTAAACGTAAAGGAGCGTTTGTTTGTAAAATTGTGGAGAGTTTATTTTGAGTGTTTAGAAATGAGGAGTTATTTTAAGTGATTATAAAGAAGAAATTGTAATAATAGCTCGTTTGTATAAGGTTTTTGAAGAGTGATTATAAAATCTCGTTAACACTCAAAACAAACAGCCCCTAAGAGAAATACTCACCTATTGTATCTTTTTATTTCCACAAATTTTTTTAGAAACAAAAATAAATTAGTATATAAAATATAGGAGCACATTATACCTGAAATGCTGGGAAGTTTTCTTCTAAACCTAAAATATACTTAATATTGTTCATAGTCGTTGGTAAACTAAGAAAAATAGTATAGTTTAGGTTCATTAATTTATGCTCCCTCCATAATTATTTAGTTTTCTGTTTTTGAAATTTCATAAATTCAAACAAATATTTATAAGCCATTTTTTGTAGCTTTTAAATTTTGATTTTGTTTTTAAAACCACGTACCACAATAATATTTAATACATACTTTTATCTTATATTTCCAACATGTTTGAATTATTATTCATTAAATAAAAAATATATATCTATGGGTGCTCTCGTTAGAGTGCATGCAAATCCTTACCAATATTCTTGTTAAAAATTAACCCAACAATAAAACAAGAGATCACGAAACACAATAAAAACACGGGGATTTTGCATGTATAATAATAAAAAAAAAAAAGCAATAAAAATACATGTTTGACACAATTTAAAATTATTTGCACATATAGCAGAAAAAAGAGCGCCCAATGAAAAAGACCAAAAAGTCCACGCTGGGTGCGTAAAAAAAGAAAAAAAAAATCACGTTTGAAGCATCCATCAAGTTTCTTTTTATCAATTTTATTGTAGTATATCACTTACTTTAAAAGTAGTCTATCATTTTAGGCATACGATTCCATGATCTGATCTATAATTTTCATTCAATTTGTTTCGCAATCATTGAAGCTATGGGTCCACTAATTGAACTTCATTAGTGCATCTACATGAAGTCGATCAATGAAATGATTAAAGTCGATCAGTAAAATTGATTGAAGTCGATCAGTGAAATTGATTGAAGTCTATAACCTTCAATCAATTCAATGATGGACTTTAATCAAAATCAGTGTCTAGAGTTTGGTGGTGTCGGCGTCCGACGACGGAAAACGACGAGTGTCTTACCTTGTTGGAAATCTCTTCTCTTGTTGAGCACATATTCGGTCTCGATTTTTCAAGAAGAGATCCCTAACTCCATAGATCTGGAAATTAAAAAAATGGACTTCAAGGCTTTTTCGCCGTAAAAAATGGTGAACACCGTGTATTCCAGTCAAGTCAAGAAAAATAACAATTAAGAACAATCAGATTGCAAGCTATATAGATCAGAATCGAAATCAAAAAGAAAAATACACCGTTGAAGATGAGGAATCGACAAAATGAAGAAACATGGATTCGAATATGTGCAATCAGACATCGTCAAAAGAAGAAACAAGGGCAGGAATAGAAAAGGAAAATCAACAAAATAAATAAATTAAAAAAAAAAAAAACTTGTACTATGTCCAAAAGTTCAATAATGTTGTGTGTTCTAAAGTGGGCCCAAAATTAGCAAGAATCATATCACAAGACCCATTGAGAGACAAGCAAGTGGAAAAACTAGAGCAATATAAATACTCAAGTATGATGCCACGTATGTATTGCAATTTATATTTTACAATTTATATATATATCACATTATCCAAAATATTATCCATGTGAATCCGTTTTTGGATAACAACAATATTATTATATGCCGTATGTAACTAACTTTCTACCTCGATATAATTTTTGAACTAAAACAAATGATAAATAAACTTATAATTTGAGTTATCCCATTTAGCTTGTGAGGTTATATAATTTTGTAGAGTAATTATTTTAATTTTGGAGCCTTAAGATCATTGGTATATTAAATATTGTTGGTTATTCATTCATTATTACTTATTTGTTAGTTAATTTCCCCCCTATTTTGTGCATATATATATCACATGTTTGAGTGTGTATATCACTTTTTTTTGCATGATATATATCACATCTTATTTCTGAAATTTCAACTAATCAAGAAAAAATTGAATGCAAGACTTTGGGCAGACGTAGATTTTTCAAATATGTGAAATTTGTGGAATTTTGATAATATATTAGAAGAGAATTCTCTCATATTTGAAATATGTAAGAAAGTGATGTGTCCAACCACTATAGAAGAGCATGTCGCTATGGTATCAAAGCATTCTACTCCGATGCATTTTAAATTTGATGTACTAATTTTAGTAAAATTCTTTTTGTATTCTGTCGTAGAGAGTGTAACAGTATCAGTTTTGAAGAGAATGTTTATTTAATTTGGATCAGGGTGAGAATTATGTGGATTGTAACAATTTTTCATATAATGGAGGTTATTTTTGCAGGATTTTTTTTTTTTTTTTTTTTTTTTGGAGTTTTTCATTTAAATTTTTGTGTTCTATTTTATTGTTTTTTCATTTAATTTCTTAGTTATTAGCATCGATATACTTGATTCATTTTTTTTCCCAATAATTCAAGATATAATAAAGGGAAGACTCTCGCAACTTGTTGAGTGTGTTGCATGATAGTCAATCGATCATTTTCGTCCCTCAACTTTCACCTTTATTCAATTTTGGCTCTTCAACTTTCAAGAGTCCAGTTTTAGACATTTTTATTCACTTAACTTTCAGAAGTCCAATTTTAGTCATTTTTAATCCATTAACTTTCAAAAATTCAAGTTTATTCATTTTAACCCCTTCTCTTTCAAAAGTCTAATTTTAGTCCCTAAACTTTGAGATTTGTTCGAATTTTGATCCCTGAACTAAAGAAAAACAACTTAAAATTGGTCCTAAGAAAATTATTACTTTTTATAATTTGTTTTTTCTTAAGAAATTTATCATATTTCTCTATAAATTTAAAAGATGTCTTCACATTTTATCTTTGATTGTATTAAAATTATTTATATTATCGAACCAATTTGGATTAATATTGCCTTCAAATTTACTATAAAGACAAATTTTAAGTTTCGTTCAAAGTTTAGAGACTAAATTTGGAAAAGTTCAGAGACCAAAAATGAAACAAAACTGAAAATTTATAGACTAAAATTAAACTTTTAAAAGGTCAGAAAAAAAAAAAAAATTACCTTAGTTATTATATTTGTATTGAGGATATTTGTGTAGTTATGTATGTATCATTTTCTAATAGGTTATTTGGTTAGTGGCTTGTTATTCAACTGTATTCCACAGGTATATAATTTTCCTCATATCATTAATATAAATATTGGGTGATATTGTTTGTTCTTTATTTTCTTATAATAATATAGGATTAATAGAGTTGTTCTAAACAGCCATATTGTTATCTCAACCCACACTCTTTTTTCTTATGCGACATTTCTTAATTTCTTGTCTTCCTTTTCGCAATTCCCATGAAAACCAATAGGGAAATGATCTAGCCAGTGGTCTTAGTTTCTGAGTTAGTGATGGATGATAACTATGTCTCATGAAGTCGATAGAAGACAATCGCACTTACGATCAGGAACGAATTGGGTTTCATCAGCGAAAGCATTGAGCGGTCAATCGAACGAGAAATGTTACAATGTTACGATACATGTTATCTCAAACTTTAAATTAATCGAGTTTTTGTTATAACTAGTTATTATTAAATTTAGTTTCGATTAAAATTATTTTAAATTGATTATAAATATCAATTTACATTGACTAAGATGTTTGAAAGTACAATGATTAATATGAAAAGATTTTTTATCAAAACAATATTTTAATCAATTCTTAAATTTATTAATATTACATAATGTTGAGAAATCTAATCCGATTTCCTCCAAATTCAAAACAAAATCAAAATATCAAATGAGATGAATAAACAAATAAATAAGGTGGATGACGAAGAGAGAAAGGCACGCTGATTTAAAGTGATTTGAGAACTAATCTTACATCCACCATCTAAATTGCAGAGATGATTCTCATTCAAAATTGTCAATATCGAAGTGAAACTTCAAGGAGGCACAAATGGTGGTCATCTAATTTTCTCTCACTCAAAGAATAAGACACCCTAATATAAGCTTATATAGTGTTCTACAAAATCTCACACTTCTAATTGTTAAGAAAATCCAAACTAAATTTTACCCCAAGTAAATACAATTTAACCTAGGTAAAAAGTAAAATATGATTCACAATTAACAAATTACTCTCTTGAAGAACGTATCACAATGACAACAAATACATCTCATTCAGAACTCCATAATAACTTGCCCAAGTAGAGCAACAAAATATCATAACCCTAGACAAACTTGGACCAGAAACTTTGCTCATCACAAGCAAATCAGAACGGTCTTCAAAACCTCATAATTTGAGCAGAATCAAAGGTCAACTAAATCCACCAATGACAACCAAAATATGTTCACACATACAAATGTCTCTGAAATGATGAAATTACAATAACCAAGATTTCAAACAAAATCGTTGTCAAATAACATGGAACTAAACCAAATGAAAGAAATCTTCTCCAATCGACATAACCAGCACAAAATTGAGCCAACATAATAGGTACAAAAAATGACTCATCAAAAACAATACATTATGTATAGAAAAGACTCTTAAAGACTAACACGAATGCTTAAAATGTTGCATCATGATTTTCTAGAGATTTTACATGAACGAAAGTATATTAATTGAACATTTTAATGTTAGTTCATTCACTTGATATATAGACAGACAAAGATATTTCATTTTCAAGAAGATAATGAAAAGTTTTGATCCCAAAATATCATACCCTAGTAAGATAAAAAGCACATATGCGTCTATTAATTATCTAAACCCACATAAAACTAGATATTATATATCGATGATTTCTTTACAAGTGGAGGAACTGCTACATTCATGGAGATCTGACATCAATCATTACCACCACCTTCAACCTATGTTGAAGGTCTTACAATTCATAAGTGGAACTCGTGGCTTGGCTCGTATCGAAAAATAAATTCAAAGCTTAATTTGACAAAGTCAATCACAAAGGCATTACTATCGGTAACAAATGATAAGTTGGTGCACAATTAGAATACGACAAGAGATCCAAAGTTATGTTTCATGAGGGGAAGTAAACTATGACACTCTATTTTCTCTTAACTATAGTTTTTTTCATTGGATTTTCTTAGTAAGGTTTTTAATAAGGCAATTGTTACAAATATTATAATATTCTTTCAATGAGGGATTCAGTTGGCTTTTTCCTATTAAGGTTTTACTGATACTAAATATATAATGAATAGCGAAGAAGGAATGCTATGAATATTAGCCATTCATTACTCTTTTCCCCTTGATACTCACATTCTTCCTATTGTTTAGCCATAAGACTCTCACACTTTTGGCTACTTTGGTTAATCATGACATGTTTTTTTTAGTACAAATTATGACATGTTAACTTCATATAATATTACAAATAATGTGTGGTAAGTTTTATACAGATATATCAACAATTCAATACAAGAGTTAATTCACTTTGTCCCTACTTCATCTATTTTTTACTTTTGTTCTTACATATTTTATAAGACATTGTGGATGTTTGGATTGAGATTTTAAGACTATTTAGAATGAAGATTTATTTTGAGTATTTAGAAGTAATGATTTTCATTCAAAAGCTTGTTTAGATGTAGTTTTTAAGAATATTTATTTTCAGTATTTAGAATGAGGTGTATTTTGACTATTTAGAAGTAATGATTGCAAGCCAAAAACTTGTTTGGATGTAGTTTTTAAGAGTATTTGGAATTAGTATTTAGAATGAAATTTTATTTTGAGTATTTAGAAGTAATGATTATAGTCAAAACCTCGTTTCGATGTAGTTTTTAAGGGTATTTAAAATTAGTATTTATAATGAGAATTTATTTCGAGCATTTAAAAATAATGATTGCAGTCAAAAGCTCGTTTGAATATAGCTTTTGTATGAGTATTTAGTAAATACTACTTTGAAATACTTTCCCAAACTCTTATAACGAACACCCCCTTTAGTATGTCATAAGAAAGTATATACTTTAACTATTAAAATATAATAAAACTTTGGTTAAAATTTCATTTTGATCCTTAGACTTTAAGTTTTGTTTTGTTGTGAAATTTAAACTTTCAAATGTCTAAATATAATTCTTAGACTTTCAAATTTTTTCGTGGTCTATGAACTTTTAAATGTCTCCAAACTTTAAAAAGAAAAACCTTGCGATTAGTCCTTATAAAATTTTTAAAATATTTTTATCTTTAAAAGAATGGACAAGTTTCTTTATAAATTTTAAGAATATGTTTACTTTTTGTATTTACTTGTCTTAAAAAATGGTTAAAATTATTGATAATTTTAAACTTTTTTTATTTGATGTAAAACTTAATAAAATATTAAGTGCAAAGTTCATTATGATTGTTTTAGTTCAACAATGGAGTTGAAGAGGAACACATGACCTTTTCGATTAATGGAATAAAGATAATGTTATTTATATACGTGGTAAAAAAGTCATATACATTAAAATTTTATTTTATCTAATAACTTTTTTTAGACAAATTGGTAAGAGACCACAAACCCTACCTATAGTGCATTACTTTCTCAAATAAATGAGAGTCAAATATTGATTTTCAGGATCGAACCTGTGACCATGGTGTTCGTGAACAAAAAAAGTTTTGAAATTAAGAACTATTTTGAGTGATTTTTGTTATAGGCAAAATATATCCCAGAATACCAGGACAGGGCCAAAACCCCTCGACCCGCCTTGGAGGTCGGCCAAAGTGGGCTAAGACCCCTTCGGGGTCGGCTAAAGTAGGTTAGGACCCCCGAGGATCGACCAAGTCAGTCTAGTCCCACCTGGGGATCGCCCAAGGAAGGCCTCGACCTCCTAGGGTTCGGCCCTTGCAACTTCGACCTTTTAGCAGTCGGCCAAATAAGGCGAACACACACTAAGGAGAAAGTCGTGGAGGTTAGGATTTTCTTAGGAGTCGACCTAGTCTAAGTGACAACTAGATCCATCGATGACGACTAGGGAGTAACGCTGAAGGTGAACACCCCTCTTAAGGGGCACAAGCCATGAGAGTCAAGATAGACCGAGTGCAAAGTCGATCCCTGAGGGGACGGTCGAAGGTGAACACCTCCCTGAGGGAAGAAAGTCGTGGAGGTGACTCCCCTAAGTGTTAATCGAATCTAAGTGACGACTGGATCTACAGATAACAGGCAGGAGTTAAGCCAAACGTGAACACTTCTTTGAGGGGAGCAAGTCATTGAGGTCAAGGTTGACCGAATTCAAAGCCGATCCCCAAGGGGATGGTCGAAGGTTAACACCTCCTAAGGGGGGAAAGCCATAAAAGTTATGACTTCCCTAAGAGCCGACCGAGTCCAAGTGACAACTGACTTCCCTAAGGGGTTGGCTATGAAGGTGAGGACCCAAAAGGATTAATCGAGTCCAAGTAACCCTCGTAACAAGACCGTTATACCACGAAGGTGTAAAAATCAGGGGTTACGTCGATATTCATTCTCGGCTTAATGGCGGACGTTTTAAACAAAAGACACCATTAAGTGAGTTGCAACAGTTACAAGTCCAGCTGCTATAAGATGTCAAGTCATTCTTCATTTGATGGGAGCAATTCTGAGCTAATAAACCCTCCGTAAGCTATTGCTCAAGCGCTCAAGCTATCTCTAAAATACTCTCCAAATACCTTACTGACTTATGCATCGAAGACCTTACGATTAACACCACAGCGATGTGCCTAATTTTCGTTGTTTTGCATGCAATTACGTCCTCGGTAAACAAATATTTAGAGTTAATCACAGTTGACCATTTTTTGGCATCAACAATTTTGAAATGAAATATTATTTTGAGTAACTAAAAATGAACCGTTACAATAATTCATTTGAATGTAGTCATTAATTGATGAATGAGTGAATATTCATTTCTAATCTTCCTTATAATCTACATTAAAACCCCTTATGGTAACAATTTTCATATATAGGTTTGATTTCTCATCTAGCTTATCGTAATAATAATTAAAAAAAAAAAAAAAAATCACCCACAAATTTGCTCGGGCTGCGCCATTCCGACCCCGCCAAGAACCAATCTGAAGTTCATTTCGAAGAAAAAGAGAACCTCGAGAAGAAAAGGATAATTTCATTTTTAAAGTAACCAATTTCTTGTTCTATCCCCCACCCTTTTTTTTTTTCTTTTTTTTTTTTTTCTTTCTTGCTTCTCTCTTTTTTCTCTTCAAATTATTGCTTTCATAAATTTATTCAGTCGCCTCTTAAATCCTTCAGATAAAAATTCGCCGTGTTCATCCCCTTATCCAATTTCTATCAGTAATCCGTTACCCTTTTTCTCAAATCTTCTTCCACCGTGCTCTGTTGGTATTGATCCGTTTCTGTCTTATTCGAAACCTAGGGTTTCGTCGAAGGGTTCGAGTATCCAATCAAGATTAAGGGGTTTTTTCTGGGATCCGATCTTTGGTAGTTATGAGTGCGCAGAAGAAGAGGAATTTCCAGATAGAAGCTTTTAAGCACCGGGTCGTGGTGGATCCGAAATATGCTG
>JBBMEG010000018.1:9854619-9867910 GCA_037832605.1 Cyclanthera cordifolia
TACCAATTTACCTCTAAATTGGAGGGTATGTTCACTGATATGAAGACATCTCAGGATACGATGCAGGGTTTCTATGCAAGATTTGGTGCCGATTTAGGGGAAGGTCCTGCTCTAGTCGTGCAGGTCCTCACTACAGGTTCATGGCCAACTCAGACCAGTACAACATGCAACCTTCCTCCAGAAATTCTTGGGATATGTGAGAAGTTCAAAAACTACTACCTAGGAACGCATACTGGTCGAAGATTATCTTGGCAAACGAATATGGGGTCAGCCGATTTGAAAGCAACCTTTGGTAAGGGCCAAAAGCACGAGTTGAATGTTTCCTCTTATCAAATGTGCGTGCTAATGCTGTTCAACAATGCCGATCTCTTGAGTTACAGAGACATTGAGCAGGCCACAGAAATTCCCAGTGTGGATTTGAAAAGATGTCTACAGTCATTGGCATGTGTGAAAGGAAAGAATGTTCTCCGGAAGGAGCCAATGAGCAAGGACATTGCCGAAGATGATGCATTTTTCTTCAATGACAAGTTCACGAGCAAATTGTACAAGGTAAAAATTGGTACGGTGGTTGCACAAAGGGAATCCGAGCCAGAAAATTTGGAAACACGACAGAGGGTAGAGGAAGACCGTAAACCACAAATCGAAGCAGCAATCGTGAGGATAATGAAGGCAAGGCGAGTATTGGATCACAATAACATCGTCACCGAAGTCACAAAGCAGCTTCAGTCAAGGTTCCTTCCTAACCCCGTTGTGATTAAAAAACGAATTGAATCTCTAATTGAGAGGGAGTTTTTGGAGAGGGACAAAGATGATAGAAAACTGTACCGTTACCTTGCCTGAACAATAATATGTGTTTGCCCTTAATGTCTTCAAAATTTATACTACCTGGCTCATTGTTATAACTTTCATGAGTTGAAATATTTACCATTGAATTGCTGCAGGCTTGGGTTGGTTATAGATGAACTGTCATCTCTATATTATAAAGCTCTTTCCCTTAACGATATCAATCTTAGGGCATTTTTTTCGTAGTTGATAATGAATGCCTATGATTCACTGGATATGGAATTCAAAGTGAAATGTAGTTTCTGAAGGTACGCAAACTTGTACATTGTATTTTCTTGGATTTTTATATGCTATATATATGAATTGATTAGAGATTGCCACTATGATTTGACCTTTAGGTGCAACATCTATTATTTGGTTCATTGATTTTTAATACAAACCTTTAAAGAGGGGAGTGTTAGATCTTCTCTCTGTATTATATGTTAAGACTTTCGTTATATTTCTTGTACAATGTCTGCTTTTAAGTTTTTAAGGATTTATTTTATAAATGTCAATAAAAATAACTCAAGTCTAAGATCATCATTTAATCGATCAAATGATCCTACAATTTTTCTATACCTCACAGCTAGCCCCTAACATTGTTCTTAAGCTTCATCAAATTTTTAATTACAAAATTTAAGATCTAACAAAATTGTCCCAAGACTAGAGTCTAATCCAATTTCTTGAACTTTCAAAGTCTTCCAGAAATCTCCAACTCGAAAAAGCCTCCAAATATGTTCAATCTTTGTTTCCAAGCTCTAAGCTCCAAGATTGATGGGGATTCACACCAAGAGAAGAGAGAAGCCAAATTCTGGCCAACACGTGGCCAGAAAAACGCCGAGAGTGCCGGAAAAGTCGCCTGGACGCTGCCAGCCTGCTGCAAAAGCCGAGACCCCCACTCGGGGTCTCTCCTTTGTGGTTCTCGGCTGGAATGAGGGGGAGAAAATTTTTGCCCCCTTTGCTTCTTTCTCTCTAAAGAATGGGTAATTTACTCAAAGTTCTTCCTTTTATTTTTTTCAAATCAACTCTTTGTACTTTTTGTAATTTCCCTTCAAAACTAAATACAATTAAAGTCTCCAAATGGCAATTTCTCTATTAATTTGTAAAGTGAATCAAAAAGCTTAATTAATTGAAGAAGTGAGACCACTAATTTATAATCATATGAGTGCACATGAAATTAATATGCTTGACAACATAAGATTAAATTTAGGTAGTTATAAAACCTCCTACCTAATCAATATGACTAACCAAACTAACTTTCGAATTAGTTATTAATTAAACTAATTACTCTTATTAACTTTGTATTAACTAATTAATGTAAAATGATGTTTAATTAAAACAAAAAACCTAATTAAAGTTTAGGCTATTTTCTAACAATTTCCACTTTGGCATATACTTTAATTTGGAATAAACAAACAACACCAAACCATACATTAATACAATAAATAGAAAATAAAAAATTATTCCACCCTTATATTCAATATTCTCATGCAAAAGTCAAATTTATCAAAATGTAATGTTTTTGTAAACATATCAGTCGCATTCAAATCGGTACTAACCTTTTTAACTTGAACTGAACCATCATTGATAACATCTCTAACAAAATGATATCTAACATCAATATGTTTAGTTTGTTCATAATGATAATGATTCTTTGTTAAATGTAGAGCACTTTGACTATCACAACTCAAAGTCACATTTACATCATCTCTACAACTTAATTTTGATACTATCCCCTTAAGCCAAATGACCTCCTTTCCCGCTTCGGTTAAGGCAATATATTCGGACTTAGTTGTAGACAAAGCAACAATGGATTGCAAGTTGATTTTCAACAAATTTTACAATTAAACAATTTAAACACAAAACTAGTCAAAGATCTACGTTTATCAATATCAATGGCATAATCAGCATCAACGTAACCCATAATATCAATAAACTCATTTTCTTTGTCTCTACCATAACATAAGCATAAAGATTATGACATACAAGATATCTCAAAATCCACTTTACCGCATTCAAGTGTTGTTCTCTAGGATTAGCAAGAAATCTACTAACAATATTAAGTGGATGTGCAAGATCGGGTCTAGTGCAAACCATAGCATACATAATACTGCCAAACGGTTGAAGAATAATGAATATTTATCATTTTCTCAATCTCATCAGGTGTCTTAGGTGAATCATCACTAGAAAGTTCAAGATGTTTTCCAAAAGGTGTTTGCACTTTCCTACTATCATGCATGTTCAACTTTTTGACTAGCATAGTTATGTAATCACGTTGAGATAAAAATACAACTTGTTTTCTTTCCTCTCTGTAACAATATCCATGCCTAAAATTCTTTTTGCATTGCCTAAGTCTTTCATGTCAAATTCTTTATTCAAAAGATTCTTTAGCCTTTTTATTTCATTCATGGACTTACATGCAATAAATATATCATCAACATATAGAAGTAAGTAAATAATTTCAGATTTGAAAACTTTTTTTAAATAAACACAACTATCATACTTACTTCTAGTAAAGTCAATGGATAACATGTGAGAATCAAACCTTTTATACCATTGACGTGAAGATTGTTTGAGTCTATATAAAGATCTTTTGAGTAAACATATCTTCTTACTTTGTTTAGGAGCTTCAAAACCCAATGGTTGATCCATGTATATTGTCTCCTCTAGCTCTCCATGTAAAAATGCAGTTTTACATCCATTTGCTCTAACTCAAAGTCAAAGTGAGCAACAAAAGCAAGCAAAATTCTAATTGAAGTATGTCTAACAACGGGAGAGAAAACATCATCATAGTATATACATTTATTCCCTTTGAGTGAACCCTTTAGCTACTAATCTAGCCTTGAATCTAGACTTATTAATGTCTAAAGGATTTTCCTTAATTTTATAAATCTATTTGCACCCAACCGTTTTTACATTCAAAGGTTTGTTGACAAAAACTCATGTTTTATTTTTCATCAAAGAGTCATACTCTTCTTTCATAGCCACCCACCATAACTTTATTTGTGTTATTGGTGGCTTCATTAAAAGTTTGAGGTTCTTGATCAACAAAGTCATTAGCACTTAGAAGAGCATGAGACACAAGATCAGATTGTAGGAGGATTAATATTTCTTCTAACTCTATCTCTTGCTAATTGATAATCTTCAAAATTGGAACTAGGTTCCACATCAAAAGCAACTCCTTCTTCTACCCCTTCTATCTCTTCATCTAAATCTCATCTTCTTGATTTTCTAGAGTTATGAGAGGTGGGATTTCTAAAACGGTTTCTCTAGTGGTTGTAGGATCTATAGGTATATTACTACTTTTCTCTTCCTCAAAGCCTATCTTAGTTTCATCAAATATGACATCTCTACAAATAATAATTTTTGAAGCATTTTAATCTAAACACCACAATTTGTATCCCTTAACACCTTCGGGGTACCCTAAGAAAACACATTTCTTAGCCCTTGGATCTAGCTTGCCCTCTTTAAAGTGAGCATAAGCTATGCATCGAAAAGTTCTCATATGGGATAAATCGGGGGGACTACCTTGCCATAACTCTTGAGGAGTTTTCAAATCTATAGCGGTGGAAGAGCTTCTATTGATGATATAACTAGTCGTGATTCCTGCCTCACCCCAAAAAGTTTGAAGTAATTTGGACGAAGACAACATGCACCTAACTTTTTCCATCAAAGTTCGATTCATTCTTTCGGCTATCCCATTTTGTTGGGGGTGTGCCAACAACGGTCAAATGTCTAGTAATACTCTTAGCTTTACAAAACGTTTTGAGTTCATGATTACAAAACTCTAAGTCATTGTCCGTTCTAATTCTTTTAACTTAGATATTAGATTGAGTTTCTACATAATTGATCAATTATACAAATTTATTATAAGTGTCGGATTTATTCTTTAAAAGATAAACTCACACTTTTCTAGAAAAAAAATCAATTATAAAAAAAATAATATCTAGCCCCAGTAGAAGTAACATTAGACGGCCCCCACAAATCGGAAGGTACATAATCCAATTTATTCTTAGAAAATGTTCCACCTTTACAAAATTTAACTTTTTTTTATTTTCTATAGATGCAACTCCTTAATACTTGTTCACTCATGTGACAAGTCTATGCCATAGAGTAAATTTGGCATTGTCATTTTCTTTAGCTATATCAATTGACCAAACAACCGTCGAACTTTTTAGTGCATAAAATATATCTCTCAATAAGGCCTTCATCACTATACAAACTCCCTTCATGATCTTTAACATTGAATTTCTTTTCATCTTAGGTACATACCTAACATCATCAAGACATTTAACAGTCCCATCATGAAGCTTTAGCCTTATTGTCCCTAGACCTTCTATCTCACAAGTTTGACAGTTTCCTAATATGACTTTACCTCCTATACTGGTTCAGAAGTTATCCTATTAGGTGTCATATGGAAAGAACAACCTGAATCTAAGATCAAAACATTCTCATCATTAGAGGTGTCAGTATTTCATTATTTTCTTCACTAATGTTAACATCACTAGTATCTTCTTTCTTCTCCCTCCAAATTTGTTTCTAAGGTCAGGACAAAACCTTATAATATGGCATATCTTATGGAAATTGTAGCACTTTCTAGAATTATTACAACCCCCTAGATTTAGACATTCCTTTTTTCTTTTTTTTACCCTCCTATTAGTGTTATTGACCTACTTTGGACGACCTTCTACCCTTCCTCCAACAAACAAAGACTCCGAATTGGATTTTTTATTTTCTCTCAATTCTTTGTCTTTAATCTTAACGATGACAAGAACAACACTACAGGTTAAAGCAATCCCTACCAAATTTCATAACGGATTTAATATCATTATAAGCATCGGGTAATGAATTTACTAAGACAATAACATGATTTTTTCATTGAAAAAAACTTCACTTATAATTTCTATTTCAAAAACAATTTTATGAAAATCATCTAAGTTATCTTACATGCTTTTGTTAGACTCCATCTTAAAACTAAGGAATCTAGATTTTAGATAGATCTTACTTGAAATATATTTTTTACTTATAAATTGAATTCTACTTTTTTGAATTAACCAAAAAAAAAAAATCATAATTATTTTAGTAACATAATGTCAAAAATAAAATATAGACCAGGAGGGACATTGAACTTTTTTTCAACACTATATTTTTTCATTCAGATGTTTAAAATATTATAGGCAGAGATTCAAAATCAACTACTATTGATTTTAATTAATTACTTCCATCACTATTAAGCAATGCACTTTCCCAACTCTACTATTTTATTTTCTATATTAAAAAAAAAAAAATCAACCACACCTAAAGAACAAATCAAGTATATCCAATATTTATTTAAAAATACAATAAATATACAAAAAAAAAAAAAAAAAAAAAACAAGGGAAAGAAAGAAAAGAGAACTAAACAATAAACATTGGCAGCCCTAATTTAAGATCATATTCCGGCCGCCATTTACTCTTTTGATCTCCCGCGCGCTCTCTCTGTCTAAACAGACAATTGAACTCAGCGAAGGGAAAGAGAAAACAGGATCCCAACTCTGTATTCATCGCATCCATGTCTGCTAAATGGCGAGCTCTCCAGCATCGCCACCGCTACACTTATAGCGCCGTCGTATTTCCTAACTCGTATGTCGATTCTCTCAGTTCATTTCAATCCCAACCCCATTCCTCCTCAAATTTCTTCACTCAATTGCTCGAATTGGTTTCATTAAGCTCCGTTTACGCCCAAGTTAACCACGCCAAGAAATTCGCCTCCGCTTTTTCTGAGATATTGGCCAGTGGAGACGAGGGTTTGGTGTCCATTGCCGCGCGGTTCTACTTGGAGGTTTTGTTCTGTGAGAATTCCCAGCCTT
The DNA here is from genome assembly GCA_037832605.1 of Cyclanthera cordifolia. Lineage (NCBI taxonomy): Eukaryota > Viridiplantae > Streptophyta > Magnoliopsida > Cucurbitales > Cucurbitaceae > Cyclanthera > Cyclanthera cordifolia. The sequence continues at coordinate 9,861,291 of JBBMEG010000018.1, forward strand.
TGCATCGAACCCTTGTTTCGACTTTAGCCAAGTGCAGTAAGTTTCAGGGGTTGTTGGGAGAGTGTTTTAGGAATCTCTGTGAGGAATATAGTGGTGTGCAGCAACATGGCCAAGGGAAGCGGTTCTGTGTGTCGAGGGTGGCTTTGTCCGTAATGGGTATGCCTAAGTTGGGCTATTTGGTGGATGTAATCAGAGATTGCTCCATTTTGATTGCTAGAGATATTGTCTTTGGCTTGGAATCCGTTGTTAAGGAAACCAATGAGTCGGCTAGACCTTCTCCAATTGTAATGGAGCAATGTCAAGAGGGTTTGTCTTCCTTGTATTATTTGCTCCAGCGATTTCCCTCTAATTTCCAGGAGGATTCTACTGTTATGGAGATGATTGTTAGTACCATTTTAAGCATTCTTAAATCCTTAGCTTTTTCAAGGGATTGTTATGTGGCAGCTGGGGTGAGTCTCTGTGCTTCTCTGCAAGTTTGCCTCACCTCTGATGAACTTGGGGTGCTCATATTTTATGGAATTTTTGAACAAACTAACCGCATTTCCTTTTTTAAGTACGAACGTGAGTTTAAGAATGCTGTTGAGAAGGTTCCTTATCAAGGAAATGTCTGCACTGAAATTCGAAGTTTTTCGGGGCTGAGTAGACTCTGCCTGATTAGGGGAATTCTAACAGCAATTTCGAGAACTGTGTTCAACATTCAATTTACTATGACCGAGGGAGATTCGAATGGCCATATAGGTTGCTTAAATAGTGGTTACTCTGTCAAAACGATACTCTATGATGGGATTTTGCCTGAGCTGTATAAGTATTGTGAAAACCCTACAGATAGCAATTTCAACTTTCATTCATTGACTGTACTGCAGATTTGTTTGCAACAGATAAAAGCCTCATTAGTTAGTAATCTTACTGATACATCCTGTGGTTATGATCCACTTTCTGAAGAGATGGGAAGTCGAATACTAAGAATCATGTGGAATAACTTGGATGATCCTTTAAGTCAAACTGTCAAACAAGTGCATCTCATTTTTGATCTCTTTTTAGAGATTCAATCCTCACTTTGCTGGTCAGAGGACAGTGAGAAAATAAAATCGTACTTAAAAAAAATTGCTTCTGATCTTCTTCATTTGGGTTCTCGCTGTAAAGGAAGATATGTACCTTTAGCTTCTTTGACCAAGAGGTTGGGTGCGAAGGCATTGTTAGGCATGAGTCCTTCACTGCTGTCCGAAACTGTACAAGCTTACATTGATGATGATGTGTGCTGTGCGGCCACCTCTTTTTTGAAGTGTTTCCTTGAGCACCTACGTGATGAGTGCTGGAGTAGTGATGGCATTGAAGGTGGGTATGCACTATACAGAGGCCATTGCTTGCCACCCATTTTGTATGGACTTGGTTCCGGGATATCAAAGCTGCGCTCGAATTTAAACACTTACGCTCTTCCAGTATTGTTCGAAGTTGACCTAGATAGTATATTTCCTATGCTTGCTTTTATTTCCGTATGGCCTAGTTTGGGTGAGAATGGAGTTCTCTATCCTGTTAATAATCAAGGTAGTATCAAACTGAGAGTTGAACAAAAAGTTGCCATTTTTATTTCATTGCTCAAGGTGTCTCGTTCGCTTGCTCTGATTGAAGGAGACATTGATTGGCTAGAGAAACCTAGCGTAGAGCAGCAATCTGCCCATGAAATAGATTATTTTAGTTGTCATGCTCTTGTTTTCATCAAGGGAGTAAAGGTCCAAATCCTTGTTCATTGGCTTGTGTTGGCATTGACACATGTTGAGGAGTCACTTCGCGTGGATGCTGCAGAATTTCTTTTCTTAAACCCTAAAATGTCTAGTCTTCCGTCTCATTTAGAACTTACTTTGTTGAAGAAAGCAATACCATTGAATATGAGATCTAGCTCTACAGCTTTCCAGATGAAATGGACTAGCTTGTTTAGAAAATTTTTTTCTCGAGTACGAACTGCTTTGGAGAGACAATTCAAGCTGGGTAACTGGACACCACTTGCTTCTTGTTGTAATAGTGATAGCTATCCACCAATTGTAAGTGAGCAAATTATAGCTGGTAGAGCGAATGATCTTTTTCAATTTATGAAGTGGTTGAGTTGCTTTCTATTTTTCTCATGCTATCCCTCTGCACCTTACAGGAGAAAAATTATGGCAATGGACCTATTTTTAGTTATGCTTAATGTTTGGTCAATCGTTCCTTCTAAAGAAAAGTCCAATGAAATTCTTCTCCGACCATATAGTGAAGGAATTACTTTACCCGATTCTGTTCTTTTGTTAGTTGGATCAATCATTGATAGTTGGGATAGACTAAGAGAGAGTTCTTTCCGTATATTGCTGCACTTTCCTACTCCACTTCCTGGTATTTCTAGTGAAAATATGGTGGGAAAAGTTATCACATGGGCGAAAAAGTTAGTTTGCAGTTCTCGTGTCAGAGAAAGTGATGCTGGAGCATTAACATTACGGCTTGTATTCAGAAAGTATGTTTTAGATTTAGGGTGGATACTTAGAGCTTCAGGTGATTTTGGTTGCTTAGATTCACATCTTAAATTACCAAAACTGGATGAGGACATATGTAAATCAACCCATCCGGTGGTTGAGTATTTGAAATCCTTGATTTACTGGTTGAATGTCTCTGTAACTGAGGGAGAGAGGAATCTCTCAGAAGCATGCAAAAACAGCTTTGTTCATGGCGTGTTGCTCACTTTGCGATATACTTTCGAGGAGTTGGATTGGAATTCAGATCTTGTGCTATCTAGTATCTCGGAGATGAGAAATCTACTGGAAAAGCTTTTGGAGCTTGTGATGCGAATAACTTCCTTGGCACTCTGGGTCGTTTCAGCAGATGCCTTGCATCTTCCTGAGGATATGGATGAGATGGCTGACGATGATACCTTTCTGCTGGATGTTCAAGATGAGGCTGATGTGTCCACGTCTTTGTCTGAGCTTGAAGATAGTAAGGAAAAAACTACCTTAAACTCAAGAACATCGGAACAGATTGTAATGGTTGGCTGTTGGCTTGCCATGAAAGAGGTATTTTGAGTGTTTGACCGTCTCCAATTCATTTATTTGGTAGCCTTTCCTTCATCTTGTGTTATTTCTTATCTCTCCCTACTTGCTTTAGGGCCTAAAACATTTACTTTCGACTAGCCAGTAACAGTGAATGTAATAGGCCATATTAATCATCAATGTCTGCAAGGAAATTAATTTACTCTCCAGATGGGAGTTGAGACCGTTTGTTCATGCTGCATATTTCTCATCTCTGTCTGCTGGCCATTTGCAGGTTAGTCTTCTTTTGGGAACAATCACAAGGAAGGTGCCTTTGCCTGCTGCTTTTGATTCAGTTGAACCCGATCCCAGTGCTACCATTTTATTAAAGCAAGAGGAAGTACTCAATATAAGACAACTTAAAGTGATAGGGGATCACTTTTTGGAAGTTCTTTTGAAAATGAAACACAATGGTGCGATTGATAAGACACGAGCAGGATTTACTGCTCTTTGCAATCGTTTGCTTTGTTCAAATGACCAAAGGTATGTCTATAGTTATTATATGTGTGGAAGCTTCCATATCCTATATTTATTCATTTTTCTAGAAATATTGGGAAAAAATCGTTTTGCTCCTATTTTAATTACAAATCTTGTAGTGCCTTTTGTGTTTTGGAAAAAGTTCAAGGATTTTAGGAAATTTTGAATTTTACCATTGAATTCAAATTGGTAATCTTCTTGAGTCATCATCGTCTTCTTACTTTGTCTTAGTGAAAGAACACCTCTCCGTTTGGCAATTATACTTTGAGCTCTCATTAATCCAAATATCTAGCTGGTGTCGTTTTTTGTTTCCTATTAAAAAGAGCTGGAGTCGTTTTTCTTGAACTGTTTATGGCAGTTTATAGAATCTTTATTTCAAATTGGTCGGTTTTACTCCAATTGTAATCCTGACATCATCTAGTTTAGGAGCTCTAAAATTCGAGAGAAATTTTCCAAGAGAAGCAACATCTATTGGAATTTGGATTAAGCCTCTTTGAATAGTAACATTTTTTTTATGATAGGAAACAAGGACTTTCATTGATGAATGTAAAAGACCTACAAAATAGTTGCAAAAATTCCATTGTCTTTTTAAAGATTTCCTAACGACCTTAGATAGCCTCCTAACAAACTCTTCCCAAAACGTATAAGTTTATAAATACCGGGATCATGTGGACCAAAGGAATAAAAGTAAATTTCAAGTAAAATCACATTTTTGATAGATCCTTTTATGTTATGATCCAGATGACTGATAGTAAGAAAAGAAACAGAAATTGTATTTTTTTGAACAAGAAATTACAATATAAAGAGGAAAACACACATGCCAACGCTATACTATAGCCTTCCAAAGTATCTCTCTCCCACAATGGACCATTGATAATCATCCTTCTACCTCTCCCCTTCTATATTTAATCACTATCCTTAATATTCCAATTTAATCTCTGTATTTTGAGTGAAAGTGCCACTTTGCATAGTCTGCTATGAAAGCATCAATTTGACTTCACGTCTATTAGATCAACCAATAAGAGAGATTGACCTTGAGATACTGGTATTCTAAAGTATTGGAATTAAAATTAGATATTTAAAATTTGAGTAACTAAGTTTTTGAGTTCTACAACAATTGAAAATGGGAAATCGAACCCATGACCTCTTGTTGATTGGGTTTGGGTATATACGGATGCAGTTGAGATTCTGCTCTTGTTCTCTTGTCAGTTATACAAATATTATTTGGTTGCCCATGTTATTCAATCAGAATAGAGCTCTAGAGGACTGCATTTCCTTTATTTGTAATCACTAATCATAGATGAATATATATACTGTTATGTATAATATCAACAATTTCTATAAAATGATCATGAAGATTCTGGAAGATGAATAATTTTGAGAATGATCATGTAAATTCTTGCAGATATTTTTGAGAGCACAATCAAATTTTATCGTACTGAATCCTCTTGTAGAAATATGAATTCTCTGACTTATCTTCTCTTTCTAGACTTTGTATGTTAACAGAATCCTGGATGGATCAGCTTATGGAAAGAACAGCTGCAAAGGGTCAGACAGTTGATGAGTTATTGAGGAGAAGCGCTGGTATTCCCGCTGCCTTTATTGCTCTATTTCTAGCAGAGCCAGAAGGTTCCCCTAAGAAGCTTCTACCGAGAGCTCTGAAGTGGCTCATAGATGTAGCAGAGAGGTTGTTGCAGAATCCAATTGATAAGGACTGCAAAAGTAGCAACTTCTCCAAGTTAGTATCTTTAGGACAAGACACGAAGTCTGTGTCACCTCATGAGACTTATGCAAGTGAAAAAGCCTCTAAAATTCGGGATGAAGGCGTCATTCCAACAGTTCATGCATTCAATGCCCTTAGAGCTGCTTTCAATGATACCAACCTAGCGACTGATACATCTGGTTTCTCTGCTCAGGCTATGATTGTTTCTATTCGCTCTTTCTCTTCTCCTTACTGGGAGGTGCGCAACAGTGCTTGCTTGGCATACACTGCTTTAGTACGTCGGATGATAGGATTTCTCAATGTTCACAAACGAGAATCAGCTCGTCGAGCCGTAACTGGGCTTGAATTTTTTCACAGGTATGATATCTTTGATATCAGATTCGAACTGTAAAATTTCATTGTCAGACAGTATCTTTTATACTTTGTTAGATTTGCGTGTATTCTGAAATCCCATAGGCCATAAGGATATAACACAATCTATGAGTGTCTTAATAATTAAATTTGGTAAATGATAACCCAATGTTGTTCTCTTCGCATGAATGAAGTTTATCATTGAGCCAGTTTAGCTTGTGTTGTTACTAGAATGATAGAATCCATTAGCATCTATATAATAATTCTACCAAGAATGTCAATTTAGTATAATTATTTTCGATTAATGATGTTTACGATCAATTGGTAACCATTGATTATTGGAGTTAAATAAATTGTGAAATTGTTGGGGGAGAGAGAGTTACAGTTCGTTGTCTGTTCTATAATGTGTGAGGGATCTAATATGGGTAATGACGATGTCAGTATAATTTTGTGCGCGCAAGCTGGTCCGGACAGTCACGGATATAAGAAAAAAAAGTATAATTTTGGTAGGGTGTATTTTAGTAATTAGAATAGACTTTCTGTTCTTAATAGAAGAGGACACTGCAGCGAATAGGTCTTACTTTGGGTAATTTAGTCTTTGATGGATTGATTGGGTGAGTTCTAGCCTTCTCTAATGGTTATGATATTGTAATTTCTTCTCTGAAGTTGTAACAGTTCGTATTTTACTGTTTTTGTTTGATTTTAGTATTTGTTTACCTTACATAGTGTTCTAGTTCATTCGAGAGGAAGTACTGTTGATTGAGATGCCAATTTTTGTCATTTCTATGAATCTATTATCAATTCTTTTCTCTTAAGCTTTCTTAGGTCTCATTAGCTTCAAAGATATTACAAATTCTTGTCCTTTGCACTATTGTTGCAAGACCCTTATTGATCATTGGGCCTACCCTTGATGGTTACAACAAAAAATTTCTTGTCTTCAATGATATTACAAATTCTTGTCCTTTGCACTATTGTTGCAAGACCCTTATTGATCATTGGGCCTACCCTTGATGGTTACA
>JBBMEG010000018.1:9874282-9885868 GCA_037832605.1 Cyclanthera cordifolia
AGATGAGTTTGTTAGGCATATTTAAAGCCAATCTACTCTTTTGTCTAGCATTTAAGCCTCTCAATTGATGTACAATTTACTTTTGGCTTCTTATGTCTTATTTTCCACAAAGTGCATTCAAGAGCTTTTTGAGACCTTTTGTATTCTAAGCCATGCACAAAATTTTGGCCTTAAAAAGGGCTTGTAATACCTCATTTTGGATATGATATTGATATAAAACTTTGAGTTTTTTTGACCCCTTTTGGTGTAGTCTTTTTTTCAAATCTTGCTTTAGATTTGAATGAAAAATCAATTCATTGGATTAGTCTTGATCAAACTAATTCTGGGGTGAGTTGTCTTAGTATCTAAGAGTGATAATCATAGGTTCTAAGTGAGATCTAAGAGTGAATTCACCATTCTAACTTAACTCTTGGTTGGAATCAAGTGTTGAGTTTTCCATATTTGTGAGTTTTTACAAGGATCCTAGAAGAACCTTTAGCTTTGTAAAACCAAGCAACCTTGGAGATTATCAATACATCTTCTAGCATTTGGATAATTGATTCTGGAGCTGCACGTCATGTCTGTCCTTATCATCATTTATTTCATAATTGGCAAAAAGTTTTTGATGTCAACATTGTATTGCCTACTACTTCTTGTATGAATGTTGAATATATTGGAGATATTCGGTTAACTGAGGACATAATCTTGCGAGATTTGTTATATGTGCCAAGATTTGCTTACAATCTTATATCAGTCAGTAGTTTTTTGATGTCTGTGGATATAGATGTTATATTTTCAAAAACATCTTGCATAATACAGGACAAGCATCGATAGAAGAAGATTGGCAATGCTAAGCTTTAGCATGGGTTATATGTCATGAATGTTAGATCTGATCATCTTGTTAACACAGTCTCGGCATCCACATGGCTCAATCGTTTGGGCCATCTCTCAAGTCAGCGGTTAGAATTGATGAAAGACACATTAGAATACACAGGACACCTTTCTAAGGATTGTCATATATGCCCTTTAGCTAAACAACGTAGAATATCATTTCATTTTCACAATAATGTAGCTCAATCTGTATTTGATTGTGTGCATTGTGACACTTGGGGACCTTTTAAGGAACCAACATATAATGGATTTCGATATTTTTTGACTATTATTGATGACTGCTCTAGATATACATGGGTTTACTTGATGCGTGCAAAATCTGATGCTCTTAGTATTGTACCTCGTTTTTTCAAACTGATACAAACTCAGTACTCAAAGACAATCAAAGTTTTTAGATCTGATAATGCGCCTGAGCTAAGATTCACTAAAATTTTTGAGTCCACCGGCACATTACATCAATATTCTTGTGTTGAGAGACCGCAACAAAATTCCGTTGTAGAACGTAAGCATCAACATCTTTTAAATGTTGCTAGAGCATTATTTTTTTCAATCTAAATTCCCTTTGAGCTTCTGGGGAGAATGCGTACTTACTGCCACATATCTTATTAATCGGGTTCATATGCCTTCTTCTTTCTAATATCACATCATTCAGTATACTTGCACAACCAGATGTAGACTACTCTGTTCTCAGAAGTTTTGGTTGTCTCTGTTATGTCTCTACTCTTACTGCTCATAGAAATAAATTTGATGAAAGAGTAAGGGATTGTGTTTTTATTGGTTATCCAAATGAAGTAAAAAAGATACAAATTGTATGATCTCAACAAACAACAAATTGTTATTTCAAGGGACATTGTTTTCATGGAAGATATTTTTCCTTTTGTACAAATCATCAACAAAGATACTTACTATGTGAAGGAAACATTTTCAGATGTTGTACTGCCTTGTAATGCTTCTGGTTTTGAACCGACAGTTGCTACTAATACGCAAGAACACAATACATCATTGTCCGGTTTAGCAAATAGTCAACAAAATGATGATGTTGTAGCCCCATCTCCCTTGAATATGAATACTCAAGATGAACTGGAACCTTTACCAATTGATATTGAAATAAGTGAGCATCCAAGTTCTATGCCTAGCTCTTCATCCAAGTTCTTGTAAATGTTTCTTCCTCTATAAATAGAGAAGAATGAATTCATAATAAGATAGCAACTCTTTTATCCTCAATAATCTGATATATTTAAGCACAAATATTTTAAAAGACTTCACTTAACCCCAGAACCAAACACTACACTCCCACCACATAAATAAAACCATATATATGAAAATCCTAAACCAAACAAGATAAAGTGTCCTTTGCAAGACTAACAAAAGACCAACCCTTGAGCTTCCAACTCTCTGATATGGCAGTCCACTTTGAAATTTTCAACCTCATGTTTTTTTTTTTTTTTTTTTCATGAATCACACCATTTAATCATTAATAATTAATAACTTCAAATTATGATTTTTTTTTTAAATTTTAATTTTTAATTTCTATTAAATTATTGAACGAATTCTTAAAATTATAAAACTAAATTTAAACTTACTCCATGCTAAATTCGAAATCCTATATTCTAAAACTTGACTAAATTCAAATTTTCTTTACATATATATAAAGAATAAATTTAAAATTTACTCTACAAAATAGATTTAATGTCAATAAATGTTAGTTTTCTAATTAAGATAAAAATTTAGCGTAGGCGGTTTGATTTCAAATGCCTTGTAAATGAACAAATAAATCGTAATAAATGAACATTTAATTATATTTGAATTTTAATGGAAATTTTCATCTATCGACACATGTAGATGAGTGATTGGATTTATGTTTGAGAACTAATGTCTAGGGTAGATGTTTATTTTATATATATTTTTTTTTGTAATCATTGTATATTAATTTAAAATTAGAAAATTATTTTGAAAATAAAAAGAGATTTGATATAATTGGATAAAATGTTTGATTTAATATGGATGAGAAATCGGAAAGAATCTTAAAAGTTGGGAGTGATGTACTAAAAATAAATTAGAAATTGTGTTTCTTTCGTTTCAAAATTAATTAACCATGGAAGAAGTAATCTGCCTATCTTATAAATATTTTTAAGAATCTTCATTTTAAATATTAATTTCTCTCGCACAAAAAAAAAATTAACTTCGATTTCTTAAACCTTAATTAATATTTTACTCAAATTTAATAATAATAATAATATTTATTTTTTTTCAAATTTACCATTTAATTTTTTTTTGTTGAGATAACCAAAACAATTGTGTAAAGAAATGTTATTGGCCACAAAATTTGAGTTCTCCAATAGTATATTTTTCAATTTAATAATGTATCTTACCTTCCTAGGTAGTTGAAAAAAAAAAATGAAACCAGTTTCAACAACTCATTAAAAAACGGTAAGGGTCAATGACTAGTTAGTTTTATTATTTGGGTGTAATTCAATTCCTATTATCCAGTTCAACTCTGCGGTCACATGATTAAAAATTTTCCTTTATTGAAAATAAGTTTGAACCCCATTATTCAAAAATGAAAGATATTGATTCACTTATCGATTTGATATAAAACCGACATTAACCGATCTGAAATCATCCCAAAATTAAACAATGCTAGTGTATTAAAACCATACCATTAGGATATTGTACACATACATTTTACTAGGCATATACTTCATTTTTGCACCAAGATATCACATCATGATGGGGTTCACTAACCACATTTTTCTGTCATCTTCCAAACATATCTGCACATTTTCTTGGAAAATTCTCAACAAAAATGGAAAAAAGATAAAAAAGAAAAGAAAAATCTGAAGCAAAAATAGAAAAATACAAAATGGAAGAAATACTAATTAATTATTAATGAGCATTATCAACAAGGAAAAAGAAAGAAAGAAGGTTCTACATGTATTTTTCTATTGAAGAAGTTAATTCTACTCAATTTGTTCCTACACCAAATCAATTGATCTGTTGTTATTCTTGACATTTTTAGAACTCTTCCTATTAACTTCATATCCACTTCACAAAAAAAACTCAACTCTTCCTCATCTTCTTCATTCTTCTTCAACTTTTTCAATATGCAATGCCCACTCCTCGCTATTTCCTTTAGCTTCCTCTCTTTCTGCATTACCGAAAACCGAAAAAAAAAAATCAATCAACATTCGATTTGTTAAAGTGTTGATATATATCTTAAGTTTACTCTGACCTATCAGTTTAAAATGAATACCTTTTGAAGATCTGCTTGGATCTCGATCATAAGTTGTTTATCGGTAGGGTCTTGGAGTTCGACTTGGAACTTTTTCAAGCGATGGTCTTTATCGGTTCGAATGAACTTCCATATGACTCGTATTGATTCTTGCAAGATCTCTACAAGCATATCATTTGTGGATGCTTCAATTTCATGATCTTTCAAATATCTTGTTTTCCTCTTATCCTTCATTTTGTCCTCTACAACAAACAAACAAAAAAACAATGAAACTAAATTTATAACCTCCAATTTAAAGATCATATCAAGTATTATATTCCTAATTGTTTAGACTACTTTCGTGCATCTCGATTGTTGTCACGAGACATAATGCACAACCTTAAAATAATTTGTGTCAAAGGAACTCGATCGTAAAAATAAGTTTCTAGATAGTCAGTGGTGACTGAACTCATCACCTCATAATTATAAATATGGTCAGTTCAAGCGAAAATTAGAACAGTAATCAAATCTAAAAGTTAATTATAAATATGATCAATTCAAAAAAGAAAAAGAAAAAGCAAATATTATCATTGATAGATATATATTAGGGACTATTGTTATATATTTTTTTATAATACAATATTCATAATACTGTATTAAAACGTATTAATGACTAGAGATGGAGAATATTTTAAAATTTGCCTACATTTATAACTGTAGTGTGAGCTCATCACAATTTCCCTAATTACAATTAAGGCCCTATAGATGTATAAACCATAGATGGTTACCTCTAATGACGGGAACTTGAAGAAGATTACGAGCGACGCAACGCTGCTTGACGTAATTTTGGACTCTCGGGCCCTCGAAAGCTTCATTCTCCAAGAATCTTTGCAAGAGGACTTGGAATTGTTGGAAGTCAGCAGCAACTTCATTGTAATGGTGGAGTAATCCATGAGGTTGAGATTCCAACAAATCCAAAGCCTTTTCATATTGCCATTGAATGAATTCCCAAGAAAGACACATTTGTCCAACATATACAATCTCCAAATCACAATGAACTTCTCTTATGAAATCTTTCATTGGATCAACTTGACATTTCTTTTGTCTATATAGCCTTAGAACAGATGTGATTGATGGGGATGAGGACTTGCTTGGAAATGATTTTAGTGGCTCTTTGGATTGCAAAACTCCTGCCATTATTATATCAAACATATATTACAAAAAAATAAAACACAAATTTGTCTACTTTCAAAGTCAAATCCAAATAGTAATGAAGTGTCTAAAACTAAGGGTGATTTAGGAATGTTTCTCTTGTTCGAGGATCCTATATCGAAGACCATGCATGAACTTTCACCTTTGTTCCTTTTAGTTCATGAACTTTTAAAATTCCAATTTTAGTCCGAGAACTTTGAGTTTTTACTACAAGAAATTTGCTTAAAGGCGACGAGGGAAAAGGCGACGGAAGGAAAATCCTCTGTCGTTGGTGGTAGGTAAAGGCGACGGATGAGGTCTCCGTCGCCTTTGCCTCCTTCGCCGACAGAAAGAAAATCTGTCGCCCGTGAAGAGCAAATCCGACGAAAGCAAAGTCTTCGTCGCATTTGGCTTCGCCGACGGGACAAATGCAACATAATTTTCTCTGTTGCTGAAGCCTTCGACGACGAAATCGGACCCCTTCGGTGATAGAATGCTCCGACGCCGAAAGGGTCCTTCCTTGTAGTATTTGTTCTATTTTAGTCACGGACTTTTAAAAGTTTAATTTTTTGAAAAAAAACTTAAAATGGGTCATTATAGTATTTGAAGTCAATTTTAATCAAAATTGATTCAATAATATTAATAATTATAATACAATCAAAGATAAAATGTAAAGATATTGTTAAATAGTATAGAGGCCGAAGATGATAATTTTTTTACAAATCTTTTTCTTAGAACCACTTTTAAGATATTTTTTTGAAAGATCTTGGAACAAACCTTAAAGTTTATGGACTAAAATTAGATACAGACCTAAATTGGATTTTTAAAAGTTCAGGGACCAAAATAGTATTTTATCCATTTTAAAATGAACTTTATATTTATCTATTATGATATCGAAGCTCAAAATCTTAATAAATTGAAGGAATTAGTTCTTTAAATATTGTCCATTAATTTGATCATATATTTATCTAATAACTTTTCTCAAGACTTAAGTCACTAATTAGTTAATAGATTTTAAAAATAAAAAATAGTTAAATTAAGAATGTCTATAGGGTGTAAAAGTCATGCCATAAGGAAAGAACATAGGATATTAATTATATATCTAAAATAGAGAAATGAAAATTAAAGAATAGGTTAGAGACAAAAAAGCATCTTGTTGACCTAATTAACAATGAAAATTAAATAATGCCAATAACAAATAATTAATAATCCCCTAAAGTGAACATCTATGCATTTTGCATTAACCACATACCCCCACACGTACACACACGTGTGCCAAAAAGGTGAGGTCATTTAGAACCCTCTAGAAAGTAGGCTTTGTTTCTTCCTCAACTTTGACTCCATTTTCTATGTCACAATGTATTAGGTTTATATAATACATAAAAGCAATGAGCATTGATTTCTTTTTTTTCGAGCATGGTGGAGCATTTAACTCATAATTAACAAGATATAATAAAACATTTCAAATGCCAAAATTGAAGCTAGGATTAAATATTTTCATTTAAAAAAAATGAAATAAAGAAATTATTTAGGGTATGTTTCAGGTGGTGAGACGAAAAAAAAAAAAAAAACTTTTTAAACCGTTTGACCAGCCAGGTTCTCATCCCAGACGGTAGCAGAATATGTTTATAAAAGATTACAGTATTTTTTTTAAACACTTGAAAAAAAAAAGATTATAGTTAAAGAAATGAAGGATTGAACCTTGCCTTTCAAATTTGAAATTCAACCATTGACTACATAAAATCTAATTGCAATTTGAACCAACTACCTCAACTAAAAGATTTGTTGTAATTTGACCATAGTTCCACTAAACTACAAAGAAAAAAGGGGATAGTAGAATATAAGCCTTGGTTAAGGTAAATGCTTAATCAAAATTTGAATATTCACCTCCAAAATGTTTGTGTCAAATTAAAAACTAAATTTACACAATAAATTTTAAATCATAAACTACCTTAGGACAATAAAAGGTTTGCAACTATACCCACCAATTTACAAAAATTGTTAAAATTTCACTAACAAAGTTATGAAAAAAAAAAGGTTTAATAGCAATAACTTATATTATTAGAAAAGGAGTTAATCCCAAAGTTTGAGGATATAGTTGTAACAATTTTCATAATCTAAAAGAGTTTTTTATAATTTCCTAAAATAAAATTATGATCAAACAAGAACTCTCTAACAACCTTAAGAAAAGTCCAAAAACTTTCCCCTACCAAAGAAAGTACCGAAACAAAATTGAAAATGGGGAATCTCCCTCCCTCTAAGAAACTTCCAACCCAATTTTTTTTTCACATATTGGGGAAGAGATTACAAAAGTCGATTTATAAGATCAAACCCTGACAATGATATAAAACCGTATATTTCCTCTCAAGCGCCGCTAATCCTTACCGTCTTCCAACCCAAAATTAAAAATAAAAAAAATCTAATGGGTGGGAAACCAACCTCCCACTCTTCTCTTATATCATAATTTTTCTCTTAACTTATTCAACTAAACTAAGGTAAAACATACCCATCATTCAAATTGATGAATTTTATAAGGAGTGTTTGGATTTAGAGGAATTTTCTAAGGTGTTCAGATTTGGAATAGACAGGGAGAAGTTGAACTCTTTGTTTGTTATTAAGTATATCACAACCTCTTTTCAAAACAAATTTTATATAAAATAAAATTCTCTCATGAACACTAATTCAATTTTTTTTTCTAACCTCTTCTTTCTTAAAGACCATATCTTGAATTAAATACCTTTTATATCTAAAAAATATTTAATTTCCTTTATCCCTCCACTTTCCCTACTCTCCCCTATAACCCCAAAATGCAAAGACGAGTGAAGCAAAACAAAAGAAATAAAATTGAAAATAAAATAAATTAAAACAAAGAATGAATAAGAAGAAAGAAGAAAAACTTACCCATTGCATACATCTTCTGGTAATTCAAGATATCCAATTTCCTCATCCGCTCTCTGTAAGTTGTATAGAATTTATGAATCTCATCCATTAAATCTCCATGCTTAAACCTTTCATCAATCTTCCATGGCTTCAATTCTCCCATTATCTTTGGTGACTCTGATTCTTCAAATATTGTGGGCAGCCCTGTTGCCCTAACTTTCTTCATTTCCATTTTCAACTGTTCTATCAGCTCTTGATGCTCCCATTCTGTTTCCAATCCATTCAACTCATCTAAATCCTCCGGCGGCGACTTATCTGATCCTTCGTTGATTTCCTCGTCCGGCTCGTACCCGACCATGTCGAAATTGGAGAGAAATTCGCCTCCGAAACCGAAATCTGTTTCCCCTACTAAGTCATTGTCTTCTTCAGCTATCGGTTTCAGCTTCCTCTGTTTTTCTGAAACTTGTTCTTCTCTGTAATTTAAAGAGCTCTGTTCTATTTCTTTTGTTTCGTTTTCCTCCAGCGACTTCTCCCATCCTTCCTTGATTTCTTTGTTGGGGTTGTACCTTTCGATGTCGAAATTGGAGACGTCAACGTTCGTGTCGTAATCGGAACCGATATCTGATTCCCTTCCGAAGTCATTGTCTTCTTTATCTCTATGGTTCAGTTTCCTCTGTTTATATGAAACTTGTTCTTCTCCGTAATTTACAGTGCTCTGTTCTATTTCCTTCCTGGAAACCTCCTCTGTTTTATTTTCAGATAACTCTGTAATTTTATCATCAACAGCTTCAGATTCCAGCACTTTCCTGGAATTTTCAAGAGCAGAGAAATCCCCGTTTCTCAAAATCTCGTAATTCGATGAAGAATTCAAAACCTCAACCGTAAAGCTCGGAATTTCAGCTTCTTCCACAAAGTGACTCGTACTCTTCTCCGGCAAAAACTCGTATTTGTTACTCAACGAATCCAATCTCTCAAAATCTAAAGTTTCCTTATTTGATTGGCTGAATTCCTCATATGTTTGAAACCTAAAACTGAAAACAAATTCATTATTTCCCTTTTCATCTATGATCTCAGTAGCTCCGCCTCCATCAGCCTCCTTCTCCGGCAGCTGCAAACCATCACAATCACCATCATCAGAAGTTTCCAAATTCTTCCCACCATCAAAATTCCTAAGAAAATTTAAAAACCCCATAATTGAAAAAGCATACAAAAATGAAAAAGTTGAAGACGACACAAAATAGAAACAAACCCACCTGAAGAGGAAGCTAAATAGGGCGAAGAACAGAGAGGAGAGAGAAACCCAGAGAGAGAAATGATTGAAAGACACCATACCAAACAGAAACCGAAAACAGAAGAAGAAACAGAGAATCAACAGAGGAAGCCATCAACAGATTAAATCCATGGATTTTTGAGAAAAGGAGTCATCAAATCTCTGATAACCAATTTGAAATTAAGCGAAAAAGAAGAAGAAGAGGACTTGTCACCAGTGAAATTGGAAACAGGGGAAGTTGAAATTAGACCTAAAAGGAGGAGAGATTTGAAGAAAACAACATTTGAGCGACTCTATTGTGTTGGTTTTGAAGAAATCTTTTGAGTTTTTGAGAGAAAAAGTTTGAAATTTTGAGGAGGTTGCTTAGAGGAATGGGATTATGAAAAGTTTTTCGTTTGTGGTTTAATTTCTTTCATCTGTTCTCGAAGGCTCTGTTTTACCTTCCTCTTTCTTTGTCCCACATCGGAAAATTCTCAGAGTGTGTGAACGAATGGAAAAGAATGTTTATAAAGTCGGTTTCCGAATATGAAGACGGTGTAGAGTTTACACGTGTACAAAGATTTGAATTCAAATCTCAAATAAATCTCACCGTGTTTATTCTTTATCTGAGGAAAATATAAATAACAATATATTTGAGGGTAAGTTTTCTTTCTAATTATATATTTTAAAATTATACTGGATGCTATATTCTTACGAAATATTTATAAATTTTTTTAAAATTTCAAAGTATTTGTATTAATTAATTTTTTTTAATACTATACTCATACTCAAACAAAATTCATTAATATAATAATTAATTTGCTAACTATTTTAAAATATATGTAATTATTTGTTGATTTGAATAATTTGATAAGTTCTATTTAATAAAATTTATTGAAAATATTTTTATTTTAATTATAATTAATTTTTATATAACAAATATTTAACTTTTTATGATTTTCAATCAATTTTATTGATTATTTTCAAGACAATTTATTATGAATATTAATTTTATATAATATTTTCGCATGTATCTAAAATTAATTTTATTTGTACAAATATTTATTTATTTATTTAATATCTATTGTATTTTTTAATAATTTTTTAAATGTTTTTTTTTCAACTTCTAATCTTAATTTCTTTTCCAGTAGTTGGACTACAATGCCAAATTTTTTTTTTTTCTCCCTTACTACTTCGTCATTGGCCGGAGTTGCAGAATCACTAGCCACTGGTAATTTCTCTTCGTATGCTCATAGCTTCGTCCAACAACCATATAACCTACAAAAATATGCATATAATACTAATACCTTTACAATATTGTATTATATAAGAGTTTTGTTGTTACGTATAGAATTAAGAGAGTTGTTATTGTATTATAATAGTTTATATAAAATTGTATCATCATAAGTACATTGTTGTTATTGTATAACATATATAACACTGTATTATATAGTATTGTTATTGTATTACTATAGGTTAAATATTACGTGGTATAGTTTTATAATACTCAATATCTATTACTACTATACCAAAACCAATGTTTATAATCAATACCTTTTGTATTATCTTAATTAATACACTATTGATTGTCACATCACATTAACTATCATTTTAAATGAAAAATACATAATTAATACCATATCTTACTTTATCCACCGACATTCTAACAATAGTAATACTTGGATTAAACACATTATTAATGCAACACATATTGTTCTTGATACGATATAATACACTGGTAATATTAAAATGAGAGTTGTGATAATTAATTTTGAAGTTTCTAATATATTATTGTAGTATAATATAATACTAGTTCGTGAATTAATAAATACAATATTACAAACACATATGTGACGTGGTATACGAATAAAAGTGATTTTTTTTTATAGTATATATAAAACTTATAAAATACTGTTTTAATATAATACATAAATAATAAATCATTAATGACAGTTTTGTAATTAAAATTATCTTCAACCTACCATTTATTTTTTTAAAAAATAGAATCCCCAGTTTTCTACATTAACTTTTAACTTTTAGATTTTTGAATTAGGTTGAGTTTTAGGTTCTTGTTTAATATTTAGTTTAAGTTTCGTTTGAAATTTAGTTTTTGAATGAAATTAGTTTCATTACTTAGAAACTAGGTTTTTAGTTTAGACTTTTGAATTAGGTTTAGTTTTAGGTT
>JBBMEG010000018.1:9885968-9905446 GCA_037832605.1 Cyclanthera cordifolia
ATTAATTCTTTTAAGATTTTTTTTTAACTAATAATTGAAAAGCATTACAAATCATTAAAGTTTTCCAAAAACACTATTGAAAAAAAAATAATAATAATAATAACCCTGTTAAATTAAAGAGAGAATTGGGCAGATTTCAGTCAATTATGGAGTTTTGAAAACTGGGGTAATTCTTAAATTGAATAGGGATTGAAGTATTTAATAAGCTTTTGTCTGTCATCCATTGTATCAGAATCCAAGCATGGATCAAACACATTGAACTTTGAACACTCAATAGGGCTGTTTTAGACAAACTGCCACACTTTGAAATTTGCCTCTCTTTTGTTTATGATTTGATTCAGTGCAATAACTGCATGCCCTTGAAAAATGGTCTCATTAATACTGTAACTGAAGAAAACCAGCTGAAAACTACACTCTCTAACGTTTCTTCACAATGTATTCATTCTCAAAACAAATTCTCCATTATTTGGACTTTGTTGAACTCTCTCTAAACTCCAATAATAAAATAATTTAATTGATGCATTAAAGTTTATTTTATAAAAGAAAGGTATAAGAAATGTATTATGGAGACAAGGTTTAATTAAACTTTATTTTTAAAGTATATAAATTAATATTAAACGTGCCCAAAATAATTTAGATTTCAAATGGCAGTCTAAACCAATAATAGAAAAGGTGACAAAATAGGTGAATAGACAATTCTAGAGTAATTTGCACATAGGTAGATAACGGCTACTAACAATGTCGTTTTGGATTCGCATGCACTGTGATGCCAAAGTGATATGGTTTAGATATTCTTCGTCCGTGAAAGAGAGATCAAGCTTGAAACAAATGTATAGAAATTGATCTTATTGTGCTTTGTTCGTGCGTGAAATATCAGGCTTGTATGCAACAAGGGCACTAGCGCTCATATTATCACACTAGAATATAGATTTTAGAGGCGATGCAAATCCAATTTCACATAAAAGCTGTTTGAGCCAAAAGATCTCTAATGATGCGTGTGTCAAGGCTCTGTATTCAAACTTCGTGCTCGGACTTAGCAACCACCGTTTGTTTGTTGGATGACCAAGAGGCTAGTATGTTACCTAAGAACTGATTTAGAGTAAGATCCAACTGATTTACATGCCCAATCTGCATCGCTAAAGGCCGTGATGTTCAAGTGAGGACTTGGTCAAGCAAATGACCAACTACTTTTTTTTTTTTTCTTGAGGAAAAAAAATTAATTTTCCCGCCTCCCCTCGGAAAAAAAATTTGTTTTATTTTTTTTTTTTGGAAAATTCGTAGGAATCAGGCCAACAGGTTTCATCACCATAGAAAAAAGAGGATTCGCCGACGAAGTTATGAATAAAAATGCTTTGGGCTGGTGGACTAATTTTATTTTAAAATATTGGGTTGTTGAATTTTACCTTAATAAATATATGCATGGCATGATGGATTCTTATTTAAAGACATTTGGAATATTTAAAAACATTAAAGTGAATTACTAAAATTTAGAAACTAATTATAATATTGGCTAAATTTATTTACCATTTAAATTTATGTTTTTTTCTTTAGAATTTTTTTAGAAAAAATTTATGGTAAAAGATATCCCTAATATTTAATTCTTTTTATTAAAAAACAAAATTATGTGAAAAAATTTAGTTTAATTAGTCTTGACAAATAGTTAAATAAAAATCTAGCTTAACATGAAGATTTTCCCCACCCCCGATTGTTGTAATCTCAAAAAAAAAAAAAAAAAAAATCTAAGGTTTTTGTTCTTTTTTTCCAAAATAATTGAAAATCATTTTATGAAAGATATTTTTTTTAAATATTCTTGAAAGTTGTTGAGGTTATAAAAGTAGTTTTACATTTTTTTTTTTTATTATAAATTTATAAGAGGTAAGAAGTTATGAAAATTTAAGAGAAATAAAGGAAAGATTAAATATTTTTTGAATAATTTTATCCTATTCATTCATGTAAAAATCTCTTAAAATTAATTTAAAAGTGTTAATATATTACAACATTTTTCAAATTTTAGCGTGGTAATTGGTCAAATTGAATTTAAGAACTATATAAATTGTTACAAACCACCTACTTTTCAAATTTTAGAAGTGCTTGAGGGTGGGAAGTAGCTTTTAGAGGGTTTCTCTTCGTTCTCTCTCACATTCAAAAGATATCAAATGCACCGTATATAGTTAGCTTGACTCTCTTTTCACCTTTTAAAAAATGATATCTCATATTTACATTCTTGGTTCTCTTATTCAACACCTTATATCCTTGAATATTGTTAATTTAAATAATGTGTAATAATAATAATAGTAAAAATTATGTAAAAACCAAAATAAAAATAATTCAATTGTCATTAATTATATACTAACATTTAGTTAATTTGTGATTCGACTTTCCTGACTATGAATAAAGTAATATTAAAAAATAAATTTTATACAGGAGAGAAAATTTGAAAGGAGAAAAGTGCATTTTATTTTAAAAATAAAATTTCTTTCCACCAAAAAAAAAAAAAAAAAATAGGGAGAGAAAATCTTCCTACTCGAAATTTTGGATTTGGGTTTGACTTTTGTTGAAATAAATAGTCAACACCGACAAGGTTCTTAAACCTAGTCAGTCTTGAAGGTTGAGTGGTGACTTGTTACCTTAGCTACCTTCTGGTTTCTAGACACTCTAATCTGTCATTATCGTCCACCTATATTTTTAAGGAGGTTTATTTAGAGTTGTTATTGAAGTGAGATTTCACTGACTCGTCTTCAAACGAACACATCTAAAGAATTATTATAATTTTTTTTTAATTATTTAGAATGTTTACTCATTTCTAATCATTTATTTATAATCAATCATTTTCTAACAACTCGTTTAATATGTAATCATTCATTTCTATTTATTTATATCTAACCCCTCAAAGTAATCAATTATTTCTAATTTCATCCAAACGAACATCAATTTAGACGCATTATTATATGCAATACTTCTACCAAGATCATCAACCAAACAAACTATTTTTAAAACTAAAATTTATAATCACTCAAAATTTAGGGTGTTCATCCATTTCTCGAAAATTGATTCAATTGACCAAAACCAAGCAAATTAAGAGCAATCGATCGGTTTTCATGTATATGTTAATCGATGTTTATTAGAAAAATAATTGACCAGAACTTTTTCGCTCAATTAAGTCAATCGTTTGATAAAAAATTCATATTGTTTATACACAATTACTTAAATTTCTTATTAAACTATTGTAAAATTAACTTAATTTTAAATATATTTCAAAAAATTATCCGGTAGGTTCATTTTATTAAAACTAATTCTCAATCGTAAATAAAAAAATTATACGATATATATGATTTTAATAAAAAGAAAAAAAAGAATTATTAGATAAATTAATCGACTTAACTAACTTTATCGACTGATTTAATGAATCAAATCTACCGATTTATTCGATCAGTCGATTCAATTTTATAGGCATGCAGATACAAAATAATATTTAGGGATTTTGCAAACAAACATCTTGTTAGCGCCTGTTTAGGAAATGATTGATGTAATTTTTAGTGATTAATTGTAATGGTATTTTGTAATATGTTTAATAGCTTAATTGTAAAAGCCTTTCCCAATTGTTTTGGCAGAAGTTAATAATGATATCCTTTTTTCAAAGAGATTTAATGAAGCTGAATAGTCAAAGGTAGTTATTAAGAGATGGTAATTGGAGATGGTAAAGTCATAGATGATCTCACAACTCGTCAAATTTTTATTTCTTTTTTATTTATTTATTTTTCCTTCGAAAAGTTTAAGAAATAACTCCAAAAACAAGTTTTTGGATTAAGAATAGTTTTTTTCTTTTCTAGAATAATTAAGAATAGCTTATCAAACCTATTTATTGAAAATCTAACCAAAACAAATTGCATGCAATTGAGCTGCATACAAGTATTTTTCTCATTCTATTCGTAATCTTTAACTTTACCAAAATAATAATTTTCATCACTATTATTAACGTGTTCACGTGACACTGTTCTTACTATGCGAGTTAGAATAGATGTATAATTTATTCTTATTAAAATAAAAAATTGATAAAGTTAAGAAATATTTAAATATAAATCGTAAAATGTTTGAAAGATTGGAATCAAAGCAAAATAAGTATGGAACATCTCGGATTAAAATAAAATATATATTAAACAAAATTTTTCTTTATATTTATTTTTATCAATAACTTCTAACATATATATAATTAGTTATTATATTTTATGACAAACATGATAAATTTATAAAAACAAACAAAGATAAAAAATGTGAGTCAAAATATGCATGTAAAATATTTAATATTATTTTTATTATATGATTCACCAATACTTGGGAGTTAGAAATTTCAAATTGTAGCTTCATACTTAATAAATTACATATCATGTCAATAAAACTATGCCATTTTCACATATATTTTGTAATTATAATAGCATGATCTTTTTTATTTAAAAGAAAAATAGAAATAAAACATTATATTTTCATCATCAATTTTATTTTTAGTAGAATGGTCTCTTTTTCACTGTCATAACTTTCATTTTTATTTTGTTCATTTGTTTAACTATCTTTATTATATTATATTTTAATTCAACAATAATTAGAAATGAAAAGGTTATAACTCATAACTTTTCCATGGTTGAATCACACAAAGATATATTGAAATTTTATTTCTTTGATTTTGGCTATTTTATTATATTTTTCAATTTGTATTAAACATTTGAATAGGTAGAAGAATTAATTAAAATATTTCTATCTATATATACATCATAAAAGTAACTAGAAATGTAGCATATTCTATAAAAAAATGCTCGTAAATATAATTAATTTCTAAATATTTTTAAGAAAATTTGTTGTAAATAAAAGATTCTAAGTCATATTTCAAAAAAAATATTCTAATCCATTCTATTTAATTGATCAAGTGGATGTTAATGCATCACTAATGTCGACATTTAATTATTATTTTTAACATAAGCTTTAATTACTGTAGAAATATTTAGTTGTGATATTTTGTTTCAGAAAAGATATATAGTTATATTCATTTTTTTTTTTTTTGTGTACTTTAAATTCATTTAACATTTTCTCTCTTGCTCAACTCTTGCACAGAGAGAAAGACATCACAACGAAACTGAATTTAGTCTTTCTTTTTTTTTTTTTTTTTAAGCAAAGATATGAGAATTTAGTCTTTATAAACTTATTGGTAATTTCGAGAAATATTTTTACAAATTGTTAAACCACAGAAATCGGATAGTAAGGACGTTTTATTATGGTTCCCTGCATTAGAGAAGAACTACGCTAGGACAAAGTTTATAGAGAAAAGTGGATATTTTTTTTAAAAATAAAAATCAACAAAATTGTTCTGATTAGGATTAATTTTGATTTTTTTTAAATATCTATGGACTAAAATTAAACTTTTGAAAAATTAAGAATCAAAATAAAACAAAGTTAATAGTTGAGGGCTATAATGAAACCAATGTGAAACTCTAAAAGTAAAAATAAGACTTATGAAAGTTTAGAAATTAAAATGAAACAAAGTTCAAAGTTTATGGATTAAAATTGTTTTTTGAGCACATCAAAAACTTTATTTAGCAAATGTTATAGGTGAAATATTTTCAAGAATATCCAGAACAGACCAAAACACCTCGGGGGTCAGCCCTTACGATCTTGACCCCGCTAGAGATAAGCTAAGGAAGACATTGACCCTCTTGCGATCGACCCTAGCTTGCAGCCTTGACCCTTTGGGGCTGGCTAAAGAAGGAGAACGTCCCGTAGAGGATAACTGTAGAGGTTAGGATCGACTCTCTCAGGAGTTGACCGAGTCCAAGTGAAAATTGGATCCACCGATAACGACTAGGAGTCACATCGAAGGTGAACACACGTCTAAGGGGAGCAAGTCATGAGATGTCAGAGTTGACCGAGTCCAAAGCCGATCCCCGCGAGGACGGCCGAAGTGTTCACCCCCCCCCCCCCCCCCCCAACGGGAGAAGGTCGTGGAGGTTAGGACTGCCCTAAGAGTCGACCAAGTCCTAGTGACAACTGGATCTACTGATAATGACCAGGAGTTACACTGAATGTGAACATTCCCTCTCTAAGGGGGGCAAGCTATGGAGGTCAATGTTGACCGAGTCCAGAGTCGATCCCCAAATGAACGATCGAAGATGAACACCCCCTAAAGATGGAACCCCGTGGAGGTCAGAACTCCCCTAAGAGCTGACCGAGTCCAAGTAACATCCAGGCCATTGCACCCATAAAAGGTAATGTCCTAGAGTTACACCTAGAATGCCCACATCCATAAGGGGTCGGTTATGGAGGTGAGAAACTGTAAAGGTTAGCCAAGTTCAAGTAACCCTCAAGACAAGATCGTTACACTTCTAAAGTGTAACGGTCAGGGATTACGCCTGTGAGCTTAATGGTTAACCATTAAGCCATCAATAAGTGAGTTGCAACAGTTACTAGTGCAAATGCTATAAAATGTCAAGTCATTCTTCAAAGAATCCAAGCTAAATTAAGTTGAACTGCCTTAACAACCCCTTTTAAGCTGCTATAAATTCTAAAGCTCTCTCTCTCTAAAATATTCTCCAAACTCTTTACTGACTTAGGCATCTGAGACATTGTGGTCACAACACACTGGTGTGCTAATTCCGTCGTTTTGCATGCAATTTCGTTCTCAGTAAAAAAAATTTTACCGTTGAGTTTGAATTTTTCAGTATCAATAGCATAAGTCACAAAGTAATAAAAAATTGAAAAAAAAAAGAAAGAACATTGTAGAGAAAAGCCAAGATACAATTCTTTTTTGGAAAATTGTGGTGAATGTATTATTCTCACAAAATAATTATAAACATAGTCAAATTTTAAAATATTTGCGTATGTAGTCATTAATGTATTATTACGCTATTTATGCTATTTTAAATACTTTTTTTTTTCTTTTTGAGAAAAACCGAAAATTAACATTACAATCAACAACACTAAGGCAAGCCTCCCAACACAGAGAATTCACCACAACAGTTACGGACCCTTAGTTTTTAACCAAACCAATAAAGCAACAGAGAAAAAACAACAATATATAAGAATAAGAAAAAGAAAAACACAACAACCAACTAGAGATAGAATCAAGGATGATCAGAAAAATCCTCTCATTAAGGTCATATGTGACTTCATCGATCGTGAGCTTTGATAAGTCCCACCGATAAAGACCAAGCTCCATTTTTTTAATACTTAAAAGAAGTTGCTATTATTTTTTAATAGTAATTTTTTTACTATTTCCCATATTTTATAGCATCATTACGTAAATGACCAAATTTTCAGGGCTTTTCAGCCCAACAAGTGGCTTGATCCATGATACAGAAATGATCCATTTTTTCTCTAACAAACTTTTCTTTGGTCTGATCTGTTCAATTTGTATTGAATTCAAAGAGGCATTTACAGAAGTCTCTTTTAACGTTAAATAGCAAAATCTACTTTTTTTTTTTATTTATTTAAATATAAAAGACAATTTTGCCCCCAAGTTATTTTAACAAATCACCTCTATTTAGCAAATTAAAAAATATACTGAGATATTAAAATAATAATAAATCAGATTATGAAACCTTGGAAACCATTGGAAAAAATAAATAAGAAGAATAACGGTTTAAAGACCTTTCAAATCTCCCATCTTCATCCTAAACTCTGCAGAAGTTGAAAAAGTTCCCCCCATTGCATGTTATCACTGGAGAGAATGCCCCTCCTAACCCCGTTCAAGAGCATTGTCGTCAAGGTTTTGTGGTCCACCATTCGTCTCCGTCTCGAGTTTCTGTCGAAACCGAACAAACCCCTCCAAATCGACTAAAAAAGATAGACATTACCAAGTATATACACTTGCGCCCAAGTATTTATTCGTATATACAAATATGCAAGGTGTGACAACATGATATATATGTACTTGTATTTTTTATCTGATGCATATGCTTAGGGTGGTTGGGCCGTCACTATTAATAAAGGGAAGAATGAGAAGAGAATGGTTCCAGGTGTTTGAGTAATTCAGTCTCCTATAAACACGTTTTTTCAAAATCACATTTTTATTCTCTTTTTAATTACATTTTGTATCTAACGACTTTTTATTCTCTGAATAATTATTTTTCACCACATCAATTATTTTATTTTTTTACTTGTCATTCTCTTTCCCCATACACAATTAATTATTTTTCTCATAATCATTCTTTTAACTACAAACACAATTAATCATTCAGGTCATAATCATTTTCATTCTCTTTGTTCCAAACATACTAGTCTTTTTCTTGCTACTTTAGGTTATGTTTGGGGACAAAGAGAATTGAGAATGATGTATAATTTAGACCGAGTTTAAATCTTGTTATCCTAAATATTTTGGGTAAATAAATATATACAATTCAGCCGATAATTGCTAAATATTTGAATAATTAAAAAAAATAATTTTAACTAAAGGACAAAGTGGAAAAGGAATTTTGAGAAATTTGGTAAATCAAAAGGTGATTTATCTGGAAAGAATATAAAAGTTACGGAAGTGATAGATAAAAACAAACAAATAAATAAATAATTTTGGACCACTGCATTATTAAAATGCACAATTTTAATTCCCATTCATAAATTATTTCTTAACATATTGACTTCTTATTTACTTGTATTTTAATTTCTGGTCCAATTAATTTTTTTTTTTTAAATTACTTTTCTTATATTTTCTTTCGATTAATTCAAAACCTCGTTAAAAAGAAAAAGGAAAAGTCATTTTCATCCACCAATTGGTGCTTTTATTTTTCTCCTTTTGGAATATATACTAAGATGCTTTTTTCTAAAATAAATCTTTAGAAAATTCAAATCTGGTTTCTTAATATTCTTATTTGTTTTATATGTTCTTAATTCTATTATTCTCAGTCAGTAGTAATCTGTTTCATCACGTTTTTATTTATCTTTTTATAAAGCTTAACTTTAATATTTCTTTTTAGTTTTAACTTAACAATTAAATTTTATTACTATTTATTACTTAATAGAGAAATCATTTTTTTATTTAAAAATAATTAATAGAAAAATAGACATATGTTTTTATTCAATAAACCGTGATCTTTAAAAATTAATTTAGCACATTTATATTTTACAAATTGTAAATTTTAGGTAAAATATTATTTTGGTCCATAAATTGTTTTCTTCGTTCTATTTTGGTCTATGAACTTTTAAAATTTTAATTTTAGTTCTTGAATTTTGAGTTTTGTTTCATTTTGAATCATGAACTTTCAAAAAGTTCAATTTTAGTCCTTAAATTTTGAAGAAAAAAAAAAACTCCTTAAAATTGGCCATTAGTAAATTTAAAGTTAATATTAATCGAAATTTATTTAATAATGTTAATAATTTTAATACAACCAAACATAAAATGGGAAGACATTTTTAAAATTTATAGAGTAAGATAATAATTTTCCAAAAAAAACTAAAAAAAAAAAAAAAAAAATCTCAAGATCAATTTTAAGTTTATTTCTCGGAAGTTTAAAGACCGAAATGGAACACAACTCAAAATTTTAAGATTAAAATTGAACTTTTAAAAATTTAGAAACTAAAATGAACAAAACTTAAAATTCAAAGACAAAAATTGAATTTTAAAAGTTCAGGACCCAAATAAAATAAATGTGAAAATTGAGGGACCAAAATAGTATTTTATCCGAAAATTTATAACAAGTGAACTTTAGGATGTTAATAAAACAAAAGAGTTGGAAAAGGTATTATCTAATATTGCACCCAAAAAGTTATGTTTGAAAGAGCTTCCATTATTATAACATACATCATATAAATATTATTTCCATTCATTTTATTCATCCTATCAATTTCTTATATTTTTAAAACCAAAACCAAGTATTCAAAATTAATAAAAATAGTTCTAAAATTTTGTTGTTTTTTATTTTAAAAAAAATTTTAAATTAGTCTAAGAATTGAATTTTCTATGAGAAAGAAAGAATAATGATAAGAAATCAAGCAAAAAATTTCGAAATAAAATTCAATGATGATCAAATTGGGTTTAAATAAATCAGATGATTAAGACGAAATACATTAAAAATCAATTAATTTTAATATATGTTTTCCCACACCACGACTTAGGCATATTTTGTGATTCTTTTGTTTGTTTAGAAAGTCTCCTCTCCCTTTCTTTCCATTTATCATCATGTTTATCACATGATTTTGAAGTCGATTTTTTTTAGAAACTAACTTACGAGATCGAAAAGATTGGTGTCATATTGGTTTGATTGATTAAGTTGTAATTCAATTTAACTCCATAGTCACGGGTTCAAATTTAAAAATCGATAAAACTCGTAAAAGGATTGTGCTTGGCTTGGAATAGATATTATGTATGCAATACAAATATTTCATGTCACACTATAAATTAGAGGTGCTGTAGTCGATTGATTTTTAAGTATATATATCAGTCACTATCAATTAAGTCGAAATATTACTACTGTTCATATAATTAACTAGATTTCCTATTTAATTATTCAAAATTAATTTAAAGTTTAATTTGTTTTCCAAAAATTTGGTATGTGCATGAACTTGTAGCTTATTGAAAGTCTTGGACTTCCACCTTATTAAAGGTCTTTGACTTTTGTCTTATTAAAGATCATCGGTTTGTAGATTATTAAAACTTGTAAGCTTGTACCTTATTAAACGTCTTCAAGTTTAAGGTTGTTGAAGTTGTTTTTCATGTAGCTTATTTAAGTTCTTTGAATTTTATCTTATTGAAGAGGCTTCAACTTGTAAGGAGTGCTCGAGTTAGTTTCTGTCTTCATGATGGTTTAGCTTTGTTATTTAACATTCATGTTACTTAAGTTTGATATATGACAATGTCTTTCCTAAGGATTAACTTTAGTCGACAACTCGAGGTTTAATATTCATATTTTGTAATTGTTACGTACGTATCGAAATTATGATCAAAATAAAATAAAAATGGAACTTTCGTAATTTTTGGGCCATTTGAGGATTTTTTTCATTATTTTTTTTTATAAATCCTAGATAAGTAAATAATTAAAATTAACTTCAGGGACACAATTGCCGTTGTAAAATACCCTAGCCTTCATATAAGCAATTTTGAAAAATTGAGTTACTTGAGAGAGGTTAGCTAGTGACACTTCCTAACTGCCACGAGAGAGGTTGTTGCTCATATGGGCCACCTTATAGAGATATCTCACACACTCGAGCCTAGTGTCATAGTCGCACTTCAGAGGCAGCGGAATGACGACTGTGCGACACTTGCTCTAACCTGGAGAGCAAGTTAGCCGAACCAAAATGAAAGAGCGGGTGGCATAACAGTTGCAATCTCTATCACGGGCGTCGTGGAAAGGTTTTCGAAAAAGGGAAAAGAGAGTTTTAGAAATGCTTTTGTTTTTGAAAGTTAAATGACAAGAGACATATCAACGATTGCATTTATCATATAACAATGGTAGGAATGAAACTTCAAGAAGTCATACCCCCTATAATACATTTTGACACACATAATTGATGTGACACCCTTGCATATGAAAATATCGTGGAGTCAACACTTGCAATAAAATGAAGGAAACTATCCTAACATGCAATAATGATAAAATAACATAAAAGCATGATGAAACGGGGTTGAACGGACATGCAGCGATGTTCAACACGCACTGGACAAGCATGACCGCCACACCCGGCACTCGTCTAAGCGCCTCATAACATGCACTCGCCAAGCCAAAGTGCTCATTTCACCAATAATAACCTAGCTAGCATGCAACATATGCTTCTGTTACGCCTCCTTACTGTTCACTAGTGTGTGAGCCCATGCGCCACCGTCATTTAGCGATCTCGACCAATTTTTTTGACCCAATTAGTATTTACGTGCTTAGTCATTTTTTTCTGTCTGAGGTATTTTCGAGACTTGAACTTCTTTGGTTTAGCCTGTTTTATCTATTTTACCTCTATTTCACTATTTTTCATGTTAAGAAAGATTTCTTCGCTCATTCGATGCTAGCTAGACATGTTTATCGATAAGTTCTATATTGCTAAAGGTAAGGACTGTTATATAGAGTTGCGTGGTTTAAATTATTTGTATTAGCTTATATAAATTTGCTTAGATTGATCGAGTATATATCACTGTTGAAGCCATTGTCAATTCAATTTACATTTGTTTAGCTAATTCTTTGACACTTTGAAACCAATTCTTGGCTTCATTTTTAGTTTGATTTGATATTTAAGTTATGTTTGATTAGTGATTTATTTATGTGTCTTGTTTGATTATGTGCTTAAGAATGAGCTTCGTTAAACATTTTTTTAGTCCATAAACTTTAAGATTTGTTTTTCTACATTGATTGGCTTTCTTAATTATTGATGGATTATGATAATAGTTATGATCTTATTTTGACTAATAAGTTTGTTTTTTCATAATGTATCTTTTTGTCTTTGAATAAACACAAGGTAATTTATGCAATATAATGTTCGAGAATTTCAAGATTTAGGTTTTTCTTAGTTTTGTCCATAGTATTTTTGTTTGAATTAAACACGTTGTATTTCAAATTATAGGTTTAAGGTATATACTATTCAATTTTTTATTTGATGGCCTTTTTTGTCAGGTGAACTAGATTGTTAGCTTAACAAAAGGATCACAAGTCAGAATGTGAAAAATGGAACATGTAGTTTAAATTTGAAAGTTGAATAACTTGATGGCCTTTTTTCATGGCATTTTCAATATTGATTTTGTTTCAAAGAGTATGGGTAGAATTTTGCTTCAACATGTTTGGTGTAGAGGCTTAGATCGGATGACATTTAATGAGCCAAGCATATGAGTTGCACTTTTTTTTTTCAAAGTAACCAACCGGTAGATCAAGCTAAGATTTTTAAAATGTGTTTGTGACACAAGTTTCTACAATTTGAACGGTGCACATTGGATTTGGAAATTTTTATAGCGAGATTCTAGCGGGTGATTTAGTTCCACAATTTGTGATATCTTTCTATTTATTCTCTTTGGTTTAATGCCGTTTGTTACCGATATATATTATCTATGTGCAAGAAGAATACCAAAGCTAGGCAAGCAGAATGAAGCCCGAAAAATTGTAGGAAGATATACCACCATTGGTGCGAGATCCGTTCAAACGCAAAGCCTCGATGGTCAGAGGAGCAACCAGAGTAGCAATGCCTTCAAAAAAAGTACAAAAATTGTTTAACTCTAGGACAAAACGATAGAAAAAGGACTCGACAGAGTTGGACCTGAACTTGCACTTGCCATCTTCATATACAAGAGAGATAACATGGCACCAAAGTGGCACCGATTATAGTTAGATCAGAGAAGCCGCCTACGTGGATGGAAGTCACTGTTGAAGATTCAATAAGAACCCCAGATCTACGAGATATGATAAATAGGCGACGAACAGAAGTACAACAAGAGCGAGAGGTAGATAGGCGACCGTGGGCTTAAGAGTTCCGTCGTTTGCAGCATCAGTTGGGTGATATCATGAAGACGCCAAATTCAAACGATATAGACCTGAACGAATAAGTGAACCAGGTATACCCGTTGTTTACAAGCGAGATCATGGCCGAGGAGGTACCTGTAAATATGAAACAACCCGCTATGAAGGCATACATGATTCGAAAGAACCCGTAGGCCATTTAGATATATTCTAGTCGTGAATAGAACTCCACGGAGTTCGAGGCATTATCAAGTGCTGTGCATTCTTCTTCACACTGAATGACCCGCCACCTCGATGGTTTAGACAGTTGAGGTAGAAGTTCATTGGTTCTTTTAGAGAATTGGCAAGAGCATTATCACCCTATTCCTAGGAGGGCAAGATCAAAAGAGTCATGCCACACATCTATTGATAGTGAAGCAAGGAAGCCAAAAAGCTCTCCGAGAGTATGTTGCACGGTTCAATAACGAGGCCCTATAGATAGTGGGATACATCGGCAGAGATGTCCTGGCTGCCATCATGGCTGGATTACAAGACGAGAAATTCTTATAGTCCCAAGGTAAATTGTTGAAATCAAGTCAAGCTCCTAAGAGAAGCGAACAATGAATGGAAGAGACCACAAATCAAATTGGAGGTAAAAGCTATAAAAGAGGAGTTGGTCCCATGTGATTATGTCCCAAAGATAGTGCCAAAGTAAAGTCAATCATCAAAAATATATTTGACACATCTCTCACAAAAGTTAATTAAAAAAAAGTTCCTTTAGGTGATACCTTACCTTGACTGGCACTCTAACATTGTCTTAATGAAGAATTTCAATGTCTAAAGTACAAAGCCTTCAAGTATGTGGTACAGGGCAACAAGCTTTATAGAATTAGGTACCTTCTACCTTTTCTAGGATGTTTTGAACCCACGAGGCCACATACTCAAGGCAGTAGATAAAAAAAGGTGTATACAGAACTCACGAAGAAGGACAGTCCCTAGCTAAGAAACTCATAAGGCAGGGGTACTTCTGGCCAACCATGGCAGTAGATTCCAAGAAGTATGCACGGTCATGTGACAAGTGCTAGAGATTCACTACCATTTAAAGGCACCCAGTCAAAGTCTTAACAAGCAGATAAAACCTTGGACCTTTGCACAATGAAGTGTAGACCTTATAGGATTTGTATCTACTGGGTGAGGATAAGTAAAATTCGATATAGTTATAGTTGACCACTTCACCAAGTGGATCGAGGCGGAGGCTCTAGCCACTATCACTGAAAAGAATGCGACTGAGTTCATCTAGAGGCGCATTGTGTACTGGTTTGGCTTACCCTGAACCCTTATCACCAACAATGGAAAGTAATTCGACAATCAAGCTTTTTAATAGTTTTGCTCTAAATTGGAGATTCAACATAATTTTTCGTCACCAAGACATCCCTCAGCGAATAGGCAAGTAGAAGCTATGACCAAAATTATCAAGTATACCTGAAGACCAAGCTAGAAAGCTTGAAGGGGTTGTGGGTAGAAGAGCTACCCTAAGTACTTTAGGCGTACCACACCACACCCAAGACATCAACAGGTGAGACCCCTTACTTCTTAGCATTTGGGGCGTAAGTAGTCATCCCAGTCGATATAGGCCTCCCATCCCCATGCATTGAATCTTTTGATCCATCACAAAAGGACCAACGACTGCGGATGAGTTTGGATCTTTTGATCCATCACATAACTAGGGAAAAATTGGGAAGAAACTTACGAGGTCACCAAAGTCGCACGCCCAAACACATACTACCTTAAAGATATAGACGGGAATAAGATGCTTGATCCTTGGAATGTAGTCTATTTGAAAAAATATTTTCAATAAAAATTTAATCTAAGCCTCTAACAAGTTTGAGGAATAAAGACTGTCTTATCATACTTCAAAGCTTAAATTGGGGGTAAGCAAGAGTAGAAAATTGATCGTTCAATTGCGAAATTCCTAGTAATAAAAAGCGTTAATATAAGCATACAATGTTTGAAGAAAAATAACAATTACTAAAACATCCAACAAAATACTTGGCAACAAAAAACATCATGTTTCAATAAGAAATACATGGAAAAGTGATAAAATCATTAAGTGCTCCCAAAGTCGCATCTACTGAAACTTGGCCTACTGAGTCCAGCTTGGACAGAATCAGTCCTACTCGAAAAAGCCCAAACTAAAAGGTTACTTTTTGGCACACCCTGAAAGACGCGGGAATCATAGCAAGCGACTCGCACTAGATCACTAAGAAGTCGAGACTTGAAGGCTGATAGAGAAGGGTCAAAAACTTTTGTCGCAGCTGTGGTGCAAAGGAACTTGAAGGGACGCAAGAAGTTGTCATGGCTAACCCTTTCCTAAATTCTGTCCAGCTGCCTCGTTGTTCTCCAAAATTACAAAGGTTGGAGAACCTTTCACTAAGTTTACCTAGTAAGAGCTCAGCATGTTGTTGAGGTTGCCTTGGCTAACTTTTAGACTTCTGTTAAGGCGGCCTAGAGTCTAGTCGTTGAGCCTCACGAGCTTGAGCCAACTCCCACTTGAACTAATCAAAGCTGGAAGATTAAGAGAAGTGTGTATGGCTCAAGTCCTCTAAAATATGGCGAGAAGCTAAGCCAAAGTGCATAAAGGCCTGCAATCAGAAAATACAAGGTTAGTCTAAAAACTTAGAAAAAATACGAAAAAGTACAAAGGTAGCAAGTATACCTTATGCATCAAACGAGTCCCCTCCTTCAATACTTGGGAGACATCTCCAGTAGGAAAAAGTCTCCACCTCCTATCAGCGCAAACTAGAGTCCTCTCGTCCACGAGGTCAAAAATAGGGTGGTATAACCCTGACATCAGATAGGAGTCAAACTTAGAATAAGAACTAAAGGAAGGCGTCCGAGGAGTGCGAGATTTAGCTCGAACTAGAAAATGTGTGTGATCAAAAGAAGTACTCGCTCCATCAAAGACCAGGTCCGTTACAATGTCCAGATCCTTTAAGATCTCTAGTAAAAGAAGGGTCGCCATTATCAGCAATAGGAGGTGGCTATCCTCCGAAGTAAGGTCTATCGTTTCAATGGTGGAAGGCCTAAAAATAAGGAAATAAGTTATGGAACACTAAAGAAGCTGGCGAGGCCTACATAACTTCAGAAGCCATGGACTCCAAAGTACACGTTCTAAGTGTCGAGATCGAACTACGCCGGAGCCAACCTGACAATGCATAAAGATTTATGAATGGAAGAATTCAAAAGAAACCGATTCAAACCTGAACCCCGCTACCAAAACCTTATGTCTAGTCGTTTTTTGAGAAAATGAGGCTAAGGTAAGGCACAATTCACTCTCGTAATTGGAAGAGTGATCCATAAGCAAAAGTTAAAGAAGGTACCTATGAAGAAGCAAAGTGCTTGAAAAGGGCGAGTCTCTACCAAGATAGCCAATTTGGTCTACAATTCGAGAAGTACTCAGAAAAGTGGCGAGAATCTGAAGAAGAGCTTACTTATTACAAAATTTCAAAAAAAAAAAAAAAGCGCTTAAAGGTGGAAATTCTCTAAAAAGAGAGTCTACCTAGCTTAAGTTTCGAAAAAATAGCTTAAAGGTGACAAGTCTCTAAAAAGAGAGTCTAGCTAGCCTAAATTTTCAAAAAAGAGCTTAGGGTGAGTCTCTACAAAGAGCGTTCCTAGCCTAAAGGATGATGAATCTCTACAAAGAGCTTACCTAGCCTAAATATAGGTAAATATCTTAAAAGAGACCCTATTTAGCCAAGATTTCGAAAATAGTACCTAAAAATGGACAAGACTCCAAACAAGAGCCTACCTAGCCAAGAGGGTGAATATCTAAATAGAGTCTACCTAGCTTAAATTTTGAAGGAAAAAAAAAAAAAGCCGAGAAAAGGAGTTGAATGTATACAAAGAGAGCCCACCTAACCTAAAATTCCAAAAAAAAACTTAAATGGATGTGAATCTCTACAAATAGCTTACTTGGCCCAAATAGAGGTAGACCTCTAACAGCAGAGCTCGCTTATCCAAGATTGTGAAAAAAGAAATGACCTTTAGTAATGACGGTTGCCCCAGATTTCGGCAATAAGGAAATGCAAAGTTCCAGCCACAATGGGGCAACTGCTATGGGAATTTCTTTATGTTTTAATCCCCGTTGAGCCTTGTACGGTAGGAGCACATGAGATCAGACCCCCAGAAGATCTTCACCCTACATCTCCCAGAAGATCTAGGAAAGATCAGGGATTTCTCCTTATAAGAAGTCATAGCCGACCTAAGAAAAAGTAAGTTTCAATCAACTCTAAAACTCCCTACAAACCATAATTCTTTATCTGACTTAGGCATCGAAAACGGTGTGGCTAATACCACACCGGTTTCAAACCTTCTTTATTTTACTGGCACTCATTGCCGATACAAATTTACCAATTGATCCTAACACCAAATTTCAATATCAACATCTATTATGTTTTATTTGATCTAGTTGGTAAAATAATTCGTAAGT
Source organism: Cyclanthera cordifolia (assembly GCA_037832605.1). Taxonomy (NCBI): domain Eukaryota; kingdom Viridiplantae; phylum Streptophyta; class Magnoliopsida; order Cucurbitales; family Cucurbitaceae; genus Cyclanthera; species Cyclanthera cordifolia. The sequence goes on from JBBMEG010000018.1 coordinate 9,903,843, forward strand.
TCAATCACACATAATAATTTATAAGTAATATTATATAACAAAAATATAATTTCAGAATGGAAAAAAAAAGGGGGTAAAATAAAGAAGCAACCACTACAATGCTTTATAATAAACAACTTTTCTTTTTTCTTTTTTTTTTTAATTTATTTGGTGCAGGTGGAGACGTGTGCACTTAGAGAAGAAATCAATTTTCTATATTTGTTCGTCTTTTTTTCCATTTCCATATTGTTTTTGCTGAAATTAAAAAAAGCGTCGAGTGGTACATGCAACTTAGGAATTCTCTTTCGCATGATTTTGATATTAAAGTGAATTGATAACTTGATTTACCGCCAATTAATTAATACTAAACATGATTTTGTGATATGTGTTTCAAATGAGTGTAAAATTGTAGCATTTTTTTCTTTTCTAAGACCTTAAGAAAATGAATAAAAAAATTTATTTAATATTGTAACTCACCTCAATTAAGTTGTTTGGCTTAGTGGTTCTCTATTAGAAATTATAGGCATCTAATGCTATTTAAATTGCTGTCAAATAAATGAGAGTCAAATACCGATTTTCAAAATTAAACTCGTAACGTGGCGTTAATGAAATTATTACCAAACAATGAAATTAGCACGACATCCACCTTTTCAGTGACTAAATATTTATTTTGTTGTTGTTCCAACGACTATGAATCTTATAACTTCAACAAGAACTTCAACTCTTACATTTGATGATAAAATGCCTCGTGAATTCTTATTTAGTCAAACTCATGATACTTTACGTGTTTTTTAATGTGTGTTATGCTACAAATAGATCTTGCGTAAAAGATAAGTTTGCCTAAATTTCATGGGTTTGTTTTTTGTGTCCTTATGGCAAGAAAGATCGATTAACACCTTTATGATACGAAAACATATACAATTTTCAATAGCGCACTTATTATAGGACAAATTTTCCTTTATTTAGTCTGTTATTGATCATGCGAGACTGCAGTGACAAACACATATTTTGTTCAACACTACTATGTATGAGATGATAAAGGTGAATATATGTTCGTAATTGTGTTTGACTAAAGAGATACATTGTTGGGTGTACTATTGCAAATAATTGTGTGGATATGACTGATGTCTTGAAATAGTCCCTCGAGACGTAGCTCAATCTAGTAGCATTGAGGTACTATATCATAGTCGTAGTATAAAATTTCTTCTGATGAAGTTTTGTGATTATGTAATAATTACAGTTGTGAAACAACATATAAACTATACTACACTTTCTCCTCTCTTATCTCGATCTAGCTTCTTTGGTGAACCGTTTAATCTAGTTTATTATGTTCATTATAACAATATTCTAGGAAATGTAGATGTTGTCTATGACAGTTTTCTAAAGGCAAAAAACCAACTTTTTTTCACGAAGCTACGAAAGATTATGGTTGGATTGAGACAAAGCAAATTAATTAAGATTGGTCCTCTGGAACACATTGATACATGAACTTTAGAGAACTTACCTAATTATAAGAAGGTCATTAATTAGTACTGATTTGATGTATAAGATCAACTAACATTAATCAATGAAATCGAATGCAAGGGCGCTTGATTGTTCTTTGTAATCATCAAGTTGCATGTGTA
>JBBMEG010000018.1:9915482-9925486 GCA_037832605.1 Cyclanthera cordifolia
ATTTTGGGTTTTATTAAATTTAAAATAAAAATCTAAGTGGGCCTACTTTCATATAGTATGTATATACTATATAAATCGTATTAATTTACAAGTGAGTTACTTTCATAAAATATAGAAAAAGAAAAAACTTGAGGGTGCTTCATCCTCCCGGTTGGATGTTTGGATTCAGAATTTAAAATTTTAAAAATTAGTATTTAAAATAATGATTTATTTTGAATATTTATAAGTAATAATTATCATCAAAATTTTTTTTTAAATATAATTTTTTAAAATATTATATTTAGTCTATAGAATGAAAATTTATTTGAAATATTTAAAAATAATGATGAATAATGATTATAATCAAAAACTTGTTTTGACGTAGTTTTAAGAGTATTTAAAATTAGTATTTAGAATGACGATTTATTTTGACTATTTAAATGTAATGATTGCAGTAAAAAAACTCATTTAGATATATTTATTTTTTCCATAGCGAGTATAGCTCAACTGATACTAATGATGCATAAGCATATACTCGATCAGTGGTTCGAGTTTTCGTAGTGCCCTTCACGTAGTGTTTGTTGTCTCCCTCCCAAGTATTTAATAAATACTAATATGAAATAAAAACTACTACCAAGCACCTTCAAAAAAAAAAAAAAATGCTGCCAAACATTCTCTATAGCTTTTCGAGAATTGCCGATAGAGACATATCTCCGATAAGGTTAGATATGAATTAGTTATTGAATTTAAAATTAAAAAAAAAAAACTTTGTGAGAATTATAGTAAATATAAAATTTAGTTTTCGAACTGCTTTAAATCGGTGCTAGTATCTACTTCTCCCTCTATTTGATATTCTAATTTTGAACCAATAATCAAAAAATAAAATAAGATTTTTCAACTCTCCTTTAATCTTTCATTTTCATTAATGATTTTTTATATTGTGTTTCTCTTGCAATAAATTGTGTATTGGGTTTTAGGAAACAATTCCCGATGCATCGAATTACGCGTGGCTGCTTTGATCTATTTTCAGGAATTTCAATCTGAAGGACAACCTCTTCTCTTCATCCGACGGCTCTCATTCCCACAATCATTCACACATATATTTATCTGCCACGTCGGATTTGTTTTAAGAAAGATTCAGAATCGTCAAAGTCGCCTGGACGATGGTATTCCACCAATCACAGATTCGCATTCCTGACATTGTCAGAAGTGGGTCCCACTTTGCACTGTCAAAAGAGTTTCCTACTTCGCCTTCACTTCAGTGATGAAAAGAAATTTGAAGGGCCCGTTTTGTTTGGGTGACGTTATAATCTGGCTGAATGTTTTTTTTTTAATCAATTATATATATTATATTAGTTTTTTTATATAAAAAATAATCTCTATCAGGTTAAATTAATTTTTTTTTATTATTTATTAAATTATACAAAATGACACCAAGGAGTGTTTGTTAGAGATTTTATGGACGAGTTATTTTGAGTGTTTAGTAAGTACTTGTTTGTTTGAAAGTTTTAGTTAAGTGTTTAGAAGATGTGTTATTAATTTTTGTTTAGTTGAAGGTTTTAGCAAAGTGTTTATAGAGAAGTTAAGAAAAGTGTTTGAGATGTGATATGAAGTGACATTTATGAATATTTTTAAATAAAAAAATTTGTAAATATATTTGAATAAATAAGAGAGAAAAAAGAAGTAAAAAAAAAGTACATTGCGCCACGTGGCACTGCACTGGGGGCAGCCTGCCCCCTTAATCCAGACAACGCTTCTGAAGAAAAAAAAAACCCTAAAACTAGTTTTTAACAAAAATTAACCCCATTTTAAATCTATTTTACAAACATCCCTAAAGCTTTTAACCATTTCGGTTGCATTTTTTTATTTTTAAGATTATAATAATTAGAAGTGAGAACCTCATGGTCCTTCACGGTTAACTAATATCAACTACTGATCTTTTGACTTTTGGTTACACAATTTTAAATGTTATAGATTCAATTTTATCAAATTACATATGCTAACTTGAAAAGTATTATAATTTTTATCTTAAATGTGAATTGATGTCGCATTTCTACACTTTGAATGCATTTTCTTTTGAAAAAAAGTGGGAAGGAAAACATTAATGTTATATTCAACATCAATACATAATACATCTCAGATATTTTGAGGTATGAAGTCTTGGAGACATACTTTAAGCACATATATTTCTAATAAATAAGATGTAACTTTAAAATTTAATTATATGAATTTTTCGTAACATTTATAAACTTTTCTCAAAGTATAAAGATTCGAAATAGCAAAATTAAAGAAACATCGTTTGAGAGGTCGACCAAGAATTCTAAATGGTTATGTCATAAGGTTTACATCTATTTTGCCTGAATTTTTGGTTTAGGAGAGTCAATATTATTAAAGGTCATTTTACGTACATATTCACAAATTTAATTAGAACAGTAAACAACAATTAACTATATATAATTAAGGTTATGAAAATTAAACTAACTTAGAGTGAATAATACAACAAATTAATTGAGAGAAAGTTAATATTAGTGTTGAGTTTTTGGCAAAATATTAGAAGAAGATTGTCTCACATTAGAATTGTGCAAGATTTAGACAAAATGTCCAAGGAATTGAAAAGTTAAAAGACTTGATAAAAAGAATCAGAAAGCTAAAAAGAAATGTTGTGCTTCAAGCGCTATAAAATGAGCATGGCATCCCATTCAGAAACACTTTAAGATTTGTGTACTTACTCTAGTTAAATTTTTTTTGTATTCTCTTATACATAGTGGACCAAAGAGTGTAAGTAGTATAAGTTTTGAAGAAAGTTTTTATGTAATTGGCATTGGAGAGAGAATTATGTGTGATTCAAGCAATTTAATTTTCACATAGTGAAAGTTCTTTTTTCTGTAGATTTTTCTCCGGTTTTGTAGTTTTCCACGTAAATTCTAGTGTTTTCGTTTGTTATTTTTCCTTTTAATTTCTCGGTTATTTTCTGCTTATTAGTGTGGTAATTTAAGAAAGGTTTTTTTTTTCAACAATAAGCCTATTTTGGTGAATCACTATACATCTTGTGTCAACTCTCTATCTCTTCTCTTTCTCTTTACTTTCCATTAAATACTTTGTGTACTTTCACTTCCTTCATCATCGGTATGAGAGAAAAAGTACAAAAAAAGAAGAAAGAGAGATTTTGGTCAATATCGTTGTACTCACATTCGCTCAATATTAATTCGCTTGATCATTTCTTCCAAAAGAAAGAAGCCAAGAATAAAATCTCATTGATTAAGGTTTGAACTTCAAAAAAAAATTTATAGGCTAAACATTAAAGGTTGAGTTAAAAAAAAAAATCGACCCCAAAAGATTAGCCGAAAGGGGTAAGCGTAAGGCTAGTCGACCCTTCAATCGTTGTAATAAAAATATACATCTGACTTATATTTTCTCCATTAACGAAGTAGTTTATAAAACAGCTAGATAATTTAGCAATCTACATGGAAGAAAAAAAAAAAGGTTAGAAAGTTTAACCACTATTCATAACATAACCTTATTTTGAAAGTTTAACAGCTAGAGAATTTCACGAGGACGGAAATTAATTTTGAAAGTCTCGGCCTCGACCTGCCTCGTGAACATCTCTATTCATAACATATCCTTATTTTGAAAGACAACAATTTAGAAAGAAAAAAAAGAGAATCATACCAAGTTTCATATTACAACAATAACCAACCTCATAGCTCTAGTATAGCTCTTATTTGAACAACCACTCAAATGTCTGTTTCATATGAAGAAAAAAAAAAAAAAAAAAACAAAGTTTCATCTTATGCATAAAGAGAGAAAAAAGAAGAAGCAAAAGTTTTCAAAGGCTCCTCGTGTATACTTACTATCATTTCTGTGGATAATAACGTGTCACATAATTATATATAAAAGATGATGATTTGACTAATAAGATCGAAACGATAAATTAAAGATGTGACACATTATTATCCACACAAACGAAGCGGAAAGTATATATAAGTACCCCAGAAAAGTAGACAAATTTTTGCGTCATGGATAAATTTCTATAAGTGACCTTAAACCTAAAATTGGAAAGATGTTGTAACCACTGAATCCAGCTTCTTTAACTAGCCGAGCCCACTCGTTTGGAGTCCTTTCTTTTCCACCAACAACAAGCATCATCATCATGTCGCAACATAGTTGAGTCTCCATAAAATCATCTGTTTTTTCACTGCCTACCACCATATCAATTACCATCACTTTCCCTTCATTTCCAATTGCTTCTTTGCATTTCTTTAGTATCTTCACACATTCTTCGTCATTCCAATCATGTAGTATCCACTATTTTTGTAGCATATAAAAGATTTTTAATTTCGTATCATGTATACGTACTAAAAGATAAATGGATTCAAGATGATTAATTCTAATCACATCTTTTCGCACGAAATTTTACTGCGAAATATAGAAGCAAGACATGTGTAAATGAGGTTTGAATTTTATTGATTTGTGCGCGTCTTACAATCTCCAAGGTTTCTCCTCTGATTCTTTCTCTCAAAATATCGATCTTGAAGGATTCTCTCTGACGTTATGTTGGTTTTCAATTTTTTGTTTTGTTTTTCGTCCTTTCTTTTTTCCTTTTGCAAATCATGAAGTAGAACTCTCTATTTATAGAACTCTCGTGGCCTAGTGGGCATAGGCTTTATGGGCCTTTGGACCTGATTTATGAATCTTTTGAGCCGAGGTGAGTATTTGGGTCTAAATATTAAGGTTGTGCCTCATGGACTTTTGAACCTCATGGGTCTCTGGAACAAAGTTGAAATTTTAGACATTAAAATTGAAAATTTAAAAGTCTAGGGACTAAAAAGAAACAAAGGTGAAAGTATAGGACCAAAATAGTATTTTAACCAATAAAAAAAAGGCCAAGTATTAACATTTAAAAAGAATGTTCCACATGCCAAATGCTTAGTTTACCTTTTTTTTTTATATATATATATATATATAAATTTTACATTGTTTAGAACAACCTAGAATAGTTTGTATTAAAAGTTGAAGGGTTTTACAATTTAATATTGTCTCTAATTCATTGGTATCTTTTAGGGAAGTTGTGTAATTTCTCTTTGAATGTTTCTTGGTTGTTATGTATTTTTCCTTGTATGTACTTGTGTTAATTCTTTTGTAAGATTCATTGATGAACAATTTTAGATTACATTGTTTCCTTTTTACTCCCCAAAATTTGCATGGAATTAGAGCTACTCTGGTCCTATTCCCCTACAATATGCAAAATAAGAGATGATTTTTTTTTTTTGATATATGTGTAACTGTTTAGGCTAGCTTGTGTATACTACGACTGTTGTTCTGACCGACCCAACAACATTTGGATGTCAAAAAAATCCGTTGGAAATTAATTCCTAGGAAAAATGAGAAATGAATCATCAATCCACCTTTCAAAAAAGATTGATTGTATCTCTATTTGAAGGAGTTTCTCTTAACCCTTCTGACACTCGAACTAAATGATCGTTGCGAAAATATTAAGATCTTTAAGCCACCATTAATAAACGGGAGAATGGGAAGGAGGATAATTTCTGGTATTTGGACCACCGAGAATCACTTCTTCCATAATCACGTTTCCTCAAAACCACCTTTATATTTTCTTCCTGACTACTTTTTATTCTTTTCATAACACTTTTTTATTCTCCTCATAACTATTTTCACTCACATCATACCCATTATTTTATTTTTTTTCATTATCATTCTCTTCACCTCAAACACAATTAAGCATTCACCCCATAATCATTTCCTTTCTCATTCTCCCCCTAAATTCCTAATCCTTATTCCTCTCATAATCATTCTTATTCCCTTTGCTCCGATAACCATGGTTAATATAGAGTCATTCGATGAAGATTGCTATAAGTGCCAAAAATAAACTTGGTTTCATTAATTAGAATCAATATCTCCCTTTTTAGACCGATGTAATCATATGGATATATATTCTCTTGAATTCTTAATTTTGTTAATGTTAACCTCTCTCGAAATGTCCAGTTCAAATCTTGAAAATCAGTATTTGACTCTTAATTTATTTGAGAGCAGTAAAACCTTCTATATAGAATTTGCGATCCTCTCCTCTAATTTGTACTAAAAAAAAAAAATCTCTGGAAGTGTCATCTATGTTGTAACTGCTGAGGATGTATAGAATGATCTCCATGACAGATTTTCTCAAGGAATCAACACCATTATCTGTCAAGAAATTTCTTAACTATGACAAGGTTGGGAAATTTGTTTCTATTTATTATACCAAGTTAAAAGCTTTATATGATAAATTATCCTCTTATCAATCTCCAATCTGTTGGAGATACTCACCTTGTGACATTTATCCAAATTGAAACGTGAGATTCTTCAGCACATTTATAAGATAAGGCGGACTATTTCTCTCATAGCCAATTGATTTTGAGATGCATCCACAATCAAAATGCCTATCAAAATTTATGACGTAGATTAATACACCATGTTGACCTCTCAGGATGTCACCTGTCACGAAGCCATATTTCCATATTCCAATTCAATTCAATCTCTGCCTTATGAGCCTCTTTCAATTACTACCATCATGAAATAACATGAAGGCGAACCTTTAAACCTATTTTATTGAGCTTGTCAAACATCAAATTTGTGAATTCTCCTTAAAACTGAGATCTCCAAGATTAATGAAGTTAACCTTGTTTTTCCTTAATCTACCTCATCTCTTCTGGTTAAACCAAGCACTCATCAACCATTATCGAGGTATGTGTCTTATTGCAATTTATCATCTCCTCATCATACACTGATGTCGCTAAGCTATTACTCTTTTGGTAGACCGTAGGTGGATTTATACTACGGAAATTGAGATTTGTGCTCTTGAATCCAATCACACTTGGACTATGGTCCCTCTCTCTTTTAGGCATCGTCCTATTTGGTATGAATGGGTTTACAATATCAAATACAATTCTAATGGCACTATTGAACGTTACAAAACTCATCTTGGCATTGTTGCCAAAGGCTTCACTCAACGAAAAGGTATTGCATTCACTGCTCTGAAATTTTTTTCCACGTGGCCAACTCTTTGATATGTCTCCTTATGGTTGCGTCCGTTCGTGGTTGGAATTTCCATATGGATGTTTAAAATTCTTTCCTTCATGATGATCCGTTTGAGCAAGTTTACGCACACTTTCCACCAGGTTTTCGTCGATAGGGGACACATTTGTATGTCGACTTCACAAGTCTGTCTATAGTTTTAAACAAGCCTCATTTCTTCTATCATTCATGAGTTTTGTTCTGAACAATCTCTAGTTGATTATTCTCTCTTCACCAAGGTATTTAGAGATACTTTTACGGTCATTTTGTTATAGGTTAACAACATGATTATCAAAGGCAACGATGATAAATCCATTACAGTGGTTAAAATACTTTCTTGGCTCCCATTTCAAGTTGAAAGGCCTTGATGCCTTGAAGTATTTACTTGGTGTTGAAATTTCTCTATCCAAAATTGGAATTTCCATCTTTTATTATACTCAGAAGTTGAAACTTGATCCTGATCTATTGGTGATTTATTAGAAGATCCTACTCACTATCGACCATTAATTGGAAAACAACTCTACTTAACCATTAGATATCTTTTTATGTTAGCACTTTGAGTTAATTTATGCAAGAGCTTAGAAAGCCTCAGTTAGAGGCAGTTCATCGAATAATTCGTTATCTAATAGAGTCTCTAGAACGAGGATTATTTTTGCTTTTAACCATAATTTTAGCATGATTGGATAGTGTGTGATGCGAATTGGGGAGGATGTTCTACCACTCGTCGATCTATAACTTAGAAAAGTAAGAAACATGCCATATAGTTTCCAAGTTCTTTGTAGAAGCAGAGTACAAGTCTACAACCTCCATCACATGTGAACTCACTTAGCTAAGACAATTGTTAAAAGATCTTCATATTAAGCCCTCTCAACTGATCACTTTGTTTTATGATAATCAAGCAGCTATGCAGATTGCTGCTGATTCCTATGAAAGAACCAAGAACTCTGAGATTGATCGTCCCATTGTTTGAGAATAGATCAATAGAGGAGAAACGAAGACGACTTACGTGCACACCAAAGAGCAAATTACACTCATATATTTACAAAGGCTTTAGGTCAATTTGCAAGTTATAAGCCCTTGACATCCACGATCCAACTTGTGAGAGAGTATTGGAAATTGCCTGAGTTTTACAATTTAATATTGTCTTCTAAGAAGTTGTATAAATAATTTGTTAATGTTGTCTTGAAGGAAGTTGCTAATCCTTATATGGGTTGGAATGCAAACAAATTATCCCACGTCAGTTAGAAGAGGAGAAGATCATATGAATATATAATTGACGATCACAACTATCTCCATTGATATGAGACCGATTCACCCACTAAAGACAAAGTCACGAGAGTGTATGCCCAAAGTGGACAATATCATAGAGATTCGAGTACGGTTGTCAACTTGATTACTATATACGAATATGTAAATGTTTCTTGGTTGTTAATATATTTAAACAGATCAAACAAGAAAGTGAAAGAAGTGAAGGTCATGAATTCGAGAATAAATGATTTTATAAAAACATTAATAAATTAGAGTTACCTTCAAAAGAAGTGCATCACCAAAAGGAATAGCTTCAAACATGTCTCCAGCAACATATCTCAAATTCTCTTTTCCTTTCAAATCAGCAACAACTTGTGGAAGATCAAGTACAGTACATTCAATTTCTGGAAAAGCTTCAGCAATAGCTTTAGCGACCATTCCAGTTCCACCTCCCACATCGACCAATTTGTGAATCCCATCAAACAAACCTTTATATTTCTCCAACAAAATACTTATCACCAACTTGGCATCGCTCTCCATCGATGCAACAAACACGCCGCCCTCGGTGGATGCTTTAGTCTCTATATACTCCCAAAACGACACTCCGTGAGCCGTATCGAACAGCGTGCGATCATTGCTTCGGAACCACGCCGGGAGCGAAGCTAATGACTCAATAAGGCCCGGTTCGAGCACGGAGAGCATGAAAGGAGCTATTGTCAAAGGGTTGTTTCTAACAAGAAGACGAGATGAATTGGTTAACACATAGCCGTCTTCTTCTTGGCCGCCGTTTTCGCTCACTTTTCGTATCGTAAAGAAGGCCGAGTGAACTAATACGCGCATCAGCCGCTCTATGTAGCTTGTCCTGTTGGTATGGAGTTGGAGAGCTGAAACTAGTTGAGAGAGGGGCATCGGGTTCGGCCCGTGGCGGTCGATCGCATCGGGTATGCCGAGTTGAACGGCACATTTTAGAGCTATGGAATTCAAGAACATGAAGCCGTGGTTCCATATGTGAGATTGAGCTTTCAGGATGTCGTCGTCGCTCGCAACCATTGCCATTTTTTCCTCGCCCTCCAAAATCTGTAATTACAAGTCAAGAAAAAGCAAAGTCATAGCTTTCCTATTATAAAATAATGAGTAAAATACCATTTTGTCCCTCAAAATTCGCATTTATTTTATTTTGTACGCAAATATTTAAATATCTAATTTTAATCCCTAAATTTTAAATAAAAACTTAAAAATTCACCCCAATATTAATCAATACTCTTTTAATAATAATAATTATTACTTTCACGTTTATTTTCAATTTGGTCCATAAATTTTCAAAAATCCAACTTTATCTCAAATTTCGAAAAAAAAAATTTTAAATTGATCCATATATTAAACTTAAGGTCAATATTAATCAAAATTAGCTCAATAATGTAAATACTTTTAATACAATCCAATATAAAATATGAGAAAATTTTAAAGTTAATAGAAGAAGTTTTTTTAAGAGTTTAAGAGATAAAGGATTTAAAGTTTAAAAATTAATCAAATTAAACTTTTGTAAATTTAGAGATTAAAATGAAATAAACCGAGTTCAAAAGTTAAAATGAAAAAAATTAAATGATCAAAATAATATTTTACCCTAAAATATGATCAGTTTAACTTGCTTAATTATTTATTAGTTTATATCTTATTTACATTGACTAATTTAAAATATAGACGTGCAG
>JBBMEG010000018.1:9927199-9951771 GCA_037832605.1 Cyclanthera cordifolia
AAAAAAACAAGCTTATGTTTTTAAGTTTAATGACACTTCTTTGCTCAAATATGAAAATTTGAAAATGTCACTCTAAAAGACTTTTGCAATAGGAATTTAAATCGAACCCAATTCAAGAAAAAAGAAAAAAAAAAATCTTCCAACTTTGAACCAATCAAAATTAAGTTGAGTTGATTTGATTATTGTAAGTTGTTGGATTGTTTGAATGCTCATAATTTTAACAAATTTGTCAATGAATAGGTAATTTATACTAAAATAAAAAATAAAAAACTAAAATTATATTTCAAACTATTAGGACCCAAAAAATTCTACCTTTTAACCTAGTGATAAAATATACTAAGTTAATTAAACAATTCTTGAATCTCTTAAAATATTATTTTAAACCTTTTACTTTGAATTTTTATTGTATTTTGATTCTTCAATTTTTGGTTGTTTTGTTTTATTTTACACCATAAATTAAAATAAAAAAAAAATTGTAATCCTAATTAACTTAATTAATATCAATTTTTTCAACTAATTAATCCAACTAATTAATATCATTAATTTAACCAATTAATGTCGACTGCAATTTTTTCACACCTAACTAATATCCTCCTATGTTAGTTCGGTTTGGGTGGAGGTTGGGTTTGAAAGAGTTCCAAATTTAGTGTTTGGGGTGTAGAGATAATATTTCAATCTGAACCCAGCTCAACTCGGCACGTGGAGCCCAACTACTCTCTTGAATATTTAATTCTATTTATAATTTATTAAAAAATAAGTTGTTTAACCTTTGACTCAAACCATGAACTTTTACAATGAATGAAATATTGTTTATTGTTTGCCAATTGATCTATTTAATTTATTAATTTATAGATTGTATATATTTTATTTATGCGTATTTACTTTATTGTCAATATTTAACATGTATTTTCCTCCATATATCTTGTTATTTAAATAATATTTATAATTATTTATACATATGTATTATCATAAATATGCATTTGATCTTTTTTTAATATTGTTTGTTTCACTTTATTTGATAATTGTTTTACTTTGATAATCAAAAAATATATTTTATTAATTTTCAAACAATAGTTAATGAATTTGAAAAAAAAAAAAAAATTTATATCACGCTCTTTAACAATATTTGTAATTATTTTGATCATCTAAACCGTAAGAAATTTTAGATTTCATAAATAATAACAAAATTTAAAAATAAAATTTAAATATACTATTTTGTAAATAAGGTAACAAATTTTATTTAATTAAAGAAAAGGAAAACTTTCTTATTATTTTTTAAAACTTGAAAATTGTTATTTTATGAATATTCAATTAAAATTATTATATTAATTTTTTTAATTTTTTATAAAAAACAATTTTATCCCATTATATCTCCTCACATCCCTAGCAACTAATTTTTGGTTGCTTTCTGAAAATTATGTATGTTTGCTGACGTCAGTGCTCATAATTGAATCTCTCACATCATTTAATAAAGATCAGAAAGAGACAACTATAGGTGAGAGAAAAATATATTATTTTTTAATTTAAATTTAACTTACGGTTAACAATCTACTATGGTGGCATTAATATATGTTCTAAGTATCATTAGATCATCCATTCCTTCTCATTGCTTCAATTTTTGTATAATCTTCAAAAAAAAATTATCATGTTTATTTGAAGTTCAATAAATAGTTATTCATGTACTAAAATTAAATAGGTAAGAGTTCAAATAAAACACAACTCTTCAGATTCAACATTTTTCGTAGAAAAGACTGATATGAACAAAACTGAAAGTTGAAAGACAAAAATGATATTAAAATCTAATAAAAGAAGTTTAGGTTGGTTCTCTCGGACACATCATCTATGAGGGCATCATCGAAAACACTAGGAAGCTCCACGAGTCAAATCTAGTTCTGATTCTTATTTCAAAATGAGATTTAGTTTTTTCTAACAAAATAACAATAAACTCTCTTTTCTCTTTTCATTTTACATTCCTATTCACTTAGATGTGGAATGTATACGAAGATTTTGGAATGATTTTTTAACAATAGACTTTAACTTATTTATAGTCTTTATAAACTCGAACTTCAAGTATAATTCTAATTCTAAGATAATAAATTGATCACATCTTATCTAAATAATTAAACTAACCGTGTAGTCACAATTTTTCTGCAATTTCACTTCAGAAAAAATACATGTTCTAGATTGTTCTCTATCAATTTTAGATAAAAGGTAATATAAAATTCTTTTTATCATTCTCCGATAAACATATATGATATATGATCTAAATTTTTCTTTTGAAAGATGAATAATTTAGAATTGTTTAATATTATTTAACACCATTCACTATGAATTTAATTTACTAAGTTTGTGAAGGATGAAAAAAATGTGCAACACGAGTTGTGAAAAATAAATGAAACTAAGGAAAGAGAAAGTTTAAAGAAGAAGAGAAAGATATAGGTTGGAGAGAGATGCTATTTGTTAAAATGAATGAAAAAGTCAATCTTCTCACACGAATGCGTAAGACTTCTTGCAAAGACAATTCAAGTGTTTTTTCCTAACAGCCATCTAACAAATTTCAGTTTGAACAAAACACAAGTCCAACCAACTTTCTAAACCACCTAAACCTCTAACCACCTAGGCACTGTATAAGAGATGTGAGTGTGTGTTTTTTGTAATTGTAGCCTACAAAAGTTAGAAAGCAAAATAAAAGTGCACCTGGATGTAGACTTACCATTGAGCCGAACCACGTAATTGATGTGTGTTACTTCTTTCTTCTACCTTTCTTGCTCGTATTCTTCTTCTTATCTCATGCATGTGTGTTTAGTACATAAACAAGAAATAAAAATCAAAATGTAGTTAGTAAAAATAAGACTGAAACAAAGAAGGAAATATTGGAGAATGTTTTTAAGAAACCAGAAGGAGTATTTACCTTTTTCGACTTCCTGCAATAATCAACTTTGACACCAAGATCTTCAAGAAATACAGAAGAGTAATGATTATAGCAAGAATACTGCTCTAATCACCACTAATCAAGTGTTCAAAGTTGAATCGGTGAGAAAGCAACAGTCCTAGCAAAAGTGTACTAGAACCGTCACTATCACCATAGTCAAAACTCAAAGAAGAACAATGAGGTTGAAGATCGAACGAAGTCCTGGCGAAAAATCGTCAGAACCTCGTTCGTCTCTGAACGAGAAAGAAGAGAATCGACAAATGAGCAACACAGTGAAGGATTGAGGATTTTGATCAAGGGGTGAGCAGAGATCAACATGTTGGACATGCCAATCCAACCGACAGCATGCATTCGAGGACTGGCAACATCACAACCATCCATTTCGTATGCCATGCTGAATCCTCACCATTCATTCCCTCGATTTTTGACAATAGCAAAACCGGTTCAAACCAATATCTCGGTTTGGTTCAAGATAAGTGGGCCTGGATCATTATTTTGTTTTATTTCTTCTATTTTGGGCCCAATACATATAATACTTTTGGACTTCAAACCCATTCTTATTGTTTTTGTTTTATCACTATTGATTCATCAATATTTTCGTAAGATTTATTAAAATCTTGTTGCATTAATTCGGGTTTCACTAATCCTCCGAACCTAATTTACAAGATTAAAGTTAACTCGAATAAACTTAATTCCACGACCAAGCAGCTCCTTTGTTAATTATTTCTGTCTCTCTTATGCCATATGAATTAGAAGTTTACTTCTTTTATACAACAAAAGTAAAGTGTAAAAGTCAGAATGAATTTTAATTACTTGTCAGGAATAATATTTATATAGATATCAATATAACTTCCTAACTAATTATAATTGGGAAACTAACTATACTAACTATTTACAATTATTACAACTAATCTTCAAATATCCTAATGCTCCCCCTTAGTTGGAGCACATATATCGTGAATACCCATTTTGTTAAGTAATGGAAATAATGTGCTAGTTGGAAGAGGCTTTGTGAAACCATCGGCAAGCTGTAGATGAGAGCGTATAGACAGCAATTGTAGGTGACCATCTTGAACACCATCGAGTACAAATGGGCAATCTAATTTTGATATGTTTAGTCCTCTCGTGAAAAATGAGGCTTGAACCAATGTGAACAACTACAGTGTTATCACAGAAGAGTAGGCTTTGTACATTTGGAATATGTAAATCAACTAGCAAGGATTGTAGCCATATGATTTCACATAAAGCATGAGTTAAATGCTCGATATTCGGCTTCTGTCGATGATCGTGAAACTTTTGTTTGCTTCTTTGATTTCCAAGCCACCAAGGAATCGCCTAGAAAAATACAGTAACCAGTTGTTGATCGTTGTGTATCGGGGCAAGATGGCCTAGTCAGAGCCAGCAAAGCCACACAATTGGAAGGATAAAGAAGCTTTGAGTAACCGTTCTTGTGCTGGATTGGATTTTAGGTAACGAAGTAGATAGTAGACAACAACAAGGTGTTTCTTTATTTGTTTTGGATATAAATTGGCTCAAACGATTCACGACATAAGAAATATTAGGTCAAAAGATTGTTTAAACATAACAATTTACCAATTAGGCAACGATATAAAGATGCGTCTGATCAACTTCAGACTGATGTAGTTTGAGAATGGATCCATTGGACATGACTCCGGTTTACAACCAGTTAATCATGTTTCCTCATGTAACTAAAGCGTGTATTGACGCTGAGAAATGTGAGTCCCTTGATGAGATCTAGCCAATTCAAGCCCCAAAAAATACTTCAACTTGCCAAGATATTTTAGTTTAAATTGATCATGTAGGGTGACATTTGAAGTACTCAAAATTTGTGTATTTTCACCACTAAGGATTATATAGTCAACATAGACGAGTAATGCAACAAAAGAATCACCAGATCCACGGATAAAAAGACTATAATCGGCCTTTGATTGTTTGAAACCAAAAGATAGTAAAGTGTCAGAAAATTTTGCAAACCACCATTGTGATGCTTGTTTCAAACCGCATAGTGATTTATGAATTCGACACGCAAGCTGCTCTCCCTGTCTTGGTATGATTTCATGAGAATTATATTTTAAAGGTAATGACATATAGATTTCTTCATTGAGATACCCACGAAGAAATGCGTTATTAACATCAAGTTGTAACAAAGACCAATTAAATGAAATAGCCATTGTGAGTAATACACGCATTATGACGAACTTTGCAACTGGGGAATAGGTTTCAATTAGGAAATCAAGCCCTTCTTTTT
Organism: Cyclanthera cordifolia; assembly: GCA_037832605.1. NCBI lineage: Eukaryota > Viridiplantae > Streptophyta > Magnoliopsida > Cucurbitales > Cucurbitaceae > Cyclanthera > Cyclanthera cordifolia. The sequence goes on from JBBMEG010000018.1 coordinate 9,932,401, forward strand.
GTGTATATACTTTTGCTACGAGGCGAGCCTTATAGCGCTCTATGAATCCATCTACCTTAAACTTGACTTTGTAAATCCATTTGCATCCTACAATTTTTGTAGTTGTTGGAACAGATAAAACCGTCATGTGTTATTTGCTTTTAAAGCTTCAATTTCCACACACATAGCCAAACGCCAATGTTCATAATTCACTGCTTGATGGTAAAATTGGGGTTCAAATGTAGCTGAAGAGACAGACCAAGCTAACATCATGAGTCCAAGCCTGGAGAAGTTTCTTGAAGACTGGCAAAAAGTGGCGAACACTAAAGTTCGATGGAACTGCAAAGGCAAATGGTAAGTCCTTGAACGGTCACTGAGTTCGAGTAGAGTTGGTTGACGAGGCCGTCAACAACTTAAGTGGGAGAGAATGGTCTTGCTTGTCCAGTGCGTGTTGCACATGACCGCATAACCTCTAGACCCCTTTTTATCATGCTTTCCTAGTATATAATTTGTTTTCATGTTATTGTAATTTCCTTAGTCCTTTGGAGTCGTATGACTCGTCGCCATTTTGACGTTTAAGTCCGTCACATCAAACTGGTCCAAAATGTACTATAGAGGGTATGACTCTTGAAGCTTCCCTCCTACTAAGCTATTATATGATGAATGCAAGTTAGTTGTTGTGTTCTTTATTGCATCTTGCCATATAACTTTCAAAGACAAAACATGTTTCAAAACCTTATTTCTCTCTTTTTTGAAAACATTTTCTCGTGGCCCGTGATAGAGGTTGCACCCATTTTGCCACCCGCTCCAGGTTAGAGCAGGTGCCGCACGTTCACTTTGCAACGACAACGAAGTTGAATCCTGACACTATCCTTTGACAATTTAAATAAATTTGTATTTTCACAAGTTTTCATGAAATACAAGCCAACATATGTCTCTGTCAAGAAAACGAGATTAGAAACTTTTGCAACAAAAAAATCTAAAAAAAAACCAACCTTGGCAATGAGAGTGGATAACATCTACTCTCGATTTATGATTGAAATTTTCCACGTTTTTTCAAATGCGAAAACTTGGCCACCAATTTTGTGCTGCCAATTTCTCGGTTAATTTCAGGATCACAGATTAACAACCCATCACCAATCTCTGGTTCCTCCCATCATGGAATCAATTTCAATCACAATTTCTCTGAACCTCCATTGTTGAGCTTGTAAACATCTCTCGAGTTCTCGTTATTTTCTTCTGAAATGGCCTATTTAGGGTCTCTGCCTTTCACCATCACCGCCAAGACAGAGGGCTCCGTGTTCGTTTTTGGTAAGAACTATCATCGAGATTTCTGTTCAATTAAGCAGCTGAATCAGAGGCCAGGCGAGGGATTTTTAGGGGACAAAATCGTTGCGGGAATCGGAAAATGGGCTAAGCTTCTGTCGGCTAAAGCAACCGCTTCGGGTTCTAACAGTGCCCAAAGGAGTGATGATCCTGATGAAGCAATTCAGGCCACCATTGATAAGAGCAACAATGTTCTTCCAATGCAGCATCAGCATCAGCATCTCGATCAGGTGTGTTTTTTTCTAATTCTTGTTGTTTTGGTTTTTCTTTCTTAAATTGTAATTTGTGGCTGATTCATATTTTTTACTGTCTATGAATTTGGGCTTTGTTCTTAGGTTTGGTATGTAAACTGAAATTAAATGTGATGGCACAGTTGCCTGTTGGTGATCATGATCTGCTAGCTAGCTGAAGCCCTCAAGTTATGTGATTGTACTTGTATAATCCGCAACCTCGTGTCCTGGGTGGCACAGTGGTCGAAGGCTTGAGCTTTGAAGGTGTGCTCCCTTAAGGTCTCAGGTTCCATGTCTCCATTCCTTTGACGTCTTTCGGTGCCTGGCCTATAGGCGGGTGTGGTTCCCAATGACATGAATCACTTATATATGTTATAAATGCATAAGGTTCCCCTCAGCTTTTCAACGTGAGATCCTTAACATACATTTTCAAGATGTTGTGTCTTTGGATTCACCGGTCTTCCATCTCATCTCAATTCGATTTTTATTGGACCAAATACCTATTTGAGTTTAATGAGTTTTAAAATCATATTAGATGTGTAGTTGAGATGGTACCCCATCCTATCTAGTAGAGTGAGATAGCCCCACAAAACCAAAGGGTTACAAAAGGCCTTCCAATTGGCAAAGATATGCAAGAAATCATAATTACATCCTTTTCATTGAAACTGTTAAAAGAGTTGCAAACCTTGAACAAGCATTTGAGAATACTCTCCCAAATTCTACCAGGACAAAATTGATAACGCCCTCCTGCCCGTAAACAAGAAGCATAAACCTTGATCAAGCATCAAGTATGCATATTACTGGAAAACACGTAAACAAGAAACATAAACCGAAAACCATAAGTACACTGTGATTGTTCTGCTAGGCATCATTTTACCGTGTAACCTTTACTACTATAGGCAGAGCAAATTGGAGGCCTAATATTATGCTTTAGTATGGCATTATGTCAGTTGTGTTCTTTTAGGCTTATCATTCCTGTTACTCATTCTAGATTCTTGCTTTTTCACAATTTCCATTTTAGGAGCTCAAATTTTGACACTTGAATTTCACTCTCCCGTGTTATGTAGATTGCAGAGAGAAAGAAAGATTCCAAGGAAGAGGAAGATTCAAATGAACAAACAGATAGATCGTTCCCCATTCCTGATTTTCCTTCACGTAATGATGAAAGCACTGTTGATAGTTTGAATGCAAGCCGTCCCTCTGTCAGCAACGGCAATGTAGCTGTAAGAGAGCAAGTGAATGCCGTACCGTTTTCTTCCAGTTGGGCTTCTGAGAAAATATTTAGTTCAGATCCCGAGGCTCATCTGAAAGTCAGTTCAAAGACAAAAACTTCTGATGTTCATCCAAATTCCAAAGATCAGCAAAAAGGCAGCCCAAAGACAAAATCGTCTGACTGCGTTCCTGCTTTTCTTTCCAGTAAATCTTCATATTCCACTGTAAAAGAAGGAAAGAATGAACAACCAAGTGAACCAACTTTGAAAGTTGATGGTGAGGATGTTGAAACTGCAAGTCTGGATGTCGAGCCTCCTCCTTTGGCTGGGGTTAATGTTATGAATATCATAATAGTTGCTGCAGAATGTGCTCCTTGGTCAAAAACTGGTATTTTACGATTAAGTGGATGATCTTAGCGCGGGAAATCCTTTTGGGATTGTTTTTGTTTTCTCTTCGCAAAAATATTTGACACATTTTAGGATTCTTATGATTGTGCTTTTGGGGAATATTTAAAAGCTATACTCAATTTTATGTTTAATACTTTAATCTGTAAGTATTTAACTTAGTAGGGAAGAATGTTAAGAAAAGCATCAATTGGATAAAGATCTAGGTACTGTTCTGCCTTAGTCATGGTACTTTGATTATTGTTCCAGCTGTATGAATAAGTCTCGAGTTTGATCTGTACAAAACATGATCATCTTCCGTCAGTTGCACCAATTAGATAGAAGTCAAGAACACAGTAGTACAACCTATAAAACTGATCCTATATTAATAAGGTCGTTAGTTGCACCAAATATTTCAAAGCCTTTTGTTACCTGTCAAGTTTTACCTTGGCCCTTTATGAATATGATTTGATTATTGTTGTTAATTCATTTGACCTCTCTGTAAACAATACAAAATTTGTATCTATGTCTCTACTCACTCTGCTTCTACTTTCATGCTCGTCATTTTTTACAGATTATGTACTGATTATTTGAAGATTTCTTATAGGTGGGCTTGGAGATGTTGCTGGCTCTTTACCAAAGGCTTTGGCTCGTCGTGGGCACAGGGTGATGGTAGTACTTTTCACTTTTATTTGTACAAAAAATCTTCTTTTACTTCACAAACATTTTTTTCAATTAGTTCTTTTTGGCTTACTTGAAAAGAAAAAAAAACAGACGCATTTGACAATCTTACTGTAAATACCAATGTTAGCTCCATTGTCTTAAAGTAAAAGGAATTACTTTGTTTAATAAAGGATAATAATAGTAATAAAGGAATTACTTTAATTATTTACACTAGTCTCAGCTTTGGTACCCATATATTGCTTTTCTTTGTAGGTTACAGTACCTAGATACGCAAATTATGCCGGCCTCCAAGATACAGGTGTTCGGAAAAGATATAAAGTGGATGGACAGGTATGCAACAACTTTACGTTGACTTAAAAACTCTGTTAGATTTTTCTAGCCTTTCGTGATTTTCTTCTAATGTTGCAGGAACACGAAGTTGCATACTACCAGACATATGTAGATGGTGTTGATTTTGTTTTCATTGACAACAACATGTTTCTTAACTGGGAGCAGAATATTTATGGAGGAAACCGTGTGGTAAGATGATGAACCATTTAAATGCCATGAAAATCTTGTCACGTGACCATTGATTATCTTCAATTTCATAGTCTGTGCATGTGGCCTCGTTTTTATGCAGAATTACAATGGTGGTCTATCCAACTTAACCAAAAATATGAAACAAGAGTAGTTAACCTGCATAAATGTTTGCTCATGAAAGAGCTTGAATCTCCCTACTCCAATTAGTGTTGATCTCAAAAAAATTTGACTAGAAATATAACAGTTTAATCTTTTTTAGATTACTACGTTTCTTTACTTCGTAAATTTTGGTCTTTACCACTAGCGCAGTTTAGGGGGTGAGATAAAAATAATAGTTAATTAATTGTGACGATGTTAACAATATATTTTTTTTTTCGGAAATAGGTGATGATAATATTAAGATTATTAATATCGCTGTTATAGCCTATAACATCGATTTTTCTGATATCTGTTACAATAATTGTCTATAAAAAGGTTGCAAAATCTGTCGTTTTGGCTTTCTGCTGCTTGCTATGGATTTTTTGAGGCCTTCATTAGCATTCTTGATCGAATTTTATTACTCTCCAAATTATTATCCAAGCAATAAATACTATCATTTTCAAGTATTCAAAACATGCCCTTCTGTTCTTTGTTTCAGGATTTATTGAAGCGTATGGCACTCTTTTGCAAGTCAGCTATTGAGGTTAGACTGACTAAAGTGCATACAATTTTTAAAGGGTTTCTAATTTTGGGAAGAAATAAAAATGATTGCTTTTATTTCATATACTGAACCAAGATACAGGGTTTCATCTACCAGTAAGAAAAAAAAAATTTCAGAAATAAATAATAAAGATACACAATATAATACACAACGTATACAAGAAAAGTTAATTTCATTAATGCAATAGAGTTTACTAAAGGGAGGGACAAGTAGCACAAGAATGAGTATAATGTGACAAAATGATGTATAGAGTGTCCCCAAGGGGTGGCACAGTCGTTGAAGGCTTGACCTTTTGAAGGTGTGCTCCCTCAAGGTCCCAGGTTCGAAACCCATTCGTGACATTAATTTGTAAGCACCTCCCGTGCTCTATTCCTTCGATGCCTTCCGGTGTCTGGCCTAGGACGGGTGTGGTTACCCTGGGATATAGTGGAGCAAAACTTCGATTTCTCAGTTAAAAAAAAAAAAAAAATGTATAGAGCTTACACCAAGTGCCTGCTATGAAAAGAGAGAAAAGTGTTGGGTAGGGACCAGTCAGTCAGTTCTGCTCATAAGAGAAAGCCAGTCAACTAATTCCTTTTATAAGATTCTTCTCAAGGATAGGTCCCGGAATCTTGCGTTGCTTGACTAAAGGCTGGCTATTGTTTATTTAGCATCTGTAAAGAGAGAAAAGTGTTGGGTAGAGATCAGAGCATAAAGACATTTTCTTCTTGGTTTTTCTTATGCTGTTTGTAGGGCATTTTGGTGAAGTGGGACAAGAAGGATCTTTAGACTTAGAGGGCTGAAAGATTTTCAAAAAGGAAATTTGGGAGGTTCTTAGGTTTAATGCTTTTTTATGGATGTCTGTCCATCTGGATTTTTGTAATTATCAGCTTGGTTTATTTCTTTTGGATTGGAATTGAAGTTGTAATATACATTCCTTTTATGGGCTTGTTTTTTTGTATGCCCTTGTGCATTTCGTTCATTTTACTTGGCGTAAAACTCGATTTCTTGAAGAAAAAAAAAAAAACCAACATTTAGGTTATTTTCTATATTTTTGAGTTGCTATTTGTCAATAACATTCTCTCTTTTTGTGTACATCTAAATTCTGATAATATATTATATGAAAGTAATAGTTTTCCTCCTGTTTTCCTAGGTTCCCTGGCATGTTCCATGTGGGGGTGTATGTTATGGAGATGGAAATTTAGTTTTCATCGCTAATGATTGGCATACTGCATTGCTACCTGTATATCTGAAAGCATATTATCAAGACTATGGTATGATGAAATTCACGAGATCTATCCTCGTCATACACAACATAGCTCACCAGGTATTTTTAATTTGATTCAATCTATCTTTCTTTCCATTATAAATGAAGCTCAAAACTTATCCGTCAATATGTTAGTGTGAAGGAAAATATAATTAGATAAAATTACATTTTTGTTGCTTTCCAATGAAAATTTATGTAAATGCTCCTCAAATGTTTTCTTCTTTCCTAACATTTCCTCTTTGGCTCGCCTCACATATTCCAACCATGCTTCTCGCCTAGACTATAGTTCTTTGGATGGTAAATTATGTTGCTTAGACCTTTTCTTTTTTAGTTCAATTATGGTTAGAAATTAAAACCTGATCGCCATTATCCCATATTGAGAAGGTAAGAAGACCTCTTAGCATTTATATGATAGGTCAGCTGCTCTTCTCATTTCATTGTCAATTCGTTTTGAGAGAGACGGGAGGTCTAGTGGAATTGTTTCATCCCCAATATAAATAATAATGATTTCCACTTCGACAGACATTCTCAAATTTATTTATTTTAGTTTAAGAGCAGCTGATGAATCAAGAGGATTAGCTTTTCACTAGGGATCTGTCCTGTGCATATTGCCCTCGACGTTTTGTTCCAGCCAGATTTGTAGTTTGTTTTTTCATGTTTTCCCCCTTTATACAAGCTTCTAGAGTGTGTGTTATTTTGTGGGTATCAAATGATAGTTGTTCCTTTTGTTAGACATAAACTGAATAATTTGACAGCCAAGAAAAAAAAGTGAAAAGATTTTTGCAGTATATTCAAGGGTTTCCTCAGATTTAGAGTGGTTTTAATATGCCGACCAAAGTAGCATAACCAGCATGAAGTAGTGCGGGCAAGAGGATCATGAGTTCAAATCTCTTACTTCAAATGTTGTGTACCCAACAGAAAGTTTAATATGGTTTAAGTCTCTAAATAGATTTTCTTTGCATCAATCACATTTTAGACCTGCAAAAGAACTGACATTTGTAGTTCACGACATATATATATATTGATCCTGCAGGGACGAGGGCCGGTCGAGGATTTTTATAATGTAGATCTTTCAGAAGACTATATTAATCTTTTCAAGTTACATGATCCTGTTGGTGGTGAGCACTTCAATATCTTTGCAGCCGGTTTAAAGACAGCGGATCGAGTGGTCACAGTTAGTCATGGATATGCTTGGGAGCTTAAAACATCTGAAGGAGGTTGGGGTTTACATGGAATAATCAATGACATTGACTGGAAGATGAGGGGAATTGTGAATGGGATTGATTCAAAAGAGTGGAGTCCACAGGATGATGTTCACCTCACATCAGATGGTTACACAAACTACTCACTAGAAACACTTCAGACTGGCAAACCCCAATGTAAAGCAGCTCTGCAGAAGGAGCTCGGGTTACCCATTCGCGAGGATGTACCTCTAATCGGTTTTATCGGGAGATTGGATAACCAGAAAGGAGTTGACATAATAGCTGAGGCCATTCCATGGATGATGGGCCAGGACGTCCAACTAGTCATGTTGGGTACTGGCAGGCAAGATTTAGAACAAATGCTCCGAGACTTCGAGAACCAACACCGTGACCAAATCCGGGGATGGGTCGGTTTCTCCGTCAAGGTGGCACACAGAATAACAGCTGGCATAGACATCTTGCTCATGCCATCAAGATTCGAACCTTGTGGGCTGAACCAACTATACGCAATGAACTATGGCACAATACCAGTTGTTCATAGTGTTGGGGGTCTAAGAGATACCGTTACACCTTTTGATCCATTCAATGAATCAGGACTCGGGTGGGCTTTCGATAGCGCCGAGGCTAGTAAGCTAATACACGCACTAGGGAACTGCTTACTGACGTATCGACAATACAAGAAGAGTTGGGAAGGACTCCAGATAAGAGGAATGAGCCAAGATCTAAGTTGGGACCATGCTGCCGAGAAGTACGAAGAAGTTCTCGTGGCTGCAAAATACCAATGGTGATGTGTAAATATTGGAATCGGTCAGGATTATGAGTAATTTTTGATTTCTGATTGTTTGAAATGAGAATCATTTCTTCCCCTTTTCATACACCTTATCAGGTTAGTGTTATGCTGCTGCTACAATAAGATTCTCTTACTTATATGTCTAAGTAATTTAATGTTGTTCGAAGCTTTTCATGCTCAACATAATGATGTAGAATAAACTTTAGTAAACTTTCTTGGAATACAATCCTTCTTTCCCGATTCCAGTTCGAATGTTTCGATCTATTTACCGAGGAAACATTGTGTTTGAACTACGATAACAAACAACTTCATTAACCTCTTTTGTTTTGGAAGAATGTTCAGAACGGTTCATGTTTTAATATTTTTGACATACTGAGATTTTAATCTATACGACAGACTTTAGTGTAAAATATAATTTTGGGTAAAATACTATTTTCGTCTTTAACTTTCACTTTTATTTTATTTTCATCTTGAATATTTAAAAGTTCAATTTCAGTCTCTTAACTTTCAGGTTTGTCGGTAAGACTTAGAATTTTCTTTTTTCTTTTCCTTTAAGAAAATCACTATCTTTCTCCATAGATTTTAAAAATGCTATTTTCACTGTGTTATAATGTTGTTTTCACTTTGTGTTAAAATTATTAACATTATTGAACAAATTTCAGTTACACTATGTAAAATAATGATAAGTTATCATTTAATTTAAAAAGTGAATAAATCTTTAGGTCTACACGATTTAGATTTTCAAACTTAACCCAACATTTGTTGAATTATTAAAAAAAAAAAAACCATTCAAACAACAATTTAGTCATTTTTTGTATTTGATTAATCAATAGATGGTTAAGGTTATGAATTTTGAATTTCTGCAGTTTAATTGATCACACTGTGTATTTCAAATAATATATGTTTATTATTATAGGAAAAATATATATAAAGAGAAAAAAAAAGTAACATTTAGGAATAAGATTTTTTTTTTTTTTTTTTTTTTTTTTTGTGAATATCTCAATGGTTAGAGACATATTTATTCAAACAACATTCCTTTTTGTGTGTTGATAGAACATAATAGAATATTATTATTGCTCTCTTGAAAGAAATAAAACTGTAAAAGAAATTATTTTGATTCGACTTTAAGCTTCTCACACTAACATGACAAAACGTGCGTTCATGTCGACGAATCTCGGTTTTTAATGATGTTTGTATCAATTATTTGTCGCTTTTTCATTCAAAACATAAATGTGAAGATGTTTTTTAATAGTTTTTAAAGCCAATGGTATTTTTGAAACTTGTTAAAGTTCATGTACATTTTGAAACCAAACGTTCACGACTTCCATCCAAATTTAACAACGGATGTTTTGAAATACTTTGTAAAATTCAGAGGTGTTTTTGAAACTTTTCAAAGTTTAGAAGTAGTTAATGTTGTTAAGAACCCTTAAAGCTCAAGATATGTTTGAAAATTTAGCCAAAATTTAAATATACCTAATTCCCATTATTTAAAAATCGAAAAAGGAAACAAAAACTTTAGGTCTTGTTTGTTAACGTTTTTGTTTCCAATTTCTCGTTTATTAGTTCTTGTTTCTTTTTTTTTTTTACATGAAATAAGAATGAGTTAGTTCTTTATTTTACTGTTTTTTTTATAGTTGTAAAAAGTTGAAGTCGTGTAGTATAAAAATGTATAAGATGCATTAAAGTGTAATTTTAAAAACTTACATAATCTAATATAAATAAATATTTTATCAAAAAGTACAAATAAATCTCAATATAAAATTAACAACAAATTTAATATGTTATTTTTCGATTGAGTCGACTTTATAAAATGATGTACACTCAAATATATAACTATGATATTACTTTTAAAATTGTGTAATTTTACAATATTAATTAAAGTTACATGGAATGTAAATAAATGATTTTTTTTTTTTTTAAAGAAAATGTATAACATGCATTATAGCCAATAAAAAAAATTATTAAAAACTGTGCATTATCTAATATATATATATATAAAACTGGAATCAAAATTAATAAAAGTTATACTTTGTTGATGTGGACTTAATTAAGTGACATTTTTTTTATGTATTTCAAAATCTTACCTATTCAAATATATTGTACACTCTAAATTTTAGTATATAAACATACAAATTAAAATAATATTGCAAAATATTACTAATTCAAATATATTGTATATTCTAAATAATAAAATTCATACCATACATGAAATTTGAAAAATTAAAAATTGAAAATTAAAATAATACATAAACATACAAATTAAGAGAATTTAAAAATAGCCAAAGCGAGCATAGTGTCACGGTCTTGCTTGTCCAGTACGTGTTGCGGCATGAATCTCTAGACCTTTTTTTATCCTGCTTTCCTAATATAGGATTTATTTCATGTTATTATAATTTCCTCGTCATTTTGGAGACGTATGACTCCTCGTCATTTTGACGTTCAAGCCTGCCACATCAAAAATGTGCCAGAATGTACTATAGGGATATGACTCTTGAAGCTTCCCTCATACCTAGCTATTATATGATGCATGCGATCTAGTTGATGTGTCCCTCATTGTATCTTATCATATAACTTTCAAAGACAATGAATTTCAAAAGCTTCTCCTCCCTTTTTCGAAAAATCATGAGACCCGTGATAGAGGTTGCACTAGCACCCATTGTGCCACCCGCTCTGCGATTTTTGTTTGGCTGACTTGCTTGTCGGGTTAGAGCCGGTGCCTCACGATCGCTATGCAAAGACAACGAAGTTGGATCGTGACAGTTGGTATCAGAGCTTTGTTAGCTCCATTTGAAAGTTTCCGCAAGAATATCCGAAAAGAAAATGGTGGAGTTGGAAGAAGAGATGCTCTATCTGAAAGAGCTCTCAGACACTGTTCGGTTCTTAGAATCTCACCTGGAAGAGATTAGTTCTAAAGCCGACATGGTTGACGCGATAGCTGGTCGCATAGACGGAATGCTCGTCCAAGAGTTAATGATGAGGGTCGAGAACCTCGAAGACAAAACCTCACAACTCGATACGTTCGAGCATGGTGACACTTCATTGATCTCTGTTGCCCATATGGAATAACGCATTGAGAAAATTGAAAGCGCTTAGAGGTCGATTGGACGATTAGTCGCAGACCTTTACAAAAGTGTCAGAGCGTCACTCGATGACCTTAAGACTGAATTGGGCGAGATAAATTCCCGTATAAACCTCACCATGATGGCAATGTGTAATCAAGCCTCAAATAGAGGCGTTGTTTAATTGAACAAGATCAAGGTGCTAGAGCCGAAGCATTTCTGAGGCACTCGAGATGCCTAAGCTTTGGAAAACTTATTGTTTGACATGGAGCAGTATTTCAAGACTACAAACATTGCCGTCGTAGGTCACTCTAACGATGATGCATGTAGGCGACGACGCCATATTGTGGTGGCGGACGAGATATATGGACATCCAAGAAGTGAGATGTACCATCAACACATGGGAAAAGCTGAAGCAAGAGTTGCGGTCTCAATTCTTTCCCGAGAACGTTGAAATCTTGGCAAGACGTAAGCTGCGTGAACTAAGTCATACAAGGTGGATCCGAGATTATGTCAAGCATTTTACGGGGCTAATGTTAGGCATTCGAGATATGTCAGAGAAGGACAAAATCTTTTATTTTGTTGAGGGACTACAATCGTGGGCAAGGTCAAAAGTTTACGAACAAAGAGTTCAAACCTTGTCAGAAGCCTATGCAGCTGCTGAACGGTTGTTTGATTTGAAAGTCGATGACAACAATGGAGGAGTAGGCCAGATACTTGGAATATCCGCCGTAATTCTCCCGATAGTGGAGGAGCAGACCCATCAGGGCCAAGTAAAGAACCAGGGTCGTCATCAAGAACAAGGCGAGAACCTCCTCCGTCGACTGGTTATAATCGAGGGTATTTTAGTTGTTTTCTCTACAAAAGCCCCAACAAAATATCTTAATGCCAAAACCAGCCAGCTCTTAATGCTCTGCAAGCGTCACCGAGAAAAAGACAAGGGTCAAAGAGGACGTCGAAGCTGAAATGAGGCAACTAATAGCCCTCGAAGAAGAATAAAGAGAAAACTCTCACGTCAGTGCGCTCTAGTATCTGTCGTCCTTGCAAAAGAATGTTATTGAACGAAATGAGTGATCAAGCAAAGACCTTATGTATGTCGATGCATGGATAAACCATCAGACAATACAAAACAATGTGGTTGACTTCGATGCCACCCACAGCTTTATGTCCAAAACGGAAGCAAGATGTCTGAATGTAAGCTGGATCCCAACAACCCATGGAAGGACAGATGAAAGTCGTCAATTCTACATCCCTACCCATGTCAAGACTTGCGAAGAGCGTGGGCGTCAAGTTGGGTGCTTTGACCGGCAAGGTTGACTTTGTGATTGTCAAGATAGATGACTTTGATGTCATATTAGGGATGTAGTTTCTTCTCAAGCACAAGGTCATTTCCATACTACTCAGTGAATGTTTAGTCACCACCGGGTCCAACCCCACGATCGTGAAGACCAAGATGAAGCACTCGAGTAGTGGGCGTTTGCTATCGACCCTCTAGATGAAAATGGAGCTCAGCGATGGCATAGACAACTAGTCTCAAGTCGAGAAGTCTTCCTCAAAGGACAAGAGACAGAAGTTTGTGATGAGGCAGAAGTTTCCCAATGATGTGCTCATGGGCACAAGTGTCAGGGTCAACCCGAGGCAACACCATCTTGAAGAGAGCAGTTTGTCGGTTCCTCTGTGCAATGCCTTTGAAGTCTTAGTAGAAATGACAGACCAAACTGACATCAAGAGTCCAAGCCTGCGAGAGTTTCTTGAAGATTAACGAAGAGTGGCTAACGCTAAAGTTCGTTGGAACCGCAAGGACAGATGGTGAGTTTTCAAACAATCTCTGAGTTCGAGTAGAGTTGGTTGACGAGTCCGTCAACTGTTTAAGTGGGGGAGAAAGTCACCGTCTTGCTTGTCTAGTGTGTATTGCACATGGTCGCATGAACCTCTATGCCCAATTTTATCATGATTTCCTAGTATAGAATTTACTTTTCATGTTATTGTAATTTTCTTTATTTTTTGGAGTCGTATGACTCCTCGCCATTTTGACATTCAAGCCTGCTACATCAAAATATGCCAGAATGTACTACAAGGGGGTATGACTCTTGAAGCTTCCTCCTACCAAGATGTTGTACGATGAATGTAATCTAATTGATGTGTCACTCATTGTATATTGTCATATAACTTTCAAAGACAAAATATATTTCAAAACTTTCTTCCTCCCTTTTGCAGAAACTCTTTCACGAGGCCCATGATAGAGGTTGCACTAAGACCCGTTGTGCTTCCCGCTCTGTGATTTTTGTTTGGCTGACTTGCTCGCCGGGTTAAAGCATGTGCTTCACGATTGCTTTGCAAAGACAACGAAATTGGATCGTGACACATAACTCAGTTTGCATTAGATATGCACTAGCATCCGCTCGATCTGTGGTTCGTGTCCCCTAACCCCCAATGTTGTACCTAAAAAAAAGAGAATTTAAAAATATATAATATAAACATTAAAAAAAAAAAAAAATCAATGTTATTACTCAAACCGCGACCATGTAAACAACAAAAAATAATATTTTATTGACTAAAACACCAACAAATCGAATCAAGAAACAATAATTACCAAACAAGTCTGTTCCTAAAAAAAATAAGAAACATAGACGGGAAACAGGAAACAATAACGTTATCAAACGAATCCTTAATAAAAATGCAGCTTTCATACCACAAAGAAATATATAGGAGGATGTTACCAAACAAGTCTTTGATAAGTACGTGAAGGAGTTATAGTAATAACTTTTTTTGATATATTCTTTCGTTGTCATTATTATTTATCACTTTGTTTCTTTAAATTATTTTGTTTTGGATAATTTTTTAAATATCTAATTTATGTAAATAATGGTAAAATTTTCTAATTTGCTAATGTATCGAATTATATATTTTCGATCAATTGGTCATTGTATTTTTCAAATGTCTTAGTCTATGTAAATTGATATCTAATTATAAATTTGAAGTAATTTTCGATAGAAACTTGGTTTAATCATAGTTTTTTATAAATAAAAACCGTCAATTCAAAATAGAAGTTAGAAATTAACGTAAAATAAAAACTTGGTGACATAACTAATTCATGTATTTAAAGAAGAACATGAAAATCATTATTTAGCAAAAGACTTTAATACCCTTTATGGAATACAAAATTATTAATAAAAACTCATCAATACCATATGCCTTCCGCGAAGAACACGAACCTAGAGATCTCTTTCATTATCGTCATTGAACTCGTTTCACGATCCATCTTCAAATTCCAAAGATGCGGCGAGACCTTGCACTATCATCGATAGAGTCTACCAAACCGAGTCTTCTTCTTGAAAAGCTCATATCCTCTATTGTTGTTGTCCACCATTGATTGCCATATCTTCCGACAACTTCTTTCTCAAGCATCACCATGAAGATAAGATGGTTACTAGATCGCCATTGTAGTCATCGTCTCCAATTGACGTCGACTAAGGAAAGCAGTACACCAACGACATTGAGAAACTCTGTTTCGCAAGGAAACTGAAGCCGCCAAACATATTTAAGAAAAAACCTGAAGTGAAAGATGACTTTATTTACAAAATGTCATTACAACGTGTATTATCCTAATATTATCATAATACAAAATTACATATATATATATATATACACAGTATTATAAATTTATTTACATGTAATATGTGAACTACCCAAAAATTACTGCTTCTTTAATATAAAACGTCAATCATAAGATTTAATATTAATATTATGTACGTGGACCCACTCATTAGTATGAAATTATAATGCAAATACAATATTAGAGCTGCTAACCTATTATTGGTGTCATGATATTATAATAAAATATCATCAAATATATCTATTCTAACGTGAGTATTTAATAAGTATTCATGATAATATTTCGTAGGTTTTTAAATACACAGTAGTAATAACGATATACTATAATACATATTATATTATGACAGGTTATTGAAGTATTATATTATATAATACCTAATATATAATGTATGATTATTGTAATAAAGGGTTGGGATTATATACTTGCAATAGCATAATATTATTATATTGGAAATATAGTATCATAAATACAATGTTGTAATATTATTATATTATAATATTTCAAATGTAATTAGTTTTTTTTAGTACGATAAAATAAGTATTATTAATTTATAAGATATAACATAATACATTTTCTAATAATACAATATTATTATTCAGTATTATGTTTTATAAAACTTTTTTTTCGTCTTTCATACCAAAAAACTTATGATATCTAAATTAGAGGTTCTTATTAGTTCACTGTTATTTTCGTCAAGGAGTGATGTAGAAATTCATATAAATAAAAGGACAAAATTGGTATTTAGAAAAATTTAAATATAGGGAATATTAATTATATATATATGCAAATAGTTTGAATGTTGTATACAAACAAAAATATTACGTAAAAGTTGAATATCTAGCACAATTCCTCTAATAAAAAAAAAAGAAACGATAGTTAAAATATCATTTTAGTTTTTGAATTTTGAATTTTGCTCTATTTTGAGATCTAGATGTTCAAATATTCAATTTTAATCTTTAAATTTTGAAATTAGTTCTATTTGATCATCATGCACTTTAAAATGTTCGATTTTAGTACTTAATTTTAGAAAAATAATAATAATAAGTTATTCTTCATATAAAATTTTGAATATTTTTAAAAACATATTTCTATATAAATTTTAGAAATATGTTTATTTTTTGTATTAAAATGTTAAAATTATTTAATACCATAGACTTATTTTAAAAAGAAAATCTAATAACTTAATAAAATATTAAGTGCTGTTTTAGTTCAAAGAGTAGGGAATCAAATGTATTGCTCTCAATTTATAACTATACATCAATACAACAAAAAAAAGAAAAGCAAAGCACTTTGGATAACTTAGTCAAACTCTTAATCAAGGAATAAATTATTACCAAACTTCTGAGATATATATATATTTGCTAATATATACTTAGCTCTTAAATCAATGTCTACAAATTGCTATATAAAAACTTCAATATCCAAATATTTAAATCTTATTATCACATTTTTTTAGATCACACAACAATTAAATCAACTATTTATTCATTTTTTCGATAGTTTTGATTCATACACATTAGATACACATGACAATCATTGTATGCACGAGTGCACACCAAAGCGCTAACACGTTTAACATGCACCTCTTTGTTAAGGATTGTGTCATAACAGTATAGTAGTTTATAATTTAAGAATAATATTTAATATATGACATTTAATGATATTTTCAGTTATTAATAAATGTTATTATTTTCATTAATTGCACATTTAAATTATAAACAATTATTTCGCCTTATCACATTGATTGGATTAATGACGATATGTACAATGGTTAATTAGATGAACAATTGGACAAGTACGTGTAATATATAAGTGAATCTAGTTCTAAATTAATAACATAAAACGACTATAGTATATGAAGACATGTTATAAACATCTTAAACCTGATTGTTGGGCGCCTAAGTTCTGGTGACACTGTTGGTACGATCCACATTCCAATGGTTATAAACATCTTAAACCTGATTGTTCATGATGTGAAGACATGTTACTGGGTATGCCTATGTGAAAGAAGTTTTTGTATAAGGCTGGACCAGAAATATTATGATTGGTCTAGTAGTTCGGTTATCATCCCACGTTTCTTTGGGTGCATACTCAGTTTTCAAAAGCAATTAAGGTTTGCAAGTCTGATAAAACCCCTGAACTTCAATTCAATGATTTCTTTGCTTCTACTGATACGGAGCACCAATTTCATGTGTTGAATGTCCTCAACAAAACTCGGTTGTTGAAAGGAAGGGCCACCATCTCCTCAACGTAGCAAGAGCTCTTTACTTTCAGTCTAAAGTGTCTATTCAGCTATGGGGAGAATGTGTATTAACAACAGCCTTTTTAGTCAATCTTGTTACAAACCCATTGCTGGCAAATAAGACACCTTATTATATATTACAACAAGTTCTATATTACACTATGCTTCGAACCTTCAGTTGTTTTTGTTATATATGCATCAGCCCTACATGCTCAACGTTTAAAGTTTGACCCAAGAGCAATGACTTGTGTATTCATTGGATACCCACCAGGCATGAACGGATACAAAGTACTAAATTTATTAACTCGAAAGGTTTTTGTATCAACAGATGTTAGTTTCATTAAAGATCAATTTTCTTTTTCATAATAAGGAATACACACATATTCAAGAGGATGTATTTCTATATGTAGTTTTGCCTCTACCCATTTCCAGCTTCCAAGAAGTTTGTGTTCTACAAGAAGCCATAACTAATGCAAACCAAGATGAGCTGGTGAATGAACAAGAAGCCTCAACAGACAGTGCACAAGGGATATCAGATAACATTGAAGTTAATGTTGAAAACACTTAAATACAACAATAGTTTTCCACAACAGTTTTCAATCTTACTATTGCAATTTACTTCACCATATATCCTTCCCTACCAATATACCAATACCATACCCTATTTAGAATCACTTGTCCTACAAACACTTATCAAAATCCACCCTAAACTACATACTCCAAGTATCAATTGCATATGAACCATCATATTTCCATCAAGCTATTAAAATTTCTTATTGGCGCAAAGCAATGGATGATGAAATTGCAGCTATGGAGCGTACAAAAACTTGGTCAATAGTGTCATTACCCTTGGATCGTCATGTCACTGGATGCAAATGAGTCTACAAGGTGAAGTATAACTCTGATGGAACCATTGATAGGTATAAAGCACACCTCGTTGCTAAGGGATATACAATCAGCAAGAAATGGTGGACTACATGAACACATTTTCTTCTATTGCAAAGGTCATAACAGTTATGTTTTTACTAATCTTATCAGTTTCATTCAATTGGCACATCTTCCGAATGGATATTAGTAATGTGTTCCTTAATGGCGATCCTTAATGGCAATCTATTTGAAGAAGTATATATGCAACTTCCCATGGGTTATTATGAATCCTTCAAAACTAAAACAAATAATCTCATGATGTTCAAACTACATTGATCAATTTATGGCAAGAAAAAAGCTTCAAGGCAATGGTTTCATAAGTTTACTAGTGTCTTTAAATCAAATGGTTTCATACAATCTAAGGCTGATTACTCCATGTTTACATAAGAGAAATGAAGTAGTTTTGTGGCACTCATAGTATATGTGGATGATATCCTTCTTGTTGGGCCATCCTTGGTAATCATTGATGAAACAAAAAGCTTGTTAAAGGCAACATTCCTTCTCAAAGACCTTGGAATAGCCAAGTATTTTCTTGGCCTTGAGTTACTTCGTTCAACACAAGGTATTCTCATCTCACAAAGGAAGTATTGCCTTTAAATCCTAGAAGACAACGGTGTCTTGGCTTATAAGCCGGGTTTTCAGCCAATGCAACCTCATGCCAAGCTCACAACTACCTCAGAAGAACTCTTATCAAAAGAATCAACACATTCGTATAGGAGATTATAATCAGTCGACTACTATACTTACAAATATCTAGACCAGACATATACTTTACTTTACATAAGTTAAGCCAATTTGTTGCTGCCTCTCGTACAAAATAGCCTCCAATTACTTGGTAAGGTATTTGTAAAACAATCCACCACAAGTTGTAAATTTCCAATTCAATAATAATAATAACAACATTTTGATTTGATTGATTAGTTGCAAACCCAATTCAATAACATTTTAAAAAAGTGATTCAATCATTTGAAAAGAATAAATAGTTAAAAAAAAAAAAAGAATGGGATGGTTTAAAGTAAGCTTTTTCTTTTTGTCTGGTGTTAGTAACAAATGGTGACAGAAACATGAGGGGCTGACATTCAACAATCCATACTTTCATAAATAATGAAAATCTGAGTTAAAGAGAAAAAGAAAACAGACACAAACAAAGAAATGAAAAGCAATGTGATTAATGGCACCACGTGACTTGGGCCCCACAAAAGAGGCAGCCAATGTCCAACATTATTCGGGAAAATATATACTTATTATATTATTTT
>JBBMEG010000018.1:9979415-10007956 GCA_037832605.1 Cyclanthera cordifolia
TGTTTTGCAGGCCCTTTCGTCCTCAACCAAATAAATCGTACTGTGGATAGACCGTTGACCATTTTTCGGCATCAACATTGAGAAATAAGAGTAACCATAAACTTAAAAGATAATCACATAAAGATTTTAAAATTAAATCAATTATCTTTGGAAGATTTTTTATGGGTTAATTTTATGAAAATATTTAAATTGGAGTTCATATAAAAATTAGAATATTTTTGGAAAATATTTGGGAAATATTTAAAAGGGTTAGTTCTTGTGTAATCAAAGATTTTTGAAGATCAAGAAGATGAAGAACCAAGATATGTCTTCGAGTACTAAATGTAATAGGATTGCATTTTTTTAATTTTCTAGAAATATGTCAAATATTAAATCGGTCAATTACTTATTTAAATTATATGTTACTTGTTTGCATGTCATGATTGTTGCATAAAGTATCTCATATAGATTTAGACTACCACCATGGGTTAAAAAAATTCATGCATCTTAAATAAGTGTTAAAGATATTAGATATATTGTAATAGCCCGAGATTTCCTTCCTATAGTTAAATGTTAGTTTTTGGATTTATTGAGACTCTTGATATATAATTTTTAATTTAATTTAAGCTTTATAGGACCTAAATGAGTTATATCCCGAGAGGGATAAAATTGAAATTAGGAAAAAGAGGTTAAAAATGTCAATTTTAACCCTATGAACATTTTGGTAATTTTTAGGAAATTTATGGACGTATATATAAAGACAAACAACAGCTTTAAGGTTAATCATTTGAGAAATCATTGTTTTTGTGAAATTTTGCACCGTCGATCTTGTTTTCATCGTTTTTTGACAAGGCCTACGTTAGGGGTGGTCACGGATCAATTTTAAGGCGAAATTCTCTAAGAAGAAGAAGAAGACTAGTGGGACACTACAAGAAAATAACTCTTCGGCGATGCGAGAATCAACGACAGAGGAAAAATCGGTCACATTTGACTAGCAAATGCGACAGAAACTCACATCGTTGCATTTGCCTCTCGCTAATGCGACAGAGTAGGTGATCTGTCACTTTATCTATGCAAAACGACGACAGAAGCAAAAATCTGCCGCCTTCCCCAAGGCAAAGGCGATAGAGTCAGCACTCTATCGCCTTTGCTTGAAAGATTTTTTTTTTTGAAATTGAGCAAAGGCGACAGAGTACTAATCCTATCGCCTTTGCCCGATATTTTTCCCCAAAACCAAATTTGGGCGTATAAAAATGATTGGGCTTCAGCGACAGAATCGATACTCTTTCGCCAAAGCCTAACCGTTTATTATTTTTTAATGAGCAAAGGCCACAAAGTAGCGGTTCTGTCGCCTTTGCCTGATATTTTCCCCCCAAACCAATTTTGGGCAGAAAAATGATTGGACTTTGGTGACAGTACCGCTACTCTGTCGCTGAAGCCCAACCATTTTTTTTTTAATGGGCAAATGCAACGGAGCCTTATTCCATCGCATTAATTTGCCCCGATTACAGATTGTAGAACTCGCAATTTCCTCTCCATTTCTCCATTTCTTCTCCAATTTTCTCCCAAAACCTCTCAAATCTGCCACTCTCTCATTTTTCAACGGCAACCTCCATCTCTCTTCAAAAGGTAAGATTATGTGTTTATTTCGTTTGAAATTCTATTAACTGCGGTTAAATTCGTTTCAAATTATAGATTATGTGTTTAATTTTGTTAGATTATGAATGAAATTAATTTCATTCCTTAGAAATTAGGTTTTTATTTTTGTATTAGTCTTTAGTTTAGGGTTTTAATTTTTTTGTTTTTAGTTTTTAGAATTAGGTTTTAGTTTATACTCTTTGGAATTAGGCTTTAGGTTTTTGTTTTAGTTTAGTTTTTAGAATTAGATTTTTGTTTATAGTTTTTGGAATTAGAATTTTGGTCAAGCTTATGTACTTGAAGGTCACTAACAAGTGGAGTGACAAATCATTCGATGAGCAGTTGAAGTTCTTGAACAATGCATTTTCTAAAGTTAATCCATGCATAGCTTGTTGGTTTTACGAAGAAAAACATAAATTGTGTGATTTAGGATTAACTTACGATGCAATTCACGCGTGCAAGTACGATTGCATACTTTATAGGAATAAGTATAAAGACCTTGATCGGTGTCTGATATGTGATGGATCTCAATATAAAGTAATAACACAGAAAGGGACAAAAATTTCGCATAAAGTGTTGCGTCATTTTCCATTAATTCCAAGACTTAGGGGAATGTTTGCGTCGAAACAAAACGCTGCAGATATGAGATGTCATAAAGAGAAGTGTATTGAAGAGTCTAGAGTATTAAGACATCCAGGCGATGTTGAAGGATTGAAACATTTAGATCGAGAATTTCCTGACTTCGCTTTAGATGCTCAAAATGTGCGCCTTGGATTATCTTCCGATGAATTCAACCCCTTCGGGAATATGAGTACTTCCTATTCCGTTTGGTCAGTCACAATTGTACCGTACAATTTTCCACAGTGGAGATGCATGAAGGAAACTAATTTATCATGTCTTTGCTCATTCCTGGTTCGAAATCTCTTAGGAATATATTGATGTTTACTTACAACCTTTACTTGAAGAATTGAAGGAATTATGGAGTAATGGGGTTCCTACGTACGACACTTTCAAGGAAGAAGAATTCAAACTCCATGTTGCTATCTTGTGGACTATAAATAATTTCCCAGCTTACGACGATTTATCTGGATGGAGTAAGAAGGGCTATCAAGCATGCCCTGTTGTAAGGAACAAATGTCGAGTGTTCGAATTAGAGGGAAAATTACTTATACCGGGCATCGACGTTACCTACCAATGAATCATTCTTGGCGCAAAAGTAAACTTTTTAATGGGAAGTCTAAACTTTTCGAACCTCTTGAATCATGGGATGAGGAAGAGATTTTAGACCAACTAAGTACCATTAATTTTCCAGTTTTAAGTAAACATCCATCGAAACAAGTTAAGAAAAGGAAACAAAGCTCAGATAACAATTGGTGGAAGAAAAGTATATTCTTCGAGCTACCATACTGGTCAAAATTATTAATACGACATAAGACGTGATGCACATTGAAAAAAATGTGTGCGACAACTTGCTTGGAACCATATTGAATATTGAAGGAAAGATTAAAGACACGTTTAATGCTCAATTGGACTTGCAAGATTATAAAAATACGAAGAGATTTACACTTAAAGAGGTTAGGTGACAAGTTAGTGAAGTCGCACATTACTTATACTCTAACAAGTCAAGAAAGATTGGAATTTTTAAACTTCATAAAATCAGTTAAATTTCCTGATGGATTTGGATTAAACAGTTCTCGATGTGTCAGTTTGAATGAAGGAAAGTTAAATGGTTTGAAAACACACGACTGCCATATTTTGCTACAACGACTAATCTCTGTTGGTGTTCGAAAATATTTACCGAAGGATGTAAGTACTACTATTGCTGAGTTATGTGGGTACTTCTCAGATTTATGTTTGAAGACGTTACATGTAAGTGAGTTGGATCGCCTACAAAATTACATAATAATAATTCTTTGCAAATTGGAAAAAATCTTCCTACTAGTATTTTACGACGTAATGGTTCACTTGGTTGTTCACTTGCCGTATGAATGTAAGGTTGTTGGGCCAGTTAACTATAGTTGGATATACCCTTTTGAAAGAAGTTTAGGTACTCTTAACGCTCATGTGAGAAACAAAGCGAGGGTAGAAGGTTGTATAGCAGAAGAATATGTGATGAATGAGTTTTTAAACTACTGCTCATCCTATTTTAACGAGATGGAGACTAGGCTAAATGGAACGGATAGGAATGAAGATACTAATCTGAATATCGAAATATTTGGTGAGTATGAGATCTACAGACAAAATGTGCGTCTATTATGCATGGCAGCAAATCTAACGTTGAATCCATTAGATAAGAAGAGGTTGCATTGGTATATTCTAAATAATTGTGATGAAATGCGTACTTATTTGCGCCAACATCTACAATTGATTCGACCAATTGTTTGAACATCCGATAAACTATGTAAAAAACACGAACAAGAGTTCCCTTAGTAGTTTAGAAAAGAAATTCTTGAATTTTGAAAGAATGATAATAAATGTAATGATTTATACGCAATGACTATGGAATTTAATTCACTTTACCGCTCGTATATAACTTGTATAGTGAATAAAGTTCATTATAATACAATAACGAATGATGTTGGTCATGTTACACAAAATAGTGGCATAATAGTTGAAGGTGAAGGTTATAATTCTGATGGCTCGAACAACTATTATGGTGTACTTACTGAAGTCGTAGAAGCTTCATTCGTGAGTGCGAGAAAAGTGATGATGTTCAGATGTGACTGGTTCAACATGGACAAAAAGAAAGGAAGATATAAAAGTCATTTTGGGATAAGAACGATCAATACATCACAATACTGGTTTAAAAATGAGTCATTCATCCTAGCTAATCAAGCGAACAAACTTTCTATATAGACGATCTGAAACATGGAAAAGATTGGAAAGTTGTGCAGCTAGTCTCCAATAAAAGTTTATGGGATGTCCCTGAGATGGAAAATAATGAAGTTGGAGACGGACTAATTTATCAACCTGAATGCATAGTAATTGAAGGAAAAAATAGAGTGGACGAGTATTTAGAAGACAATTTGATATGTCGGTTCGATGTTGAGCCAACAATAATGGAGCAATCTGTGAATGATGATGAAGAAGATGAAAATAGATTCATTAATGACGAAGACCAGGATGATGGCGTCGATAGTAATGATGAAGATTAAATGTTAGTTTAATTGTTTATTTCATTATCTATACATTATTTCAATTTGACTTATGAAAATACTACTTTTAATAATTGCAAGTTATCATTATGCCTAATACATCGAAACATCTTACTGACTCGGTTTTTGACAAAACCGAATATAGTACAGATCTTGATTTCGTACCTGCTACAGTCATTACTCAATCTGGTACTCAGGCTGGAGGTAAGATCGAGTTCTTATAAATTTTATATATGATGTTAAAATGTTTCGATCTCATAGTCCATTTTTTGGATGTAGGTAGTAGTATCAATAGTACTACTCGATATCGAGGACCATAAAAGGGTGAAAACTTGAACTAAATGGTCGCTAAGGCGGGGCGGCTAAAAGTTCAATTTAAGAGAACAAGAAGGCAGTTGGAAAGAACGAAAACGCACTGAGCAACCAGGTTGGAGTACTGGCTCGACAGTCCTTTCCTGTGTGTGCAGCAAATTGGTCGCAAATCACACTAGGAGAAAAGGAATTTGTTAAACAAAACCTCCTGGTAATTAATCCTTACATTTACATTTAAGTATTCAATGCACTTAATGATACTAATTTCATGTGTTTACACCCCTATATAGACTCACTTCGACCTCGATTTGGATAATAAGCTCATAAGCGATGTAATCGATGAACTGATGAAATCCCAGTTGAAGGATCATAGATATACCTTATACACACATTATTGGTACGTTATATACTTAAATATATCTATTTTACTATATAATCTTTTTAGTAAATGAAGTTAACTTTTTTTCCTCTTGTTTTAATAAACAACTAGTGGAAGAACGAATGAATAGGCCCCACTGTACTGTAAGCGACATCCAAGACTGGACTACTTGTGCAACAAGTGGGCGTATCAACAATGGGAAGTAAAACACGAACGAGAAGTTAAAGCAAGAGTTGCCCTGCCATACAACCATCAAGCAGGGCCTATATCATTCGTATCTATTGGTCCCGTCAACGCATTTCTTCAATATTAACTTCATAATAAATACCATTTTTGAATTTAGAGAGTCGCTGCTAGAAATGATCTCATTGGTCCCGTCAACGCATTCAAGGCATTTCATTGCAAAGATGCAAATGGTGAATGGATTAATGACGAAGTGAGGGAGAGATATGTAAGTTATGAACTTAATTATTAAATTAAAGTAGTTTTATTTCAGGGGCATCACTAACATAAAGTAATTTATTTTTTATGTAGGAGAAGATGGATGCTTAAGGGAATCATCGATTGCATCAGGGACACTATTAACACAAGAAGCAATATGCAAAACTGTGTTAGGAAGGCAAGCGGATGCTATAAAAGGCACGAAGTACTTGCCACCTGAGAAACAAGGAAGAACATTTTCTTCCTCGTCAGCTAATACTGCATCTCAACGAGATCCTGAAACTGAGAGGCTATTATTAGAGAACATGCAACTGAAGGAACAGGCTAAGGAGTTGACCGAAAAGCAAGACATGATCATAGCCAACCAAGAAAGGATGAACGCGGCACTAAAGGCAATACAGAGGATGCTCGGGGGCGAGGACGGTGTGGGACCATCCGAGTGAAAGGTACACAATATTCCCAACTTATCTTAACTTTCTTTTCACATAAGTTATAAGAATGATGGCTATCCTGCAGCAAAGTTAGCCATCATTCGAACATCATTTCTATAAATTATGTGTCGTGGCTATCCTGCATCAAAGATAGCCACTAATTGAAATGAATTGAACTGTTTTTTATAGGTTTTATTTTGGTAACATGAAAATACGTAGTTATGCTACCCAATTTTCTTTAGAATTGAATTCTTTAAGTTTTTGCAAACTCTAATTCAAGTTCTTGTTTATTGCAGAGATTCCATGAGTTCGTTGGACCAGCACAAGTAATGATCGTTCAACGTCTACCAATTCGTCATGTGTTGTATAGGGATAGTTCTTCATCTTTCAGTTAGGGTTCTATATTTTCCTTTCAGTTTTCTTGTTATGCATTGTATTTAGCTTATGTAATTATGTTATGAATTTGATTTACTTCTAAATATATGAAGATGGACGTTTACCTTTCATCACAAATGTTTGAATTCTATTGTTTCATTTTTGTTATTAATGTTTTAGAATTTTTTTTTTGTAATTTGAATGTTCAAATGACTCAAACATTTCCAATTAAAGACATAATTTTCAAGGATTTGCTACTATTAACAACCATTTTAAAATATTTATCGAAAAAAAATAAAACAGAGAGCAAATGCGACGGAGGCTGAGTCGTCACATTTGCCTACCAAATGCGATGAAACAAACCTCCGTCGCATTGTCATCTACACCGACAGAATAATTCTCTGTAGCTGGTGATAGGCAAAGGCGACAGAGGTGACCTTCGTCGTCTTTGGCTTCTTCGCCGACAGAGAAAACGTCTATCACCCGTGAAGAGAAAATCCGACGAAAGCAAAGTCTTCGTTGCATTTAGCTTTACCGACGAGGCAAATGTGACGAAACTAGCGACACAAAGCTCTCTGTTGTTGAAGCCAAATGCGACAAAATTTGACCCCTTCGGCAACAGAATGGTCTGACGCCGAAGTGGTCATTCCTTGTAGTGGGAGCAAGAAAAAGCTAAGTGCTCCAAAGAAAGTCAAGACCAAGAAGGATGGAAAGTGTTTCCTTTGTCATAAGCTTGGTCATTGGAAAAGAAACTGTCATGAGTACAAAGGAATCAAGAAAGACACATATGGTAAATATCATTAACTAGTTCTTGAATCTTCGTTTGTGGAAGAATCGTCCAATGATTGAATATTAGATTCGAGTGCCACTAATCATGAATGTTCTTCATTTTAGGGAATGACTCTTGGGAGCAGCTAGAACCTGGGTAGCTAACCTTAAAGGTATGAACCAGTGAAGATATCTCACCAACAACTTTTGGAATGGTAAGTTATTTTTCAGCAATTTTTTTTTTTTAAATTAAGAAAATGTGTTAATGGTTCCTCATATTAAGAGGAACCTAGTTTCCGTTTCTTGCCTTTTAGAACAATTTCATGTAGTAGTTTTTAATGGAAATTCAGTTTATATTTCAAAGAATGTCTTGGAGCTTTGTTCAGCAATTAATGTAAATAACTTGTATATGATTAAACCTAGAGTTTCTAAGACTCTTCTTAATTCTGAGTTATTTAAAACTGCAAATAGCAGAACAAATAAACGACAAAAGGTTTCTCCTAAATCCTATACATATCTTTGACATCTAAGGTTATGTCACATAAATTTCAATAGAACTGAAATGTTTGTAAAATGTGGTTCTCTAACTGGGTTAGAGATGAACACTTTACATATATGTGAATTTTATATAGAAGACAAGATGACCAATAGACCCTTTACAACAAAGGGAGCTAGAATCAATCAACCCTTAGTGCTTGTACATTAAGACTTATGAGATCTAATGAATGTTAAAAGTCGATGAGGTTGAGTACTTTGTATCCTTTACGGATGACTATTCTAGATATATATACATGTATCTAATGCAGCATAACTCTGAGACTGTTGAAAAGTTTAAGGAGTTTAAGTTGAGGTTGAGAATCAATTTGATAAAATGATTAAGACACTGTGATCGGATTGTGGTGGAGAGTATATGAACTTAGAATTCTAGAACTATTTCGTGAACATGAAATAATGCCCCAACTCTCAGCACCTGAAACACCTCAGCAGAATAAAGTTTCAAAAAGGAGAAATAGAACCCCTTTGGAAATGGTTTGGTCGATGATAATCTTTGCTTAACTATCGATATCGTTTTAGAGATACGCGTTGGTAACCACGTTATACATTTTGAACATGGTACACACAAAGTATGTCTTGGAGACACCTGTGAATTGTGGAGAGGACTTAAAGGAAGTAAACATCACTCCAGTATTTAGGAATGTCCGACCTATTTGGTGACTGTAAATTCGAAGAATTTAGAGTCACGTTCAAAGTTAAGCTAGTTTGTAGGCTACCCTAAGGAAGCGAGAGGGGGTTATTTTATGACCCATATGAGAAAAAGTATTTATCTCGAAAAACACAACACTCTTAAAAGAGGACTACATTAGAGACCAAAACCTCGATCCGCAGAAGTGTTGAAAGAATTAAATTCTGACAATACTACAGTTTCTACAACGAAGGTAATTGCAGGAAGGTCAACAAGGATTGTTGACAGCTCACCAACATTAGATGCTGGAAACTCATCAGTAGGGATAACTGATGAATCCCTGGGATTTGATTGTCAAATCCCACCTCGTCAAGAAAGTTGTCTACCTCCAAGAAGTGGGAGGATTAAGAGTAATTTGGTTCCTTAGACACACGTCTTAGAGATACTAAATGTTATTCAGGATAATGTTGAAGATCCTCTGTCTTTTGAAAAGGCAATTAGGGATATTAACCGAAAAGAATGGATGAAAGCCATGAACCACGAAATGGAGTCGATGTACTTCAATTTAGTTTGGTTACTTGTAGGTGCACCAAAGGATGTAAGACCTATTGAATGCATGGATCTATAAGAGAAAAATGGTGTAGATGGTAAGGTACAAACCTTCAAGGCTAAACTTGTAGCAAATGACTTCACACAAAAAGAATGGTGGATTACGAAGAGACATTTTCCCTTGTTGCAATGTTAAAGTCTATAAGGATCCTCTTATCCATTGTCTCATATTATGACTATGAGATATTACAAATGGATGTCAAGACTGCATTTTTTTATGACAATTTTTAAGAGGAAATCTACATAAACCAACCAGAGGGCTTTGTATCCAAGGGACAAGAGTAAAAGGTTTACAAACTTGTTAAATCTATAGATTGAAACAAGCATCCTGGTCTTGAAACAAAAGGTTTGCTGATTTGATCAAATCATATGGTTTTGAGTGAAACGTTGATGAACCTTGTGTTTACAAGAAGATCATTGACAAGAAAGTAGCATTTATATTGTTATATGTAGATGATAGCTTACTAAATGGGAATGATGTAAGTGTGCTGACTAATATCAAGCAATGACTAGCTAACCAATTTCACATGAAGGATTTAGGTGACTTTTCGTACGTTCTTGGGATCTAGATAATAAGGGATCGGTCCAAGATAACGCTAGTCTTCTTTTAGGCATCGTATATTGACAAAACATTTGTCAAGTATATGATGAGAGATTCCAAGAATGGTCGACTACTTTTTAGAGGTGAAATCTCGTTGTGTAAGGAAAATAATCCTAAGACACCTCAAGAGGTTGAGGAAATAAGAAGGATACCCTATGCATCGATAGTAGGAAGCTTAATGTATGCTATATTCTGTATAAAGCCTAACATTTGCTCGGTAGGCATTGTCAGCAGATATCAGACAAATCCGGGATTGGATCACTGAACGATGGTTAAGAATATACTCAAGTATCTTAGAAGAACGAGGAATTATATGCTTGAATATGGTCCTAAGAATTTGATCCTTACTGTGTACACATGAATTATATGCTTGAATATGGTCCTAAGAATTTGATCCTTACTGTGTACACATACTCTGATTTTTAGAATGATAAGAACTTTAGGAAGTTCACTTAAGGATCAGTGTTCACCCTCAACAGCGGAGCTGTAGTTTGAAGAAGCATCAAGTAAGAATGTAACAAAGACTTCACTATAGAAGTCGTAGCTGCTTGTGAAGCAGCAAAAATGGCAGTATGGCTGAAAACTTCCTAGAAGATTTGGAAGTGGTTTAGGGATAGATAAGCCAATTACTTTGTATTGTGATAACAATGAGGTCATAAAATAGGAAAGCATATAGAGAGAAAATATCACCACATTAGAGAGATAGTGCATAGGGACGAAGTGGTTGTCACCAAAATTGATACGATTGACAACGTTACTGATCCTTTTACAAAGACTCTCCCACTAAAGTGTTCGAGTGTCACCTAGAGAGTATGTGTCTACATGAGGCGTCTTTTATGGTCTAAAGCAAGTGTGGGACTTAGTGTTTTGGCTAAACATATAATAGTCTTACTAGGGCTATAGTGCAAGTGAGAGATTGTTAGGGGTTGTGCTCTAAAGACCTATTAGTTTGTATTTAAAGAATGAGCACTTAAAATTAAACATTTAATGTTAAATTTCAGTTAATAATAATAATTACTATTTTTTATAGATGCACATTTAATATTCAAACGTCATTCACCCTTGTTGCATTAATTGAGTAATGTTGATATGACAATGATTATTTGAATGTACACTTAGACAAGTATGTGGGATATACAAAAGGATCCAGTTCTAAATTAATAACTTAAAACTCTACAATATATGGACTAAGGCAAAAGACGCCCAAGTTCTAGTAAAACTGTTGGTGTGCCCACTTTGCATGAGTTGCAAACGACATGATCCTGGTTATTCATGTGGAGACATGTGAGTGGGGGTGCTTGTGCAAAAAATAAATTTTGCATAAGTCTGGACCAGAAGTTTTATGATCGAGCTAGTAATTTTGTTATAAACTCGCATCAAATTACATCACTAAGAATATCGTATGTCAATATTATTTAAATCCTGAGTCAGTTATAAACTCTTACTTTATGAAAGCATCCTTTGATGTGCATGAGTGAGACCAGCTAAACAATGCTGGGTCAATGCCTTGCTTCACCAATACTGAATGTCTTGTAGATGGACAAAGACATTAAGTTAATGTTGGCACCAAGGTCGCTCCCTAATGATTTACCTCTAATAGATACTAGAAACATAAAAGCTTTAAGGTCTTCTTCTTTTCTCGGGATTTTCTTTTCACTATGGTACTACACTCTTTAGATAGTGAGATGATCTTAGAGCATCTTTCATGAACTTATTGTAGTTAGGCATTTGTCTCAATGCATCCACCAATGGAATGTTGATATGGATTTCATTAAGAATGCCTACAAACTTTTCGAACTGCTTTTCATCTTGTTTCTTTTTGCTCAACCTTTGAGGATAGGAGGAAGAAAGTGGTATGAACATAAGTTCTTGCACTTTCTTACCTTTCTCCTTATCTGATTTTTCTAATGATGTTCGCACTTTAAAAGTCTATTTCGTAATTCAGATGCTAGTTTCCCTATTTGCAACTTCAGATTCATCATTGTTGTTTGTTGGCTATTAATGGTTGCATCGGTCTTGATAATGTATTGTGAAGTTTGCAATTGAAGGTTTTTCATAGCATTGACCATTGCAGTCATCTACGCTGGTGTTGAACTATAATACCAAACAATAAAATGAGTGTGTCAGTAACTCTTTCACATGTTGTATTCTAGTTTCTCTAAATTATTTATTTCTTTTCCAATCGGTTAGATATTATCTTTTGCTTAACTTTGGAGTTGCTCAGGTTGTGTTTGGAGAGATTTGGGTAAGGGGCTTAAAGCTTTGAACTTGGCTTGGTCAATCAGGGTTAAAAGGCAAAAAGAGTTTTTTTTTTTTTTTTTTTTTTTTTCCAAAACCTCGAGGCCGCATCCACAGCTCTCCCTCCCGATCTTTTTCATCCTTCTTCCGCGCCTCTCTTGTTCCCTCTTTGTTGCTCGTCACTTCTTACGTCGGCCCTCTTCTTTGCGGCAGCATCGTTCCTTACCGCCGCCGCGGCTCTCCTTCTCCGAGGTCTGTACAACACTGCCGCCTGTTCTGATCCATACGGCAATCGCCGTCTTGCGAAATCGTCACTGCTAGATTTGAGTGCCGTCATCCGTGAACGTCGAGTTTGGTTTCCGGTGTGGGGTCGTTCGGTCGGTAAGTTTGTCACTGTAAGATTTAAGTTGTTTTGGTTGATTTTCTGTCAGGGACAAAATTAATTTTTGTTTTATGTTCTCATTCCAAGCTTAACCATTTCGATCCCATCTGCTCTATCATTTGTTAAGTTCTTGTTTGAAAAATCATCAAACCGGTTGGAAATCCGGTTTGAGATTGGTTGCTTTCTCTGAATTAGTTTATTATTAACTTCTTCAATTTAGCATACTTCCAGATTGGAACATTAGAAATTGACCTTTGATTCCTTACAATAATTACACTTGCTTTTTATCTCGATTAGTAGATTGACAGTTTTGATATGCCTCTTGATCCCAATTTTTCTTATGATCATCCGTTATCTTCTGATTTGGAGGAGGTTATTTTTTTGGTTGAACTCTTTATAGTTTAGGGTATCCTCCTAACTTTTTATATATGAGGAGTAGTCTGTTGTTCCTTCCTAATCATTTCTTTCCTTTAGTGAATTTATCTTTCAAGATATGTATCATGTAACTTGTTAGTACATTATAATTTTGTATAATATGAAGGAAATTCTAACACTTCTTTGTTTCTTGCCTTAAATGTTTCTTCCATTGTCTTCCATTCAACTGCTTTACTACTTCATTCAAGATAAAACTGTGAGTAGCACCGCTATCTATTAACACAATACATTGAGATTGCCAACTAAGCCTCTTACCTTCATTATTTTTGGGATAATTGAACTCCATTAGAGAATTGCCACAGAGGTTTGTTACCTTCGGAGCGGGGTTGTATTCTTGAACAATCAATTTCTTGATCAACATTTCATTTTTGTCTCCATTTTCTTCTTGTACCTCAGTGTTGGGGCACTTCTCCAATTCTTATACAACCATGACCTGTAATTCACATTTCTCGAATCAGTGAGTTGGTTGAACCTATCATCACGTTTGTGATACAACCCCATGTCGCATTGGGCCTCGAACTTGACATCAGTTAATCGTAGAAATGGTCCCTACTGATTGAAGACTACGCAATGATTGTGATGGTAGATGTGGGATTATTTTGACTTGGGCTGAAGGTTAAAGCCTTTGAGTTTGATCTACTTGTACCACTCGACTCTGACTAACCTGTCTCTCCTAAAGAGCTGGTGCTTTCCTTCCCGCATGAGCTTGTTAGTTTACTGGGTTTCTTATGTCGTTGGACAACTTGTACCATCAAGTCACCTTAGTTAGTTGAGCTAACATCATCATAGCTTTCAAATTATGGATGCAACTTTCACAATTCTGAATGTTGTCTTGGAGGCCACTACTGAATTGTTTTGGTTTTGTCAAATTCCAATTTTCCATTATCTTCTCTCATAATCATTTTCTTACATTCTTTTTTTCTTTCTCAAAGTTTCTCTACAAACTTTTTTCTCTTCTTTTCATTTTTTTTTATTTTTTGTTCGTTCTTTTTTTACATTTTCTTAATCAATGTGCTTGGTTGTGATTTATTTTCTAGATTGTTAAATTACTTTTTTTTTAATCCTTTCAAAACAGTTCCTTTCATTTTATTTTAGCTCTTCACTTTTTTCTACTACTCACATTTTTTGTGGTTCGATATCATTCTTCATGTTTCTTTTTTCGTTCTTCGGTTGATTTGATTCAAGAAAATTGTTGAAGTTTTAAGAAGGTGGTGAAATTGGATTTTGCCTAGTGATTTATTTTATATATTAACTTTTTTTACAACAATTGGGAATATGGAATTCGAACCCATGACTTGTTGCTTATTGGGTATAGACTAATGCCCCTGAGCTATGGCTTTATTTTATATAATATATGAGGAATATGATTGATGATTAAGTTTCATATTTTTCTTCTATTACAAGCATCTCTATCAATTTTTATTGTTCTGATTGGAGACGTGTCTATAAGAAAAATGGGTCTATCAGTGATAAAAGTTGGAAAGTTTTTTTTATTTAGAAGCTCAAGAAGTGGGTCTCTTCTATCATTGAATTTATTAGTTAGAATCTATCAACTTCTATTGAGTGATAGAAGTGGATAGAAGCTAATAGAAGTGAGTTTATCAACTTATTTTAGTGATAGAAGCGAGTATAATAAATTTTATCTAGTGATGAAAAGATTGAAGTGGATAGTTGTTAGACAATGGAGAAAATCTTTGTGATGGAAATTGAAAGAGGCAACCAACTAAGTTGAGTTTACTCGATTTAAGTCTTTATGTTTAGAGGGATTACCGTATCTTTAAAAAAATTCAAGAATATTAATTTTGTTAGCTTTATTCCTCCAGACAAAGACTTCAAACCAATTCTTGCATCAATTATTGACTTAAATTAGTGTCATCAATCAAAACACTTGTAACTTCAATCAATAACTTCAATCGGTGACACAGTCAATATCAATGTAAAAGAATGATATAAGAATTATCTTTCTTAACAATGCACTTGACAAACCAAATTTTAGCAATTAACAGAAGTCATAAACTATCAAATATAAAAAATTGAGATACAAAAGAACTGATAGATTTCATTTAGTGTCTCAATAAATGAAGTTTATTGGTTGAAGATAGATAATGACATTAATTCAGGCCAATCGATGATGTTGATTGAAGTCATAATGTACTTGAGGAACTAATCAAAACTATCCATGTGCTCAATAAACTATAGACAACAACTTCGATTAGTTTCATTGATTGAGTTCATTAAACATTGGTTTTCATTTTGTAATTTAACCATTTTCGACAATAAACTACAGTCAATTACTTCGATTAGTTTCACTAATTGAGTTCATTAAACATCAAGGGTTTTCTTTTTTGTAATTTAACCATGTTCAAGCTATTTTTTATCATTCCTTTCCTTCAAATAGTTCAAAATTTTCTTTTTTCTTAATTCTTTTGTTTATGTTATTATAGCTTCAACTTTGTTCTTTCTCTTTCCTTGAAAAAAAATGAGAAACTCGTTTCATTTTGACTTTTGACATTTGAAGCACTTATGATTGACTTCAGTAAGTCTACATATTAACTTCAATGAGTGTCATACTGCCTTCGATCCGTCTGACATATTGACTTCAAGTTCAATGAGTGTCATATTAACTTCAATGTGTGTTATACCCCTAAGGGGTTGCACGGGGGTCAAAAGCTTGGACTTTGAAGGTGTGCTCTCCTCAAGGTCTCAAATTTGAGACTCGCGTGTGACATTAATTTATAGACACCTCTCGTGTCCCCTATTCCTTTGATGTCTCACAGTGGCTGGCCTAGAGATGAGCGTGGTTACCTTGGGTATAGTGGAGTGAAGCTTCTAATTTCCTATAAAAAAAATGTTGCCTTCAATCCGTCTTCAGTAAGTGTGATCAATCAATCAATGACACTGATTGCAAACATGACATCAGTTCAATAGATCAAGCTTCAATTGACTTCAATCTGTGTCATTGATTTTCTTCATTCCGTGCCCATCGATTGACTTGAACATTATAACCGATTAGCTTCAATCAATGATATCGTTGGAAGTCATTGATCCTGAAGTTTTTTTTTGCAACTTTAAAATGGAAGGTCACTTTTTTTTGCCATTCCTGCAGATAGTTTTAGAAGTGCAGATGTGTACTTCTTTTGGTTTTTTTAATTATAGGTCAAAATACCCAAAAAAGTGTATTTATTGGAAATAAAAATTTTATTTTTAAAAAAATATGGTTTGATTGTTATTCGCTCATTTCTCTCTCATCAAATAAGAGGGATAATGATAAAAACTGTGGAGAAGCAAAAATCCAAATCTGAACTGAAATAGTCGAAGTTTCTACTGGAACTGTGGTAACCTTATGGCAGGACCTTATTGCTCTTGCCATCTCCTCTCTATGCTACATTTCTTAGGTCTCCTTCATATCATTGTGTATTCGCTGGTTTGAGATCCATTCTCTCCACGACCCCATTCACTCTTTGAAGATTTTAGAGAATCCATCTTTCCCTCTCATTTCATTCCTATTTTCCTATATGTACTCTATACCCTAATTGTTTGTTATTCTCGGCTGGCCACCTATTTCATTGTTTTCTTCTCTGCTTTTCCATTTGAGATCTATATTTTTGTAAGGCTTGTGCCTCCTTCACCATGATTTATACGTTTCTCATGGGGTCTCCTAAGATTTTAACTTAGTATGTGTAATATCTCTTGTTTGGAGCACAATCTGATCCGGCACGTCTTTTTTGTAGGTCTTAATATGATTTCGTGAAAGTTGGAAAATAATGGCAAGTTATATGGGTAAAGGAGCCCTCTCCAATGGGTCTATCTACATCTGCAACCTGCCCTATGGGACTGATGAGAACATGCTTGCTGAATATTTTGGTACAATTGGGTTATTAAAGGTGGGGAATTTAACCACAATTTTGTTGACCCTTATCCAGTTTCAAACACATTTGCTTATGGTTCTGTTAATCTGATAATTACTGTTAGACTTTGTTTTTGTTTGTTTTATCTTCAAAGAAAGACAAGCGAACAGGTAAACCAAAGATTTGGTTGTACCGTGATAAATCGACAAATGAGCCTAAAGGAGATGCTACTGTTACATACGAGGACCCACATGCAGCCTTAGCGGCTGTTGAATGGTTTAACAATAAGGATTTTCATGGTAACATCATTGAAGTTCATATAGCAGAGTCCAAAAGTAAGGATGATCTCCCATTTAGTCTTGGGGTCGATCCGATTGTTGTTGGTGATTCTCTTGATGTAGAAGAAAATGCTGGGAATATGAATGGTGGTGTTGGAAGGGGGAGAGGTCGTGGAGAGGCTCCCTCAGGAAATGCATGGCAACAAGAGGGAGATTGGCTGTGTCCAAATGCAAGGTATGTGATTTGATTTTGAGGAGCACCTCTTTCTTGCTTCTTTCTTTTTGGTTGGAAATTTTCTATTAGTGTTGTTTAAATGGTTACTAAAAAAAGGTTTCTCGTGCTCTATCCTACTGGCAGTTGTTCCAATGTTAATTTTGCATTTCGTGGTGTGTGTAACCGCTGTGGAAGTGCTCGGCCTTCTGGTGCTGCTGGCAGTGGTGCAGGCTCTATAGGCCGTGGCAGGGGTCGTGGCTCTGGCAACCAGGAATCAGGAGGCAATAGTCGTCCAGTTGGTGCCCCGACTGGACTCTTTGGTCCTAATGACTGGCCTTGTCCAATGTAAATATATTTTTTCTTTCCTTACATGTCATTAGCTTTTTCTTTTTTTTTTTTACTTGTATTAAGCTTGCATTAGCTGCATGCATCTTTTGATCCACTTTCTACTGCTGGTGTTTTATCCTAAGGAATGGAATAAGCATTAACGAGGATGGAACTGAGATGCCACTAACACATTTGAATTTATTAATCTTGAATTATGTGAAATCACCTATCAACCCAAAAACTTAACTGATGAATTGGAGTAAATTTAATTATATCAACTAATATTCTCTCACACTTGTGGACTTAGAAGTTTGAAAAATGTCTTGCAAGTATTAATTTTAAATGAGGAAATGATATGGCAGAGACTCAAACTCAAGACATCCTACTCTGATACCATGTTGACTTGGCCTGGATCCAAGAAACAACTACTAAAGATTTTACAATTAAGCTTTACTCAGGGGTCTCGAATATGAGACCTTTAAGGGAGCATACCTTAGAAGCCCTAGGCCTCAACCAACTAGGTCACCCCTTGGGGACCATCTTTCGTTATATTTTTGCTTTTCTTTTTTAGTTTTTTTGTTAAATGTTTTTAAGTATAATGGGAATATGGAAAGGAGGCATCTTTTGTAAAGTATCCCGAGAAGCAATGACAATGTTAATTTGGAGTTTTGGGAGAAGTGCTCTATTGTATGCTTATTTGTTTCTAGATACTTGTTCTCTGCTTGGATAACACTGCTTGCCTGTGTTATTGGTTGATATGATCTTCCTTCTGCTTTATGTTTCAGGTGTGGTAACATCAATTGGGCCAAGCGCTTAAAATGTAATATTTGCAACACTAACAAACCTGGTCATAATGAGGGTGGCGTGAGGTATAACATGAACTTTTCATTCTGAAAAAGCTCATGATTTTATTATTTGATGACATTGCTTGCAGTTTTTGAACTTAAGGTCCACCTTTAACTTT
Source organism: Cyclanthera cordifolia (assembly GCA_037832605.1). Lineage (NCBI taxonomy): Eukaryota > Viridiplantae > Streptophyta > Magnoliopsida > Cucurbitales > Cucurbitaceae > Cyclanthera > Cyclanthera cordifolia. The sequence continues at coordinate 9,997,973 of JBBMEG010000018.1, forward strand.
TAATAGTAAATGGATGTGTGTATTTTTCAAGGGAAATGATGCCACCTTTTATTTGTTTGAGATGTGCTCTGGACTTTGTAACTTATTAATGTGAGTTTAATGCGTGAGATTGACTTCTCAGATTTATGAATTCAATTTAAAGCAAATTTATGGTTTGTATGCAGTATTGTTAACTTTAACATTTTAGGATATCTAAAATCGTAGTTCAGAAAATGGAAACCCATACTTGCTGTCATTTTCTTACGTGATATGAAAAATCTAGAATTGTTACTACCCAGAAAATGGAAAATTCCGGACTTGTACATGACCTTTGTACATTTTGTCTTAAAAAATATGGCATTCTTACCACTTATAAACTTTTACTCTTTGAACGTGGTATCTCTGATCAAACAAATCAAAGGGTTTGTACAAATACTAATTCTATTTACTTGAATAGCGGTATAAGTTGTGTTATTGTGTTCTTATGTTGTAATTAATACCAACAGCCTGCTACATAAATTTCTTTTATTTTTGAATTATGATTGAACAGAGGAGGACGTGGTGGAGGTTACAAGGAACTTGATGAAGAAGAGTTGGAGGAGACTAAACGACGTCGGCGTGAAGCTGAAGAAGTAAGACGGTGAAACCATGATTTGAGATAAATTAGTTTTCTGATTGTAGTATGACTATTTTCATTACAATATCAGGAGGATGGGGAAATGTATGATGAGTTTGGAAACCTTAAGAAGAAGTTTCGTGCCAAATCGCAGCAAATGGAAGCTGGTTGGACAATACCAGGTGCTGGGCGGGCTGGATGGGAAGTCGATGAAATAGGTACGAATGAACACCCCGCTATTGATCATGAAACTATGACACATCATTTTGCATGCCAGTTAAATAAAGAGAACAGTTTTATAGGAACTAAGATTTTATTAGTAAATAATTGTGTTATGATTTTCTTTTATAGAGGGAGTGGAGTGAGAAAAAGCATTGGTTCGAGGAGTTTTGATTACTGCTTGAGTTCAAATGTTTTAGAAAGGGAGGGTTGAAGATTGAATATTTATCTGAGTTAACTCGTTAGTTGTGTTATTTCCTACAGTCCAATACATTTGAATTGTGTCATGACTTCTGACAGAATTTCCATTTATGTTTGGAGAAATCAAAAGGAAGTCTCTGCGAGCGGCTGTTTAAATTGAAGTTGAACTGCGTAATTACATCATTTGTAAACTAACGTTTTCAGGTGTTGTTGAGAAAGATAGACGGGAGAGAAGTAGAGACCGAGGAAGGGAATGGGATGACCGAGACAGAGACCGAGATGATAGCAGAAACAGAGAAAGAGAAGCCAAGGAAAGACGTCGGAGTCGAAGCAGAGAGCGGGATAGGGGAAGAGATCGTGATCGTGATAGAGATTACGAGCGTGTTAGAGAACATGTGCGGGATAAGGATCATCGCAGTAGGCACCAGTATTGAGAAAGGGATTTTTGGGCAATGTCCATGAGGATATAATTTTGTTGGAGAAAAAGGCTTTTATGGATTACAACTTTATGGTAGAACCTCGTGGGGGTCATCAGATCATTTATGAAAGTTATTTGTACTTTGATGCATCTTTTTGGTACTTTTAAGAATTTTATATCATATTACGAATTGAATTTTCAAAGCGAATATAATTGTTTTGCTGGTTTTGATCAACCCCAAATTGTACATTAGTTTATTTGATTTTGAATTTAAAAGCCGGCTTTGGAGTGTTTTCGTTCGATTCTAACAAGTTCAAAATCGTCAGCTCTAAAATTGATTTGAATTATAACCTGAACTTTTCAAATGCATTATATATTAGCATTTAAATTATATTTTAACTTTAGCAATTTTTTTCAAATGTTTATTCCAAAATATTTTTAATTTCATTGTTTTCAATCTATTTTATTTGATTGTTTTTTTTTATTTGGCTTAACTTGATTGGAGTGATTATTTTCACTTATAGGTTTTTTTTTGGTCAAAATTGATCTATTTTAAAATATGTTTTTTAAGAGCTACCAATCAAACTAGTCAAATTTAGAAAATAATTATAAATATAGCGACTTTAGAAAAATTAGTAAATGCAGTCATTTTATTAATGAATATTATCACGTATTTTTTTTATAATACAATATTAATGATTGTATTTGCAAATATTTAATATTTGACAGTGTAATTATTTTATGAGAATAGCACATTCACTAAAGTTTCTCTTTTTAAAATTACGTTGCGGCATATCTCACATAACTTAAAAGATTGAACTCGTGATCATATTGAACTGGATTACTATCGAGTCACAGCGTAACGAATTCTATCATAGAAAACGGTATTGTCCCCTTCTCCAATTTGTACTCAAAAAGAAAAAACAATGAAACCAACGCAATGAAACAATGTCGAGCTAAATACCAAATTTTTTTCATTCTCTTTATTTCTTTTTATGTAATTAAATGTACTATATTAATGATATCCATTTTCAATTAAAAGATCAACTTCAAATTTTTTTTAATATATTAATAATCTAAACATACCAACTCAATTTGGCAGGTTAGATTGACTTATCAGCTTATTTCAGTTGGGTTTCATGAATTGGGTGCTTCTTAGGTTGAGTTCGAAAAGTGACAAATTTGAATTTACGATTTTGTCCAAAAATTTCTCTCACTCCACCAAACTCAACTCATGTTTAGTAAATATTCAAATTTTAGATGTCCATTACAAAGCAGTCGTACCAACAGTGACACGAAGACTTAGACGCCGAGCCTTAGTCCATATATTATAGATGGGTTAAGGCTATTCACTTGAAATTGAATCCACTTGTATGTCTCACATACTTGTTCAAGTGTTCATATTAACAACTTTGGGCTTATCATCATTAATCCAATTAATACAATAGAGCTGAATGATATTTATAATTTAAATGTGTCATTAATGAAAATAATAAATCTTTATTAATAACTGAAGAGGACATTAAATGTTTGTTGTTCAAATTACAAAGTACTAGGATTTTAAGGCACAATTCTTAACATCTCTCACTTACACTAAAGCCATATTAAAACCATTACATGTTTAGTCAAACATCAACCTCTCACTTGCTTTAGACCGCATGAGATACCTCTTGTAGACCTAATCTCTTTAGATGACTCTCAAACACTTTAGTTGGGAGAGCCTTTGTAACAACATCAACACATTGTCAGTCATATTTATCTTGGTGATAACAGCTTCTCCTATATGCATTATTTCTCTAATGGGGTGATACTTCCTCACAATATGCCTCCCTCTTTTATGAATTCTAGGTTCTCTAAATTTAGCCACAATTTCCATGTTATCACCATACAATGTGATTATCTTTTTTATACCCGAAATCACTTCTAAATTTGTAAGGAAGTTTCTTAGCCATACTACCTCTTTGTTGCTTCACAATCAGCCACGTACTCAGCTTCCATAGTGAAGTATGTGATGCATCCTTGTTTTATGCTTCTCCAAACTACAACTGCGTAGTTGAGAGTGAACACTGATCCTAATGTGAATTTCCTATAATCCTTATATGTAACACCCCAAAAAACTCTAGGTAACATACAATAAATTGTAGCTAAAAGCAACAACCTGAGAACTCAGGTCTATGATCTTGGTCCAACTACCACAACCATAGGCCACGAGTCACAACCAAGTCTCGTCGTAAAAACCTGTAGAAACTCGTCATAGTAAACAACATCGCCAAAGTGAGTATATTCATACAAAGTAAGTAGCTTTTTTGTGCGGTAATTACCATCCAGCAACTAAAGCTACAAGGTCACACTAGTATCTTCTGAACACAGATCAGCCATGTCATTGTACTCAAAATCTGATGATTGTTAACCACCTGTAACACACCACCTTACCTGTCATGCACATTTATACTCCAATCTAGATATAACTCTTCACCTACTAAGCTTTCTAACTAGAATGTGTAACACCTCTGCACATGCAGCACATAAGTACATTACTCATGCCTCAATTCACAACTAGTTAGCATCACAACTTTCGACTAGAAGGAGAGATCCCGCTTACTACATGTCACTCTAAGGAACTCTACCATAAACTCTTACCATATAGGATAAACCAGTTTATCACCACTCACACTTGGCCACTCTCTCGATCCTGATTATCACCCTACATTCATGGTTACAAGATGTATACAAAGAGGTACTCACTTATAGACGTACATTCTAACTTATCTTTTAACTACTTGAACGATCAATCTCACAGTGGTCGTCGTACTAGTCCCGCTAACACACCTCCTAGTTGTTCAACAATCAATCTCAACCCCAAAAACCTAGTTGGACTCCTTGCTCTTCTAACTACCATTAAGGAATAAGAAGCTCGCATACGAAATAACCGCTCTAGAGTCATATACCTAAACCTCACTGAGTACATGCCTTTAACACCGATCATCCATCTGTCCACACAACTTATCACACTTCATCATTCAACAATACAAAACTCATATTTGTATCTATTCATGCCTTGACTCATAATATACCATTCAAACATGTTTTAACTAACGCCTCCAACAATCGTATATCGCTCAGGTGCAATTTAATATCCTTAATATACAAGTACGACTACATGTTTAAACGAGTAAAGCACAACTAACAAACTCACCTCACAATTTCAAATGAGTGAAACTCCATGAGCAACACACCCCCACACTTTTAAATGAGTGAGATACCTCTCTCAAATGATTTAGACTATGTTAACAACTCACCATATACTCTCAAATGAGTGAAACGCCTTTAACAACTCACCATGCACTTTCAATTAGTGAAACACTCTTAACAATTCACTATGCACTCTCAAATGAGTGAAACGCCTTTAACAACTCACTCTACACTCTCAAATGAGTGAAACACCCTTAACAACTCAACCTACACTCTCAAATGAGTGAAATGCCCTTAGCAAGTCATTGCACTTATAAAAGAGTGAATTACCGTCATTAATTCATCTTGCACTTCTAAATGAATGAAACATCTTTAGCAACTCACACGACACTCTCAACAGAGTGAAAAAACAGTAACTCACCTTGCACCATCAAATAAGTTGAACATCTTTTATTAACTCACCATGCACTTCTAAAGAAATGAAATATCACCAGTACCTTACATGCACTCTCAATGGAGTGAGATACCACAAGCAACACGCTACACTCTTACAAGAGTAAAACATCACTAACAAACTCATACATCCCTCAAAGAGACGATACACCACATTTAACAAACTCATATCCCACTCTAGAAAGGCGCAACACAACTAGTAGATCACTCTAGTTTCTTGAACATTCATACTACAAATCAGAATGTACACGACATAGAAACATAGCTACTTACCTCCAAGTCGAGGTAGGATGTATGCATCACCCAACGCTTTGAGCTTCTAGAACCTGTAGATGAGAATCTAATCAGAAATGGAATCATCTGCACAAATCGAAAACAAATGAAGAGCTAGACGTCATTGTTTCCTTTAGAAACTAAAACCGCGCTGCTTAAGCATGAGTCAGCGACCACGCTTCCCAACAACGTTGCTTTGATCCTTACCAAAACGATCAACCAAACTTGATCAATGTTTAACCTTGGCCAAGGTAAGAGACCTTTAACCCTAACTTAGAACTAGTGGTTAATTATGAGCATGAATAGGGAGTAGATAGTCTAATTGATGTTTTGTTTCCCTATTAAACTGAGATGATGAATTGTTGAGAATTGTGGGGTAGGAGCTTGCAAATAACGCGGCGGAAGCGTGTGAATAATAAAAATTTCATATTAATTAATCTAATTAATTAACTTTAGATTAATCTAATTAATCTACCTACAATTTACCCTAGGTGATTGACATGTTGTAAATAAAAACTCACCTTGGTTGACGCTTCTGATCAATTATGGCGGTCTTTATGCTGGAGAAGATCACGATCAATTCCCTGAGTAGGATCACGATCAATCCCTGGACTTTCTTGATTAGTCTCCTCCAATCTGAACTTAATTGTAGAGAAATTTATCTATTTGAGAATTATGTTACATTCAATTGAGTGAGATGAGAATGATGACCTCATAGGCCTCTATTTATGGTAGAAAAGTGAATCTTTAAATTAGGAAAATATAATATTGAATAATATCGAATAATAAAAGATATTAGGAAAAATAAAAGATTTTCCCACCTAATTTAAAATTAGTTTTATTTATTTTTAATTGATATTTATCCAATAAATCTCAACTCCATAATATATCCAATATATTATAATAAATAAATCTAATATATCCAATATATTATAATAAACAAATCTCTACAACTAATATATCAAATATATTATTTTTTCTACAAATAATAATTATCTAATAATTATTAATTCAATTAATATGTCCAACATATTTAATTAATATTCTTCATTTAATGGTTATCCAATAATTATTAAATAAATATGTCTAACATATTTATTGTAATTTTTCTTTAAATAAATATCCAATAATCATGTAAACTTTAATATGTCTAACATATTATTAGCTGAGCTCTCTCAATAATTATCGAATAATTATTTAGAATTAATTTATCCAATAAATTGAATTAATATATCCAATATATTAATTAGATAAACATATACATTAAACATAACATCCTATTAATTATGTCCAACATAATTATTTTGTGAATTTGAACTCTTCAAATTCATGCTCTAATAAAACAATGTATCAATAATTGAGCTAGCTCGGGGATCAGTGGACCTATAGATTGGAAGCTACAACGACTTGAGATCCAATCCATACTCGTTAACATCAGGTTTATTCCACTAAAGGCCAGTGTTGAACTCTCGTGCAGTATAAGACAAGTTAACGTCCACGGATATAATCGGTCATCTGTCATATGATCTTTCACGAGCTTGTTTGTAATTCACAGCTGGGACAAGAAATCCATTCTACCCCTGTGATTATATCTTTCTCCTTAAGTCGCACTGATTCCTCTAACGAATAAGTTGTTTATAGTCACACTATAAACCAGTGTCATCTCGGGCCAATGAGAGGTAGGTGTTCAAGCCCTATAATCAATTCTTAAGTAAACAACTCTACATCTTCCACAATATTAGAGAAGAAAGTGAATTTCTTCTTATGACGTTGCGTTCCCAGCTACTCACTACGACAATCGTCAATGTGGGAGGCTTATTGACCTAGTGTCGTTTGACTGGACTCACACATGCACATCAAATGACGCTCTCATAAAGCAAGAGTTTGCAACCCACTCAGGATTAATATCACATCGACATACGATCATCCTTAGCAAAGTAGTTGATATGAGTCTATAACAAAATTACTAGCTCAATCATAAAACTTCTGGTCCAGTCATACGCAAAAACTCATTTTTGCATAACCGCCCCTACTCATATGTCTCCACATGAACAACCAGAATCAGGTTGTTTGCAACTATTGCAAAGTGGACCGCACCCACAGTGTTACCAGAACTTAGGCACCTTACCAGAACTTTTGGTCTAGTTCAAGAATTTATGGAAGCATACTTAAAACGTATACCTAAACTCGCTACATAAACAGTTAGATAAGCAACAGGTATTTCGTAGAACGTACCAGTTTGATGTATAACATTTGTTCCTTTCATCTTTTAACACAAACAATATATAGATATATTCTAAGCATAACACTAACTGTTTACCGTGTTTCGCGGAAAAAAGGCAATCCAAGTATTAAACAAAACAATCAAAGCATTTAACCTTATAATTCCTCCCAAACTAACCTACATGTGCTTCTAACTACCACAAAAACCTAAACTAAGGGTAAGATTCCATTTTCTTGGTTGAAATACGCTAATTTGTCCTTAGAAAGCTCGAACTATGAGTTATAGAGGGTTTCTCAAGTTCCACTGGCCAAAATAGTGTAAACGAGTTAAAATTAGCACCTAGTACTATCAAAAATAGACTCGGAGCATCGAAAATACCCAACAATCACTATTCAGTAATTTTCCTGTCAGCTCAATGGCGGCGCGTGGCCGGACGGCGGCGGCAGGCGACAGCGCGTGGGGTGAGGATCCCCGGCGCATGAAGCTGACGCACAGGAGACAGGTGCAGCAGGTTCGGGGTACGTGGCACTCGGTGACTCGCTAGTTTCAGGTTCGAGGACAGCGTTAGGTTCGGAGTCAGGTTCGGATCTCCTTGAAAGCGGGCGCGGCTGCGACGATGACATGTGGCCCTCAGGGAGTGGCTGAATCGAGCTGGGGGCACAGGTCGATAGTGTTAGACCTGGCGGGTGTCGGATTTGACGCTGCAGAAGCTAATGGCGCAGGAAACTACAACTGCTGATTGGCTCCAAACTCGAGGTGGGCAGCAGTTGGGGGCTCGATCGACACGCGGCGTCTCGCGATAGGCATCAACGGCGGCGGCACAGTCTTCGATTTGACAAACTCTGATTCGAGGCTGATACCGCCAGCTTTGGTCGGCGGCGTCGGAGATCGAGGGACAGTGATTGGTCGGCAATTGATGGTGTCGGAATGAAAGGGAGAATTTTTTGTGGGCGACACTGAAAACGATGCAGAATGATAACTTAATGATTTTTTGTCTTTTTGGCTTTTTATATAAAGACAAAATGAACTGGTAAAATTATAAAAATGCCCATAGGGCTAAAAATAACCATTTTACCCATAGTTTTCAAATTCTGACTTCACACCTCTCGAGATATGACTTAAATTAATGCATTTAAACCAAAATAATTTTTGAAACGACTGTCGTAAGTCCCGGTAAGCCCAAAATTTATAAACTAACCTCGAAATTTAGGGAGTGATAAAATCGGGCTGTTACATTTATGAAAGAAATAATAAATTTTATTATTAATTGAAAATGACATTAAATGTCTAACATTAAATGCTCGTTTTTAAATATACAAACTACTAGGCCCTTAGAACATAACCCCAACATGAATTATATGACTTGTATGTCTGATTATATGATGATTGACTTATATATTTTTGTGAGTCATTTTTAATTTCCCTATTAGATAAACATGATAATTATGTTACACATGAGGTATTATGAAGTGTTAAACATGTTGTATGTTATTCTCTGATATATATAAATATGTTACACATGAGGTATAAGACCTAGCACGTAAGCAAATTACACATGTTACCCACTAAACTATTGTTTTTGTTGACCGAGTATCATTGTAAGCATTGAAGAGAGTAGATGATGAAATGTAATGGAGAACATAGGTTTTCTCCAGATGCTCTAATGTGTATTTTGACAATAATTATTTCTTTTATTTTTTTGCTTTCCATCCAAACTCTTTAAATCATTTATGTCTTTTGAGTTCAATAATATTTGGGAAAGAAGACTCAAACCCATGACTTCTTGGTCAAGACCACTAACATCGGTGAGTTATTGTTTTTTTTGATATTCTTTAAGTTAAATTTAAGAGTTCAAGATTTAAACAAATATCTAGATCTTTTATAACTATTTGATTTTCTTAATTTTTTAAATTTAAGCATAGAACAATTATTTCATCATATGATTTTCTTTACTTTCATATCATATTTTATTTATATTTTTTTAAAAATATAACAAAAATTTGGAAGAAAAAAAAGAAAGAGTTTCCAATGACTTGCTTTTTTTCTTTTTTTTTTTTTTTTTTTTTTGAAATTTTGTTAGGATTCACATACTTTCTTATGGAAAGATGAAACCATATTAAATTTGAAAAAAAATACAAGATTAAATTTCAAAAACAAAAAATGAAAACTTAAATACTTATTAAATATGACCTTAGAATTTGCGCATATGAAGTAACATACTTCCAAGTTTCAAAGCAAAAGTTTATTTTTTTTCATGAATAGCAAAAAAAAAAAAAAAAAAAAAAAAAATGTTTATGTCAAAATTTATAATTTTGTTTTCAAATGATAGTCTTGAATGAAGTCAAATTGATATATTTTTATTAACTAAATTAATAGTTTTAATTGAAATTTGAATCTAAATAAATAAAT
>JBBMEG010000018.1:10024692-10038238 GCA_037832605.1 Cyclanthera cordifolia
AGCAAGGATTTAGGGATCAGAGTCAAAGAAGTACCTGCAACAAGCTATTCTTAATGAAAGCTGTGTTGAAGCAAGCATAGAAGAGACGCCCCCCGAACATCTTTGCGTAGAATATGATGCGTACATCTCCAGTTAGCTGTTGAAGTCAAATTAAATTATAAGAGAAAGGGCATACAAAATTTAAACCAAACAAAACCAAACACAGAATTCTTAGTTTTAGTAGGCTAAGAGCACTTTTCAATCATTTAGAAGTCTTGCCGAACTGTTGACTTATGTTACCAATCAATCCAAAAGATTAAACTGATAGATTGTTGTAAATTTAATTATATCATTCGTCACTACTGCTGCTCACTTGTAAGGTTAGAAATTTGAAAATGTCCTACAAGCAGAACTTGATTTTAATTGGGAGGAAACGGCTTGACAAGATTCAAATTCAAAACTCCCTGTTCTAATACCAACAGAATGTGAATAGCTACAAAAAAGAATATTACAACAGCTAGAAATAGGTTGAGTCTTTTTAATTTTGGCAGCTTGAGTTGAAGTGGGGCTAGAGTTTAAAAAAACAATAAGAATTTTTGCTCTTATATCGTGTCGAATTATGTTAAATTACCAATCAACCATAAAAATTAAGCTTACAAGTTGGGTAAATTTAACTATATCAACCAACACGAATTCTATGATTTTATTTCATTTTTTGACAGAGGCCTGCTAAATTGTTGCCAAGAGAAATGTAGCAAATCTGATGTAGCAAATCTCTCCTTTTTTTTCTTTTCGTTTTTTTGTACATTGTGTGCATCAGAAGAAACCATGTTAGATTGTTAAAATGAATGATAGAAAGAGCAGTCTTTCTTATGACTTACCGGTAGAGGCGTCTCAAAATTGTAGTCAAGACAGGTTTTGTGGTACAGTGCCGAACACTCGGTATCCATTTGAATAACAAGGTGGGGCTCAAGTTCTTGCTTGTTCTCTTCGTTTTCGCTTTCATCAAAAGATATGAAGTAACAAGGACTGTTACTTCTCTCATGACCTTTCTTAAATTGTCTACAACGATTCCTCGTAAGTTCCATCGATGGGCGGTACAACTGTGAAGGTCCCTACAAACATTAACAAATTAAGTCTTGATGTAAATAATAATAAATAAAAAATACAATGACTTGTTCCCTTCATGAGATTATCAACATATACTTAAATTACCTCTTGTAATTCAGAGACTACAAAGAAAATTGATTCAGTATTAACTGTGTCGTAAAGACGAATTCTTTGCAACTCTCTCCTGCACGGGTTGGGCAATATCACCTCAGGAGGTCCATTTTGAACTCCCTTGGGAAAGGAAAGACACTTTTCCCAGTAGCCAACATACCTTCGTTGGCTTGGAATTGATACCTGTTAACATTAGAAGAAATCATCAAAGAAAATGACCAACGTCAACACATTAAATTTTATATATATATATATATATATATTAATTTATTAAATAAATACATTAAAAAAGATATGAAGACAATATACAAAAAAAGAAAGAAAAGGAAGCTGTTTCATTAAGCCTGTTTTATCTCCCCTTTAAATCTTCACAGTAAACCTTGAAATACTTACCTTGTACAGTATCCCCTCTTTTAGATTTTTCATACGTCTAAGATTGCTTTACCCCCAAGATTTCAATAGATTTTAGCACACGGAAAGGGTCAATGTCTCTCTCTTTCTCTTTCTCTCTCTCTCTCACACACAAATATGATTGCTAAAATTAAACCATCTTAGGTTGACCTAGTCGTCAAGATAACCTTGAAAAATTATGAGGTTAATAATTCAATCAATAGTGATAACTTTTTGTGTGTTTATTTGATGTGGTAGGGTCAAGTAGTTGTCTATTGTATATAGTCGAAGTGTTGCATAATCTGATTCAGACACTCATAAATTATATAAAAAAAAACGGTTAAACTTAGTTTATAGTCCAATATTAATAACAAAAGAGACCTGAATTTTTTCAAATCAAAAGTTTTATGCAACTAAATCCATTCATCTTATTAAGTCACACTACCATTAAATTCTAGTACCTAACATGACTTACTCCTTCATTATTGGTCGTCCGCCTCTGAGCATACAGCTGAAGTGCATCCTCCCCTGACATGCCACAGTAAACCATGTACGCAGATACCATCAGTCCCGTTCGACCTTTTCCAGCCTGAAACATCGTTTCAAGTAATTTGAAACTAAAAATTAAGTTAGGATATAAATAAGTATTATAAATACATGACAATGTTTTCTTTATTATATTTCTTGTTCCCAAGTTTTTCTTAAAAACTAAACAGTCATGCTCTTCCCTGGCTTTCAATCAATACTTTGGTAGCTGTGAGACACCAAGTTATAAATGAGTTATATCTGATTCTGAGATCCTTTCTAAAAGTAGAAACCAACGCAAACTAATTTAAATCTTTGTACTTCATTAATTTTAGTTGCAAAAGAATTAACCCTGTAAAGTTAAACAATAACCATTTAGTAGCATTGGAAGAAATCAAAACAAAAAATAGCAGTAACGAACGGCCATTCAGCCAGAAACTCAGAGGATAGGCTGTCTCGTGTTACTAGCTCGGTTTGTTTGGGTTGAACAAATGCATCATATACATTATATTATATGCATAAAAGTAGATTTTTCCTTCGAACTATTTCAACTAACAATTTTATGATCATAATAGAATACTAAATTACCATGCAATGTACAACTGCAATATTCTTTGGGTGGGACGATAGCCATGAAGAGACATTTTCACAGAAAAGTCTGATCATCTCAAGAGGTGGAACATGATTATCATCGAAAGGAAATGCCTCCACGCACCCATGAAAATGTGATGGATCATATGATTCTTCAATGCAGAGATTATAGATCTGCATTGTCCCAAAAGAAAGATCAAGATGCATATGAATCATGTAGGTTTTACATGGAACATAATAGGAAGTGATAAGCTCTTTAGAATATAGCAATCATAAGAACCGCTAAAGCAAAAAATGTCATCTGAATCTCTTATAAATTCATGTTGTTGAAAATTTCATAACCTTTAGGATATGTTTACATTAGATACTGCAATAGTTTTAGCATAGAATTTCTGGTAATAATGAGTTTTCATGCAAAAGGGTTGTGTAAAGAAGTAATCATGATTTCTAAAAGAAAATTAAATAAAAGCCAAGTAAGATATCTAAATTATAGGAAGATCAAGCGAAAAGATATGTTAGATTGAATGCTTTAAAACTAAGCAGTCAAAATGATACCTTGTAATGTCCTTGATGCCTCATATCCAATACGGACTTAACCTGCCATAGGGGATTACGATACATTGCACGCATACGTTCTGCAGGGAATGACATAGCCAGTACACGATCTGTGATGTATGACATGTCAAGATCATACCCGGCAACAACCATACGCCTTCTTTTTTTCGATACCAAGTTACGGATAAAAAGATTTTTGGATAGATAATTAATCAAGTGGTGTTGCAGACCAAGGTTTTCCATCTTCCCTTGACTCGGCTTCGAAGCTTTAATCCCCATTTGACAGGCTCCTCCTCATAGATGGTAAAGCTACCTATCAAGAAACCAATTAAGTCCTAGCTACCAAGGACTCCGACTTGGAAGAGACTCGAACTCAGGATCTCCTACTTGATATAATATTGAATCATGTTTAACCACTGAACTGAGAGGATGGAAAAAAATTTAATTATATTAACCAATAGATTCAATCTTTTCACCCTAACTAATGGCTCAAGAGATAACAACTACAGATTCTACAGTTAGCTTCATGAGGATGAGAGAAACGAGTACTTGGGAAATCAAATAGCGTCAATTCAAAGAGATACCGAACAACGAAACAAAAGAAAAAGGGATTCACCTTCCCTTGATCCATTAGACTGAATAAATTGCAAGTAATGCGAAATTAGAAATCGATTTACATACCATTTCCTTAATTCCCAAGAGGCGTTGAACGTCAGTACAAATCCAAGAAAAACAGAGGCAGAAAGGAAACAAGCCAGAAATCACAAAAAGCAGGGATGAAAAGAAGGCATTACCTCTAGACTGGTCGATGATAAGCTCCTGAGACGGAAACGAAGAGCAGGTGGATCTAGGGCACCAAATCCCGAGTCGTAAAAGAGGTTTGCGAATCCAGGGACTTGGAATGCCCTAGAAAAGCTAATGAGAACCAAAAAAAAAAAAAAAAAGTGGAAATCAAGGTGGACGGGAGGTGGAGATGGCGTCCATCAGGACAAGAAAGGGAGGTGAAGGTGAAATTAAAAAGGGGAAAGACATGAAGGAAGAAGAAGATGGAGTTTTGAGCGGAGTTTCTCAGCCCCAAATTTGGAGGGAAAATGGGCGCCATTGTAGGGCAAACTTGGATGCTGTTTAGCTTAATCGTTGGTTTTTTCAATACCGTTGCTATCGGCGACACAATAACAACCCCCTCTCCCTCTCTCCTCCTTTCCAAAATAACCGAATTCTAATGTTTTATTTTTATTTTTATTTTTTGAGTTTTATTTTATTTGAGTTTTTACCACTGTTGAGAGGCCATTTGTTTCAAGGTTTTATGTAATTATTTAAATGAATTTTTTTTTTAATTTAGTTTAAAATAATTATTACAATAATTTCTCATTCAAAATAACTACTAAAACAAAATTGAATTTTAATAATTATCTTAAAAAATTTGAGTTAGAATATCATTTAAGTGCATTTAATTTCAATTTTGTTTTATTATATTTTAGTCTATGATTTTAAATCAAATAATAAATAGAAAATTAATATATCAAATTTGATTTACTTTTATAGATAATTTTAATACAAACTATAACAAAATGCAGCACACTACTGCAAAAATTCAGAGAAAAATAGTTTTTTTTAGGTAAATTATAAATTTAATCCATATGTCTTTATGAAAGTTAGAATTTAATCTTTATGATTTAAAAATCTAGACTTTAATCTCTGCGGTTTGGAAAAACCTATAATTTAGTCCCTATAGTTTGAAAATTTAGAATGTAGTCTCTAATGTTTGATAAAATTTAAAAAATAGTCGTCGTAATTGTTGTTAAATAAATTACGTATAAGTGGTTATTTTTGTGTTTAATGATGATAGTGTGAGATAAGTAATTGGTTGAACAGAAAAAACATAATTCATACATTACATTTACGTACTTAATTTGCCTACAATTTATGAATAACGTGGACTATTTTCTAAATTTTATCAAACTATAGAGACTGAATTCTATATTTCTCCAAACGATATGTGCTAATTCTATATTTCTCCTACCTATAAGGACAAATTTTCAAATCATATGAAGTAAACTCTAACTTTGATGAAACCATTGAGACTAAATTTGTAATTTACTATTTTTTTTAAACGACTGAGAACTTAAAAGACAACAAAATGAAAGACAACAAAAGTATAGTTTTAATAACATCAAGTAACTAAAACTTCTATCGGTAACATTAATTTATAGTCTACATTCTTTCGATGTCTTCTGGTGTCTGACCAAGGGACGATCGTGGTTAACCCTAATAGTGTGGAGCAAAATTTCGAATCAAAAGAAATAAATAAATAAAATGAGGGTAACTAGTAACCTCTATAATTCCTAGATATCTCATCCTAATGTCAGAATATCTTTATTCTTGGATTTGATGACATTCAACCTTACCAAACAGAAATAAAGCCACTGAAATCATCGAGCTTCTTTTCCCTGATAATAAGTTGAAGTTCTTTATTATCAAATATTACAGCTTACAAAGGTTAGGCAGCCTAACCACTAAACACCGCCCAAATAAAGGAGAAAAAAAGAAGAAGAAAAACTAATTGTCTTTACAAACACTATCAAATAAAAATATCTTGAGAAAATATAATGTTGCCAAAGCAAATAAAAAACAAACGACTAAGATATGTTACTTCTCAACTTAACTTAATGTAAGTTGCTTCTAAACTTTACTTTAATCAATTAACATTTCTCCGCTAGTGGGTTGGATGGTTGCCTTGCTGCTCTGCATACCAGCCCCCCTCTTCAATTCTTGTGACCTGACGAATTCTTCGATTCTTGCTTTCAATTCTTCGTTCGGTATAAGCATGTCCGAAGTCAGATGCGACCGGTTAAACGGGTCGGTCTGCAAATCGTGTAGAGTTTAGCAGAAACAAACCAAAATACTATTTTGATAAGGAAATGTAACTGCAAGGAAAGACGAGTCTTACGCTATCGCTGAGGAGATGTCTTTGAATGACGGGTCTATCGACCGTGATCCTTGAAGAAGGTAAGATCACAGGGTCCTTCATTAAAGTGTACTGCATGATAAAGATAGGTTATAACCAGTTAATCACCAAGCATAGAATAAGATGTTTTCATTTTTTTTATGCTTCAAATATGTTTGATCAAAACCATTCAATTCTGAAGGCACAGCTCAAATACTTATTTCCGCGGCAGGGTGAACGATAAGTTTAAAACAGTTGGTTATAATTAAATTAACTCCAACCTATGAAGTTAAGTTTTTGAATTATCGGTGATTTAATGTGATTAAACATAAACCAATAAGTCGGCTACCCAAAAGAGTGATTCCTATCATCTTAAACATACGATAAGTGCAGCAAAACGTACTTGGATCGGGTCAAGGAATTCGTCTGGTATATCTCCAAGGGTAGCTTCCGCATCCATGGCCTCTGAAGCAGCATCTTTGGCTTTGTTACCAAGAGCAATAAATTCTTTTATAATCCTACCATCTTCTCCAATTCGTGTAAGAACAACTGCTGCAGCATTGAACAACTGGAGAAAGCTCCGAAGTTCAGGAAGAGAAAAGATAAAAACAAATATGTGCACAATGGTAAAATACAATTCTGTAAAAAAAAAAAAAAAAAAAAAAAAAAGAAGTATTGATAAATGCACTCGGTCTGTCACGACGTTGGCAAAATAAATAACCTGCTCGTTGTATGATCTACCGTCCTTTGAAATGGCAGCAGGGAAAATATTCTCCGTATCGCCTCTTGCCAGATGAACATATATCTGGACAATCTTTAAAACCAAAAATTAACAAGTCAGACTATGTACCCACTGCCCAAATAATAACAATAAGTTCATATTTGCCTATATTTTGGTTTTATAATAACAATAAGTTAATATCTGCCTATATTTTGGTTTTATAATAGCCATAAGTTGATATCTGCCTATATTTTGGTTTTAAGTCGCTAAATACTCATGCTCTATTAGCAGGGAAGCATGTCACATCACAGTTGCGACTAGTGATAGCATAGGAAACAAAAGGGAAAGAAATAAAACCTGCCTTGAAAACTGAAATTGACGTGTTCAACTTATAGGACGATTTTCGAGCACCTCAACTATTTTTACGAGAGATACCGTATAACTCTATAGGCTATAATAAAACTTGTCACCTCTTAATTCTCCCAAGACGCCCTTGACCACTAGGTCAACCCATGAAGTTTTTTTTATATATATCTATGAGTGGAGTCAGCTTGTGAGCGCCTCGACTATTCTCAAAGAACATACCATCTGACCTTAAAACATTTGGATGTCAAGGAAACTAGAAAACTAATTCCTAGATCAATCCACAAAGATATTAATGTTTCAATTTATAATATTACAACATTGGGAAATGAGTCTATTTCTCATACATCAAACTTTGCATTTGACTTAACTATAAAGAGAGTGAATATAGAGAAGGTAGATGCATGGCCTTAAATTCCCACTCTGGTGTAACATTAGAATAGCTGACCTCGGCAGTGATAATAGATTAATATTACTTAAAGTACTTTTTCCCACATGAAACAAATTTAATCCAACTGTGCTGCTGCTTCCACGAGTACAGATACCAATTACAAGGCAAGACATTCAGATTTATTCAAGCTAATTTCATATTAGTGAAATAATTATATACCTTACCGATTATTAAAAAGAAGGCTATTCTAGTAGAAATTATAATCTAACTACTACATACCAGCTTGAGCAACTCTTTGGGACGGAATTCATACTTTTCAGGGTCTTTCAGACTAAGAGCTTTTCGCTGAGGACCAACGAGTTGCAGTAGGAAATAATTAAGCATACTGGCCACCCTTTCGACCTGTAAGGAAAAATAGAATAGAAATTTCCAGAATAAACCTTGGAGAATGTAACGAAATCATATAGAAAATATGCTTTGAAATGAAAACATAAGGTTTCTAGTTTCATTAGTAATAATAATTAATAAAACAAATAAAGGGAAAAAAACTGTTTTGTGAGCAACTGTGGGAGAGTACCATCTCTGGGAGTAGGAAAGGAGCTGTAATTTGCTCCGACGTAAATGCCAGCATACTCACATCCTCGTTAGCTAATTTCATATCAATCCGGATGATCTGAGAACATCAAATAGTGTGAGATTAACCACATACACAAAACTCAAGATCAATATCAAGGCTTGAGAGTGATTAACAACAGTTTAATTAAGGAAAAGAAAACTTTTATTGAAGAGATAAAAAGAAACTGATGCTCAAAAAACAGAATACAGATGAAAGGGAGTGATCAACAACAGTTGCAATTAATGGCAGGGTTAACAAACCAACATTTTCTTGGGAGTGAAACAGCCTAGTTCTCTCCTGCCTCTCTTGAGCAGGTCGTCGTTCCCATTCTGCGGTATTTGACATTTCGGCTTCAAGCTCTTTAAGTTGGAGAATCTTATTAAGGCTTTCATCAAGAAGATATATGCTATCATTGATTAGGAAGTTTAAGAAATTCAAGTAAACACCCTTCTCCTCTTCCTTAGCAATCTGGAATGGCAATTAAGGAAAATAACATGTAAAAGATAAAGTCATAATGCCGATCAACTAAAAAACTCACATGGATAAACAGGAAGAAAGGTTTACCATCCTCCATGCATTACGATGACTAGGGACCTGCCAAAGGTATTCGAGAAGTTCGGCAATATTATGACGAATGTTGAACTTGTCATAAAACTGCACCAGAATAAAGAAGACCGGTCAAAACCAACATAGAGAGTTGCCAACGCCTCAAAATTGGAACAGGGTTAACAATAACTCAAAATGTCAATTTTAGAGGACAAAATATAGATATCGTAGCCTTAAAGTAATATGCAAGATGTTTCCTAGACTAATTATAAGATCATGAACAAGAAGGAGACAGTTTTTTTCTTCTTTTCAAATGCTGGTCGTTTTATTTTTCATCATATTCATCTCCATTGTAGTATCCTGCCAAATCAGCTTTGAATTATAAAAGCATGAATTATTAAAAGCATTCATAAAATAATCATTGCAATGTTAATAGGGTATACTGAAAAAAAGGTGAACTCTCTCCAGATACCAATCGCCTATGCTTCCTACATTTAAGTAAACAGTTAGGCCATGCTGTACCTGTGTATGCGAGCCAGTGAATTCCATGTCCACATAGAGCTTTAAAAGATTCCTAACAAGATACTCGAGTGATAGTTGGTGGCCTTCAAATAATGTTGCTGTTACAGATGAACCGCTGCATGTAAAGAAGGACCAAGAACTAAACTTCAGAATGCGTAATGGAAAAAATATCGGGTATAATATCTGTACATACTACACATCAAAATGTAAAACCACCTTCTACGAGGAATCCAGCAGTTAAGAACTTCAACCATCTTTGCTCTTAAGTAAGGATTTCTGATATATTCCGGACTTGCCATAAACATAATAATGAAGTTCATAAAATCATCCTGCAAATCAAAACAAAAAATCAGAACTGTCCAACGTCATCATAGATTCTCTGCATTTAAATATATGAAAGAAATGATCAGGGTCAGTTAGAGTTAGAGTTACCAGATTGGAACCATCCAAAGCTTTTGGAATCCGAGAAGCAAATATAAGCAATTCCATTGCATCTTCCACAAAATGCTCTGGCATGGATGCAAATTCCATAGGGCAACTTGATGGAAGAGGCATTTTAAATCCACCAACCAAACCAACTAACCATGTGATCATTAATCGATAGAAAGTAAGAGCCTCCTGGATTAGAGTCCCATTCTATAAAGAGGACAGAAATAACCACCAGTTAGTTGCAAACATAAGGTTCAATTGATGTAGCCAAAAATCAAGCACAACAAAGTTCATGAAGGATAAAATCATTTTTATAAGAAAATGAAGGATAAAATCATAGCTCTTGAGTTTCTAATTCTATTTAAATCATGAATGATATCAACGGGCATCAAACGTTTTACAGCATGAACAAAGATCACATCTTTTTGGTGTTAATACTATCTTCAAATTTTCAAAAAAGACGGTGAAGGAAACTGCAGATGTGTAAGGAGAGCATGAAGTAGATTCAAATTTTCCGAGTAAAGGAACAAGACCCACCCTCGTTCATAAGACGGAATTCTAATACGGGAAGCTCTAGTAGATAAGGAAGGTTAAGGGTATGGATCAGAAAGACGAAGAATGTGATCAAGCTTCTTATTAAACATGCATATTGAAGGAGAGTGAGGGAGGGGAGTGGGGAATCATTTTCTATAAATAGCTAGTTCTAATGCTATCAATCCAATTCGCTAGTGGCAATCAAACACATTAAACCAAAAACAATAATGGATGGAAATCTTGAGTCAAAACTAAAAATCATAAATTATTAAAAAAAAAAGAAGCTTATTTGCACCTCAAGTATTCTCAAAGGAAAAACGAATTCACCCTACAACATTTGGATGTCAAGAAAATTTGTACGTGGCCATCATGAAAATAAATTGATGTGAGACCAGCTATTAAGCCAAAGGGCTTGCTAAGATAGGCGGATCTGATATCTCAGTTACCAAAAAAATAGTTTGAGAGGTTTTACCAACTTGAATTTGTAGCTAGGTTGAAGAATTTTGTGTTTGAGTTTGGGTTGTTAACTGTTTTTAGAAAGAAGTTTGGTCATTTATAAGACTTGGTTTCAAGTGTTAGTTGAATTTACATGAGCAATTTCAGAAAGTAAATTCCAATCCTAATTTCACACTAGTTGATAAAAATAAAAATTGAGTTAAAATTGATTCACCTAGGCTAAATATGAAATTTTGTTTCCCAGAGTTTAACAATGGGAAATACGAAAACACAATTCAAAGAAAAAGGTGAGGCAGAAATATACCCTCAGTATTTGAGCTTCATAACAAAGCTTTTCTTGTGAGTACAACTCTATTTCCTTCTCAAGGCGAGCTATATCCATTTCAAGCTGTGGAGCAGGCCCTTGTCCTTGCATGGCTTTGAGCGTGGACAATGTATCTTCAGACCTAGATATATCCTGAACAAAGTTTTACTTGATTTGTAAAGGCCTTGTAAACAGGATTAACTAAAGTAATATATAGAATAAATATAAATTATTAACCAAAAAATTCAGGAAACTGTAAATGGCGTGAATTATGGCTACCTGTACTAAATGCTTAAAGTCTGAAAATGCTTTTAACAAGCCCAAATTTAGCACCCTTGCCGTCATAAAGAAGCACTCACATATGAAGGGGTACTTAGTTTTATCGCTATTCGATGCCTTTGCAGTAGAAGATCCCAAAGTAGAATTATTCCCAGAACTGGAAGCTTCTTGGGATTGCAACAAACGACTTTCACCATCGCTTAACTGCTCAAAGTTACTAGTTTTAGACTGAGTATCATTATTAATCCACTCAGTAACTTCTTCTGTTGACGCATGTAGAGCAGTTAATCCCCTGGCAGTTACAGGAGGTACTCATTTATCAACAAGTGTTAAAACTAAAAGAAACAATTTCAACGACAATAACAGTAAGCAAACAGCCTCACCTAAATTCCAAGCGGTTACAATAACATACATATTTTGAATCAATTTTATCCCTTTTGGTCAAATTTGCATCTAGAAATGGCTCACAGAGACGTAGCATGATGGCACTGAGATTAACAAACATGCCTGAACTTGCACAGGAGAGAAGATCAACCTACAATAAGAAAGTAGGTAGCATAGATTGTTAAAATGGAAAAAAAAAAGACTCCTATTAGTCTACATTTCACTACAGTTACCAAAATAAACAAAGAAAAATCAGGAGTGAATCTTTGAAGTTGAAACCTAATCAGAAACTTGAAATCAAAATACAGAAATGGTTGAAAGTTGAGAACAACTGGAAAGTTCAGATCATATAAAAGCACCTGTATATGAGCCCTTGATGAGTTTCTATTAATGACCTCTGCAAGATACTCAAGAACCTTCTCACGGGACTCTGTGTTCTTGAGAAGAGAGAGAAGAACATCAGCTAGGCCATCATATAAGTTATTCATGACTGTTTTAATTGTAGTGAACGAAGACAACAAATCAGATGGTCTGCGAGTTGATACTTCTGAAAAACACTGCTGCCTGAAATTCCCAACAAGACATTAACATTTAAGAATTAAACTAATGTTATATACAATACAAACAAACACCAAAACAAATCAATTAACAAACACTCACCCAACATCAGGTTGGCTCTTAAAAAGGCCTTGGTCAGGCAGAGCACTGACATGGAAGAAAGGCCCCAGAATGCTAGTCATCTCAATGACACGGCCATTGGTAAATTGTTTAGTGGGAATCCACCATGGGTGATTCACCAAACATTTAGCCCCAACAGGAAAACTAACCAGAAACCTAAGTGCTCTCATGGGCTGCTGAAAGTTCCCAAGAGCTGAAACATTAAGGACACTACCCCTTAAA
This sequence comes from Cyclanthera cordifolia, assembly GCA_037832605.1. Classification (NCBI taxonomy): domain Eukaryota; kingdom Viridiplantae; phylum Streptophyta; class Magnoliopsida; order Cucurbitales; family Cucurbitaceae; genus Cyclanthera; species Cyclanthera cordifolia. The sequence goes on from JBBMEG010000018.1 coordinate 10,037,346, forward strand.
TTTTCATACAACACCTTCAACACGGGGTCTAATGTATCAAAATCGGAATCCCGGAGAAACTCCTCCAAGAAACCCGGAGGGGCTCCAGCAGCACTAGTACTAACCCCAAATCCATCGATGGAGGAACCAACTTCAGAGAAAATCAAAGGAAGCAAAGGCGAAGTACTGGACTGAGTATCCATCAAATCCCTACCCGAAAACAATTCAGGATTCCCTAAATGAATCCTACAATAAGATACCGTCAACTTCTTAGCTTGCTTGAGCGCCAATTCAATCTCGGACCGCAAATTCCTATCCTTCATTGATGTAATTTTCTTACTCTCATCGTGAGCTCGAGAGTAACAGCCGATTAGGTACTGAAAAGGGGGTTCGGCAGATGGGAAATCACCCGATAGACGATCGATTATAATCCGCTCGATTACATCCCTTGAAATCTTCAATTGCTTGTCCTCACTGAGAAGTTCGGCGGCGGTTTGCTCGAGATAGACGATTCGAGAGTCGGAAGAATCGGTGGTGAGAGAGATGAGGAAAACTTTGCGAAGAATAATGTCTTCGACCTCTTCCGGTGACCTTTGGGGTTTTGGTGTCGCCATTAGAGAGCTGAGAATTTGGAAGAGGAAGAGATCAAAGAATGTTGAAATCAAAAAAATAAAAAATAAAAGGAAAAGTAGAGATGAAGAACTGATGTTTTGTCAATACAGAGACTATGATTATATATTAAATCGTTTCCCTATAGACTAAGGAAACGGTGAGAAGATCCACTTTCGAATCCCACAGCTTTTTCCTAATACTTATTAGAATCACTAATTATTATTTTGTGCCATTAAAAATAATTATGGTGTCATTTACAATTAAAATTGGATATAAATTTCTTAAATAATTGGTTTAAATTT
>JBBMEG010000018.1:10067829-10079578 GCA_037832605.1 Cyclanthera cordifolia
ACCAGCGACGGTGGACGAACACGAGCAGACAATGGCGGAATTGGGTGGCGGTCCAAAGTTGGTGGGATGTCGGCGGTCGGTGGGCGGAAGTTGAGGAGGTTGCATTCTTTGAATGGGAGAGGAAGATGTGGTGGAGGTTATGAAGGAAGTGGAGATGATTTTTTAGGGACGGTTTTAAGGTCTACGAAGGGAGAAGAGATGGGTTAGAGAAAAAAAAAATAATAAAAAAAATAAAAAGAGAGAATATTAATTGGCAGCTATTAGGGTTTTGTTTTTTTTTATATGAAAAAGGTGTTGAATTGAAAAAAGGGTTAGGATGTGGAAGATGGGCTTTGGGCTGATTTCTTTTTCCTAAAGCCTACCGCCGCTGCTGCCGGAAACTTCCTCCACCGCCGCCGAAACTCCGACCACCGCCGTTGCTGGCGGAAAAAAAAGAAAGAAAAGAGTTTGTTAGGGTTTCTATTATAAATAGAGGGTGAAGTGAGTGAGAAAGGGCATCCAAATATTGAGTGAAAACTTAGGGCTCTTAGAGAATGGTTCTCTAGAGATGGGAGGTTCCAAGTCCTATTAAAACTTGGTTATCTTACTGGGAGAGGTTCCGCTTTGATACCATTTGTAACGCCCATAGCCCAGGAAAATTCCTAGGAGGTCACCCATTCTAGGACTACTCCAAGCTAAGCACGCTTAACTGTAAAGTTTTTTTGATTGAGCCACCGAAAAGGAAGGTGCACCTTGATGGTATAGGTAGTACAAATCAATTCTCTTATGCCTTAACCATGGGACTATATCCCCAAGATCCCTCTCATTCGGATGTGGACTCGGTTCATTCATGTACCCCTCCTAACCCCGGGCGTTACAACCACGTATGAAGACTCGCGGTTAGTGAAGGGGTGACGAAAACCCAAAGAGAATGAGAAGGACATATTGGAGGAAGGCAAACAAGAGACCATCATGTTAAAGCAAGGGAAACAAGCAAAAATGAGTTTGATCTCTCACTCAACAGTTCTCCTAAAAGTCATCTCAAACTCACATACCTATGTACAATTGGGAATAATAAAGGAACCAAATGAAACAATAACAGTGCACACTTACCTTCATATAATTACTCAAAGACGGATCCCATTGGGTAATCCTGTACGACTACAAATGAAATCAGAGATATCAATGTAAGAAGAGGCATTCACATAAAATCTTGGGGATGTTTGTTTTTAGTTTTTCAAACCAGTATTGAGTTGGTTTGAAAAACTACAAACAAATAAACTTTTAACTGCAATCATTACTTCTAAATATTCAAAATAAATCCACATTTTAAATACTAATTTTAAATACTCTTAAAAACTACAATCAAACGAACTTTTGACTGCAATCATTATTTTTAAATACTCAAAATAAATCCTCATTTTAAATATTAATTCTAAATACTCTTAAAAACTACATCCAAACAAGTTTTTTACTACAATAATTACTAATCATTACTTCTAAATACTCAAAATAAATCATCATTCTAAATACTAATTTTAATACTCTTAAAAACTACATCCAAACAAACTTTTGATTGCAATCATTACTAATAAATACTCAAAATAAATCTTCATTCTAAATACTCTTAAAATCTACATCCAAACATCCCCCACAATAACATCAACAAATCATTTTACTATGAAGCTTAATCAGGCTAGAATATAAAATCACAGTTGGGAAGTCAATACCAGTCTCTTCAATCCGTCTCCAGAATTCGGAACATAAACATTTAGTAAATAAAAAGATTCAAACTCCACTATCACAAGCCGCCCTTCACCATCATGTTCCGATATGCCTAAACCATATCTGACTGAAATTGGCTGCATCTGTAACACATATTTATTCAGCAAACTAGAACGAAACATTATGAAATATATAAAATATTATGGCAGTAAGAGCACCTACAAGCGTTTGCAGGTAATAATAGTAGCTTTGCACTGAAATAGTAGTTTTAGAAATTGGCAACTATTTCTGAACACTGAACTAATACGATTGAACTCTAAACCTTGCAAGACTATGGTTTTGTCTCACAAACTTCCAGAATCACATAATTTATAGAATATTCATATCCCGAATAGATGACCACACAACTAAAGTCCAGGACTTGATCCATTATAATTTACATATACATCTTATTAGATGATCAGGCCGACATGTTTGCTTACTTTTTTTTTTCCTAGCGCATGAATTTGTTCATATATGAGAAAAGAAAATCATACCCGGGATATGATTGCAGTTCCAGAATAACCAAGTTTAGAAACACTGCACGTCCAATAGGTATAGTGATATCCGTCCATGAGACACTTTTCAATTCCCAGTACGTCCTTCTCCTGTAGCAGAAATTGACAAGTAAAACTCTAGTCCACCCTCCAGTTTATAGTTTTTTTTGAATTTCAACAAAGAAATTTGAACAAATGGCCGCTTGGTTATAGGCACATACTTATGCCGGTTGAGCTACTGCTCTTGTAGGCCAAACTCCAATTCATAGTCATTGAAACTAGGAAGCATAATTTTTTATATCATAGCAGTAAATACTGATTACCAAAATAAACAATTTAAAACTCAGAAAGAAAATGAACGAAGAAAGCAACATAATCAATGATGAGTAATAGAAAGAAAATTGTCATGTTCTAAATATCATAATCCATTTTATATGAGAAAGTATCCATTGGGAAAAAATATATCAGATACGTCTCGAGTATACGCAATAGAACTTACTCCGAAAAAATGAAATAGGAGTTACTCTACTTGCCTGCAATTTGGTCTCCTGTAAGCACAATATATCAAAATCTTCTCTTTTAGCTAGCTCCATGGCAGAAAATCCTTTAAGTAACGCTCTTAACCCATTGACATTCCAAGATAAAATTTTCACAGATTTTGTATCCTTGGAAAGAGGAGCTGGCCTCATGCTTCTAGGGTTGTACGGGATCCAACCTTTTTTAGGTTTCTTATGAGCAAGAACAGTCCATGGTTCAGTTTGAATCGCCTCTATTGCATCCTCATGCTTTACAATGCTGGAATCAACTTCTGAAGATACTTTTCTCTTCGTTCTAGATGAGTTACAACCTATAAAGATCATCTTTGTAAGAAAATTTGTAAGTCAGTGTTCTAGATGTGTTGCTACTACACCACAAGATATCATTAATGCCATGTAAGAAAATTTGTTAGCCAGCGTACCAGTGAAAAAAGAAAGTACTTCAAGTACAGTGCATTAGAGGTTTAGACTGGAAAAAAACAATGTAAGGAAAGAGGTGTTCAAAGGATAGATAACATCACTTGTTGCACAACTTTTAACCTCCACAGATTTAGTTGACAGCCTCTTTTTTGATGTTGAGATTTTTGTTTCAGATTTCTCAGTTTCACCGTCTGAAGGTGATACATTTGAATCTCTCTCTGTCGGTTGTGCTCTATAATCTTCAACTGCATCAATAACATCACCTACATCAGATATATACTCAGTCATCTCATTTATTCTACGCTTCAGTAGAAATGGAGAACTACAAATGTGCTCATCACTTTCATATAAATTTCAACTTCAAAAATAACTAAATTGATTGTTTTCAACACTAAAATGCAGGGATATTTTACCCATCTTGGATGATTTCTACTCTAGTCACGTAAAGTAGAAGTGCACTACATTTTGGAAAAACAAAAAAATGTTGTCTTTGCAGATAAATAATGTATACCAACTGTTTTAGTCTCCACGAAGTGTTGCAGCGCAGTAACAAGTTCGTGCTTACGCCCTTTGGCCAGAATACCTACGCTTCTGCAAAATGTGAAAATAAATGATAAATAAGTAACTTGGTTAGAATTCCATTACAATCAAAATTTTGAACTGTATGCACTTGTGCGGACACTGGAGAATACTCCCATCAAAACATGTTACTTCAAAGACAAAGCTCTTATCACCTTAATGTCATCCTCAGTTCTTGAACCGTCATAGCCTCAATTCTTGATGGGTCGTCCTTAAAACTTTGAACATCCACTTCACTGTCATTTTCCTATATGTTAAACATGTGAATCATAATTAAGAGAAGAGGCATAAAAAGGTGAATGAAATACACTTCAAACTATAAGCATTCCACAACCTCAACAACAATCTTACTGGAATTTCTTTCCAGACTTCTATCTTTCCCTGTACCACTGATTGTTGTATTGTGTGTAGATAAAGTTACAGAGGAACGATTCGATGCCATCACAATCGTTTGCAAGGGTATCGATGTCGCAACTCTCACCCTACTCTGATTTACTGCAAAGCTACAGAAAGCCTAATTTAATTCAGCTGAACAATGAGTCCATCAAATTTCAAACAATAGAATGAGGCCACTCTTTCAAATGAATTTATAACCGACTTTACATAAAAAAAATTTAAAAAAAATTTAAAAAAAAAAAAAAAAAAATTTAAAACGAGCCAAACTTTCATTCAAACGACACCCATGTCCCTTTCCCAAAACGGGGGATTACATAAATTCCGTCCAATCGAAATTGAAGTTTTTAAATTAATCTTTGAGTGACTTGACTATCGGGGCCAGCTTCCAGACAACGCAATCTCTTGGACCAACTACACTATAACATTTTGATGTCAAAAAAATCTTAGAAAATTCTTTCAAAATAAATGATGATTGAACTCATAAATAACTTTAATTCTCGCAGGCTCACTAGATAACTAATTGAAGAAATTTGGAACTTCTGAATCGACACTCCCAAAAACAAAACATCAAAGAAAGATGCAGCAAAATGAAACTAAAAAAACAGAGAGCATTAGGGCGTAAGTACAAACCTGAAGGGATGAAGGAAACTCGAAAACCCCAATTGAAAAACTGACTTCATTGACAAAGAAGAAAGCGAAAACGGTAGGTAGAGGAAGAAATGCGGTACGTTAAAAGTTGGAGAGAAGAAAAGTAATTCATACAGAAACAGAAGCAGAGGAATGAATAGGAGCGAATGGGAAGAACACACACCCAGACTGCTTAGCTCTGCGTCATCACCCTAACATTCTCGAGCTTTCGCCATTTTTCTGAGAGATCCGATTTTTACTTGTGCGTTACATAAAACACACGGGTGATGCCAACTTTTTGTGTGTCGGTTCAACCTACATTTTGCACCTCTGTTTCACATAAATTTGTTTTATTTTAAAATAATATTTTCTTTTCGCTAAATTTTGTTTTATTCTCATTTGTAAGCTTTTCTTGTAGTTTTGATTGTTCATCAAATTTTAAATTTATTTCATTTTAAAATTTTGTTAATATTTTATTGTTAAATTATAGTTCTTAAACTTTTAAAATCAATTAAAAAAAAATTCAATGATTTTTTTGTTAACTTTTTTTATTTGTATCAAAATTATTAACATTAACTAACCAACTTTGTGTTTATCAACTAATTTTAAACTTTTTTTTAAGTGATGTTTAGGTTTACGAAGAAACGTAGAAATCGATCACTGGTCCAATTTGAGTGCCTTAGCAATATAGACCTCAAGAAAGAAATCGATCACTCGTCAAATTTGAGTGCCTCCACAGTATAGACTTCAGTAGAAAACTGAAGAGTAACGGCACCAAGTGATTGAGTTTAGTAGTTATAGATATTTGATTGTTTTTCTAATTTTCTTCGCCATTCCCGAGTTATGCATTACTTCAATTTCTTATTCAAAGTCTTTCATTTTTAATCAATAAAAACAATTACTACTACCATTATTAATCTGAACACCCTAGGACTTTAAGAACTTTATTTTAATATTTAAAAATTAAAATACAACAAACTTAAAAATTTAAGAAAGAACAATGTTAGAACTCTATCAAATTTTACAAATGAAAAAAAGATCATTTGTGCACCACCAAATGTCAGAGAAATGAACTTAAACTAATCTGTAAATATCCTTTTATCGCCATGTAATTTATACTTGAATATGAAGAATGCAACTTCAATAATAATCTCCAAGAGAATATAATTAGGCAGAAAAGATAGAAGGGGTTAGCAAAACAGGAGTGTGATTTAGAGTACATGGTAAAAATCGCAGAATTCATAATAAACATACAGAGAAAGGGGCTACAAGGATTAATGTGAGATGTTATTACAATAATGCAGGCTACATGACCACTCGACACTGACTTCTATGAGTTTTCATCATCCTCCTGTGTGTCGTCCGATGTTAGAAGATGGCCAAGCGCAACTTTCGCCTTCTTTGGTCTTGACAATGCTTCCTTGCCAAGAGCCTCATCACCCTTCCTCTTCGACTCCTCGATCCTTCCGTCGTCTTCATTGCTCTGCCTCTTCGACTGCTCAAAACCTGAATCTTCTTCAATTTCAGTTTCGTTTTCCTTTGCAGTGGATGCCTTGTCTTCTCCCGACAATGTTGGCTGCAAATGAGTTGTCCCGGCTTTCCCCTTATCTTTAAGCTCTCCTTTCTTCGACGAGCTTTCGTGTTCTTCCAAGAACAAGCGGATTTCTTCATTGCTAGCAAGATCAAGAGGGGTTTGTCCTGCCTTCGTTTTAGCATTTAAACTTGCACCTTTCTTTGCCAAGTACTTAACAAGCTCCAGATGGGAACCTTGTATAGCATAGTGCAGCGGGGTCATACCCTTTCGAGTCATAGCTTTTACCGATCCACCACACGATATCAAAGTACGAACTACCTCTAAATGTCCCTTTTGAGATGCAAAATGTATCGCCGCCATATCATCCATGGCAGCAGCACCAACATCAGCCTTGTTCTTGCATAGATAATTTACAATTTCTGCTTGCCCAGACCATGCTGCTAAGTGCAGTCTAAGTTTTCTAGTCAAGGCAACATAATCAAAGTACTAGGATTCTACAATTAGTGTATTGGCCAAAAAAATAAAAAATAAAGTGAGAGACAACATACCTTCAAAGTCCAAGCCTTCGACCACCAAACATTAATATTTTATTTTTTTTTGAGGTTACAATAATTGGAGGTGGAGAAACTCGAACCCTTGACCTATTAGATATTCACTCATTATCAACCAAAACACATTCACACAAACCTCAACCAACAAAGCACTCAATATCGAAGAACAAAACTGCTCAAACTCAACCATGAAAACTCCCGAACTAAGCCACAACACCAAGTAGGTAAGAAGGCCCCAAAATTCAGCAATGAAATGCACAAACCCGGCTGAAAAGCATCCATATATAATAGGTAACTAGTATCCATAAACATAGTGTTGTGCAGCCGCAAGAACGCTCATAGCAAGCTACAATTTATTTATAAATTAAAAAAAAAAAATGAAACTTAACTCATTGAGAGCATTGATTGACCAACGGCCAACTTATTAAAGATTAAGAGTTTATGAAACTAAAAGATGACTAACTAAACTTAATACAAAGTGAAAAATAAAAATTTCCCAAATAACTTTGTTACACCGAAATCGAATAACACCCAAGAACCATTGTTCCCCTTCCTCCTCCCCTCCCTTTCTGATATAAGGAGCTGGGTAGGCCATTTTATACACACCTCAATTATTGTCACGAAACATACTACTTGACCCTATAACATTTAGATCTCAAATAAACCAGATAGACGAATACCATTAAATGAACTCATCATCTCTTAGTTACTTTATACACACTTCATGATGATTGACAAACTTAGTCTATTATCAAAAAGTATAATGCATGATAAGATGAACTCCTGAAAAGCAATGACAATATTCAAAAGACTGGCAATCCATTATTTTCTGAAAGTTTTGTGTGCCTTGCTCATCCATCTCTAGACAATTTAGATATTATCTACTTTTCCCATTCCTTCATGAAACATATAGATTTTAGTAGGCGTGAGGCAAAGATACACCCAAAGGCAAATTATTCAACAAGAAACAAACTAAAAGTTACAAGACTCTTCTTACTAAGCCAGTGGCATGCTTGATAAGGAAGAATTTTTAAGTATAACTTTTAAAATGGAAGATTAATATCACATGTTATATTAGTTCTTTCTTTTTCTTTTTCTTTTTTGAAATCACATATTAGTTTCTCTTCCTTTTAGTTCTAAGATAAAAATCAACTCAATCCAGTCCTTAAACAAGCCATTCAATAATAGATGGATAAACAGAAGATGGTTTTGAGTATCTTACCCTACAGGTTTATAACCAAAAAACACACCCCCAACAGAAAAGGCTTTATTATTTTTCAAAAATTATAGAAATAATTAAAACAGAGAAATTGGGCATATAATAAAATTAATAGCCTCTGACGCCGTGATTGAAGACTAAGACTTAAAAAGTACAGGTCTTCTCAAACTTTCCGTTCAAGATTCAGCTATGATATTAATTTTTGAACACTTTCTATTCCTGCGATGTACTTTTGTAAAACAGCTCGAGTTTTGAGAAGCGTAAAGTCCAAGTTCCTTGTCATCAAAAAAATAAAATAGCCCCATATATTGAAATATATACATAATTAATTAGCCTGGATTCGTTCGGTTGATTCACCCTAGAGACAACCTTTAAACTTGACCAAAGCAACTTCAATTTAATCAAACTACAACTGAATCAAACAATTAAACACAAACAAACGATTAGAGATAATCAGAAACAAAACCCTAAAACAATTGAATATCGAAACAACAACCAAAAGGATGAAACATAAGGATACGGTGTTCGGGAGTGCTTATCTCTGGAATTGACAGACGAAGAGTTAGAAGCCAAAATTGAAATGACGGAACTCAGGTCGCCGTTTCTGGCGGCGGCGTGAAGTTGATAGTCACCGCCGGTGGCGCCGCTCCTTTGAGGCCTTCCCATTTCGACGGTTCAAGCTTGTGAGTGAGAATGCAAGAAAGAAGAAGAAGAAGAACCAATGGGCCTCTCAGACCAAAACTTTGTGGGCTTTTCTGGATGGGCCTCTTATATTTTGGGATTGACAATCGTTGGCGGAATTACAAAGCCCATTTTTCTTTCTTCTTCACGCCATTTCAGGGCTTTAGCTGCCGCCTCAATCGGAATTCGGAGTCAGCTCCGATTACCTCTAATTGCCGGGATCTCATATCTTCCTCAGCCAGAATCAAGCTCTCCCGAACAGTCAAGGCTTCAACAATCTTTATATTCGGAGCCATCGAAGGTATACATTTGACATTAGGATGATCTTAGTTTACTTTTAAGACTAAAGTCATAGCTCATAATTGTATTAGCATGTTTCCTAAAAACCTGATAAAAACTTATCTTATAAATAAATAGTTTTTTTTCTTACTTGAAAAAAAAAAACTATTCAAAGCATAGTAGTGGATGTCATAAGTAACTTAAAAATGGATGGTTTTAATTCATAATAGTCACATACTTAGATCAGACATAGTTTTATTCAAATTTTTTTGACATTTAAATGTCGTAGGATCATGTGATATATCGTGTGAGAATAATTGAGTTTAATATCCATTTTGACTTAATCAATTGGGTCGAATTCAAACTTTTGAGATCAAAATACCCGTTTAAGTCTTTTTTTCTGCTTGGATGGAGTCCTCGAAATTTTTGGAGATTGATAACCCGCATAGAGCTATGATATTGTACGTTTTTTGTAAACCCTTTCTTTTTAGAATTATCCTGCATGGAGACAATCAATCTAAATGGACAAATTTGTTAGTCCGAATCCTTGCAAGATTAATCTCAAGAGCTAATGAGTGATGAAGATTCTCACTACTTTATTCATCTCCCATGGAGGAATTTATATACGGTTGATTTAGAAAACTAACAGAATAACCCTACGAACATAACCCTTAATTAGGTAGAAACCTAATTAGTTAGTTTAATTGCATAACTAATATGTTTATATTTTGATGTGTCTCCTCAAGTTGGACGGTATATAGAATTAAGCCCCAACTTGAAACATAACGGTAGTAATAGGGCAGCAGGTAACGATTTAGTGAGCATATGAGCTAACTGTAACTCTGTGAGTGAGTTTGGATGGATAGCAACTTCATAAACCCAGAAGAGACTTTGTCACATACAAAATATCAATCTAATGTTTCGTACGTTCATGGAAGACGGGGTTGGTATGTACACCCTTACTGTAGCCTCCCCTCTATCTTTTCTAGTTACAACACCATAACCACTAACATGCTCCTAAGCCTTGTTACCGTCCAATTTGAGGAGAGTAGCCCACATATCTCATATATATGTTGAAGAATCCTCACATTTCCAATGTGGAAGAAGTGCCGTGAATATCTCCAACACATGCATTGGCTTCTTTAAGCTATTGCACTAGGCCGAGTCTCTCCATTTTTATTCATAACCATATACTTTCCATGAGTATGCTTTTTCTTCCTTAAATTTATCTTTACTGCTTCCTTTTTCTCTTGCAGCATACTCGTATGGAACTATGACTGCATGACAAGGAGCTATGATAAAAAAGAGATAATGAAATGGCAAAATCTTTGTTTCATAATCTTCGCAGAGCTTCACTGTTTCTCAGATATTCATCTTTGAACCAACAGCCTTTCGGGTACTATTCAACCATGTTTCTTTTATCCTCTTTACTAGACTATCGATGTGTTTTAAGCTTTTTTTTTTTTTTACCATGAGCCAGCTTACACACACCTCTACTATTGTCATATGATATATGATCCGACCCCATAATATTTGAATGTCAAGTAAACTCGTTGAAATTAATTCTTAGATAGACGGTCATCATGCATTGAATTCATCACTTGTTATTAGTTACTTTATTGTCCTTTGGAGTCTTGACCCCACTAGGCCCACCCAAGATAGTTGTGTTTTAGTTTTGAACAGTAAATTTCATCTCCTTGTACTTGGACTTTCCATGCTAGTGACAAGTTTCTCCCTTGATCTGTTTCCTCTCCTCTTGATGCTTCTAAAACTTAACCTAGCCTAGCAAGCTTGAGATGGTAAGAAATCGGCTTGTAAGATAGAAATGGTGTAGATTTTATAACATGTATATCAGTATTTAGCTTTTGATGGATTTGCTGTAATTTTACTGTGCTTCCACCATATATTTTGTTGCAGACCTATTCTTGGGGCCTCTGACACTGTTTTCACTCAATTCAAACATTGTCCTCTACTCATCATCTCAAAACCATTGTTGGGATTAAGAAACTCAACCCATGGTTCCGTGAATCTTGTCATATCCCAAGGGAAACCAAAGTTTGAAACCAACAAAGTGGATCCTCCAAAAAAAGACAAGTGGAAGACTAAAAAAAGGTTGAAGGTGCAGCGAATGAGAGAGAAGCAGAAAAGGAAAGCAGCAAATAAGAAAGACCCTCGTCAGCTGCGTGCAAAAGGGAAGAAAAAACTGAAATTTACAAATGCAGAAGAGAGAATCAAGCACAAGCTGGAAAAGGTGAGGCAAATAGAACCGTTTCAGATGGTTATTTGGGTCTATGTTGTTGGTTTCTTATTTTATGGTATCACTTATGTATTTATCATACTTTGCTCTTCGCAAAAGAAGAAATTATTCATTTAAGCTTTTCTTCATTCTTCTGCTAAACTAGAACTAGATGTTTTTCGACTTAATGGGCGTTGGTAACTTTTAATATGTTTTTCATTTAGGGTATGTTTAGTATGGTGGAAATGATTGGGAAGGGAAGAGAAGGGATCTCTTCCATTGTTTGGTCCACCAACTTCCATCACATCAATCACTAATTTATTCTTACTTTTCTTCATTTATCCCTTCATTTCTCTTTTCCTTCCCTCCCACCATAGCCAAACATGCCCTTAAAGTTTAGAGATATTCTTGCAGGCCAGGATTAAGGAGGCATTGCTCATTGAGAGATTAA
>JBBMEG010000018.1:10086013-10134684 GCA_037832605.1 Cyclanthera cordifolia
TGTCACCAATTGATACATTGTCTAAGAAACGGGTGAGTTTTACAAATTTCAGTTTCCATAGTGTATTCAGTGAATTGCTAATTATGCTTCTATTTTATTTTATTTTTTTATTATTTTTAAACATTAAGCCTTGACTGCCAGGGTATGTGCATCTTGATTTTGACGTAGGCAGAATTGTAAAGGAGAATACTTTTTTTGGATTAGACATAATTTTATTAGAAGTTACCGAGAGAGAGTTCGTAGACCAACCCTATAGGAGAGAATTACTAAAGGCCTCTTCAATTAGCTACGAGGACGTGTAAGTTTGTAACTATAATCTTGAAAAAGGGGAGAACAATTACACCAACTCACAATCAATAGAATAATAGCACATCTAAAAATACATAAAATGGTTTACCAGGGGAGGATATCGGTAGCTTTTTTGGCTTTTGGCTTGTATAATATGAGCATAGGATAGGAGTGAGCTTTCTCGTTAAGTAACACTTTTGAAGTTAAAAGAGTCCATTAAATCCTCTTCTCCCCTTTGAATGATGACCACAATATGACTGATAGGTAAAAGATAAGGTCTTGAATATTCCCCGGCCTCTTCATAGGCCAGTTACAAGCTTTGAGCAACTTGTTCCATATAACAACCACAGGGGAAGCAATTGCTTAACAAATGGATTTGATATTCATAATTGATAAAATATAGGTTACAACACTGGGGAGGAAAAGCAATCCCCAGGCATCTCTTTAGAAGCTTGTCTTGCGCGTTCACGAATCATAATGTCGTGGCTAAGCTCCCAAATAAAAAACTTCGCTTTTTTTGGGTGATTATCCTTCTTAAGGTGGAGAAGATCATTTTGTTTATGAGAACGACAGCTGCTTGAGCAGGGATTTGGAAGAGAAGAGACCAGTATTTTGCAGAGATCATTTCCATAGATCTTTCCCTTCATTCGGCTTTTGGCTAAGTTCCCAGCTGCTTTTGCACTTATTTGTTCTGTGCACATTCTTCTTCTGTTAATTACCCTATTGGGGGCTCTTGTTTTTAATCTTTCAAGACATTTTTTCATCTTCATTTTGGAATCTAAAAAAAGTTTTTGGTCAATGGTGGCTCGAGTTTTGATTTGGAATCTTTGGTTAGAGCGTAATCGAAGAGTTTTCAAGGATCTATCACGAAACTTTGATCAATTGTTGGAATTAGTTCTTACATCAGTTAACATTTGGTACAAACATTTACAAATTTTGAATGTATTTGATTTATCTTCATTTTTATCCAATTGGAAAAACCATTTGTAGCTGTGGCTCTTTAGCACTAGAGGTTTAATCCTCTTTCACGTTTTCATTTATCAACGAAAGGTTTCTTTATCTAAAAAAAAAACATTTTTTTCATCTTATTATGTGATTTGTACCATGCTGCCAATGTAGATGAATGACCTGGCAAGCAATGGTGCAGATTTTCAAATTTCATGCTTAGATTCGGCTTAAGCTTGTCCTGTTCATGCTGAAAATTGGATTGTATTTAAAAATTTTACTATGCTATTATTGAACTTTTGTTAGCCAATGTGCTGGTGTATATGCTTAAAAGCTTATTCATTTTGTTACACAAATGGTTCCCTCCATGCAGGCGCTAGAAAAATCCAAATACGAGCAATCACTCGAGTGTGTGCGTCGATTCATTGCCATTGGTGAGAAGGAACTAGAGCTATATTACAGGCATGTTGCGCTGTATGGTGATCCAAATGATAGAAATCCATTGTCCATCTTAGACATCCCATCTGACAAGTTGAAGAACTCACAGAAACACCAAGTTGATGAAAGGGAAAACTCTCATTCTGCTGCTCATTGCTTGGCTTCTGATCTTATGAACAAGAGAAATCGCGATTCGTCTATTGAAAATTCGTGCTTATGTACAAGTGAATCAGAATTTGTAAGTGACGAAGTATATGATTCTAACAATGGGGGGATAGAAAGAAGTTTTTCTGAACCACGATGAACAATGAAAAATGAGTTGGTGTATGTATAGAAAAATATTTTCAGAAATTCTTGAGTTTATATCAATTTTAACATAAAGATCTTTTAAATCCGACCCTTTGATCTAACTAATAGGTTGAATATAGGGAAAGAATGAGCCAATCGAATTGGATTCGGTTTGGTTTGGTTTTTTGGTTTGATCTATCGCTGTTTTGATAAATCATGGCAATGAAAGTTGGGGTTGGTTTACATTCGAGGAATCAAAGAGGAAGGTGTTTGAGGGTGGATTATTCATGTTTTCTATCTCATTTTATCTATTTTTCTAGTTTTTTCTAATATTCAAATGTTCGATCATTGTTTTTTATTTCTCATTCATGGGAAATACCCATATTTTCTAGTACAATTTTTGAAAATAACATACTCAAGTTTCTTATTTCTGTTTTTGGGGGCATTTCTCAAAATTTTAAGATCACCGAGTGAGAAGAATGTTGATCGATATATAATTAAATATGTCACCGGATTTGTGATTTAATATAATTCAACATTATCCATCACCTGATTTTGTTTAATACATCAAAAAATCCCCCTCAAAGAAGAGGCGTCTACACCCTCTCAAGACAGGACCCAAGAGACAACGTTAAAATTTTTAATTAAGTTCATTCGTGAGTTACAAATTTAAGACCTTCAATAGAACATATTTTGGAGACTTCAAATTTTTCCACTGAAGTCGTGGTTTTGGAACAACTCCCTAAAGAAGTAGACGGCAAAACAGTTGAAGGTAAAATAATGTTGCATCATTGTGGATAACAACCTTATAAATGACATCTACATAGATGGAGAGAGAGTAAAATTTGAGTGAACCTATTTTAGTGCTACCACAATGAAATTCAAGTTCATGGGATTCGTTTATTATCAAATTTATCAGTTTCCTAAAATCGTGCTGAGTAAACAAGAATAGAAGAAAGCTAAAATCAAACCAGAAAGAAAATTAAATATTGAGAAAGGAATGAAAGGAGTAGGTAAAGAGTGAAGTATAAAAGAAGGGAAAGGCACAAGAAACGAATTTATATAGAATGAAGAAAGATTGGCAAGCAATGCCAAGTCATCTTTCCATCAACTTAGTCAAGGAACTGATTACATTCATTCTCCAAATTTCATAGACTAAATAAATTAGACACCAGTCCCTATCTATAAACTAAAAAATATATAATAATAATAAAGGTTTGGTGGTAGTTTTTAAGAGTAGTTAGAATTATTTGGAATGAAGATTTATTTTGAGTATTTAGAAGTATTGATTGGGGTCAAAAGATTGTTTAAATGTAATTTTTAAGAGTATTTAGAATTAGTATTCGGCGTATTTATTTTGAATATAAAAGTAAGAATTACAATCAAAAGCTTGTTTTGATGTAATTTTTAAAAACATTTAGAATGAGAATTTATTTTGAATATTTAGAAGTAATAAAAATAATTAGTAATGATTACAGTCAAAAGCTTGTTTGGATTTAGTTTGTAAGAATATTTAAAATTAGTATTTAAAATGAAATTTTATTTTAAATATTTAAAAGTAATGATTGTCATTAAAAATCGGTTTGGAAGTAGTTTTTTTTTTAGGAGTATTCAGTAAACAGTGGTTTTGACCAAATAGACACAAATCACAAAACCAACAAATAGACACAAATAACAAAACCAGCAAATAGACACTAACCCTACCTAGTGACCAAAGTCTCATTTTGGCAATTTTTAACAAGATATAAACCAGAAGGTTGAAAGGGAAAAGTGAATCATTCAAGTGCAGAGTGCGGTAGACAGGAGCACCAGAAAAGACAATAACGAAGATTGGAGTAAAAGGCAACCAAGATAGGATGTGCATACTTATTTGCAGATTGTAATCCTTTCAGTTTTTTTTTTTGATATCCGTGACTGTCCGGGCAAGTTTTCGCGCACCTCAACTATTGTCACATGACATATCGTCTGACCCTATAACATTTAGATGTCAAGAAAACTCATAGAAAATTAATTCCTAGATAGCTGACCACCATGCCTTTTAGTTGTGTCTTGATTGGTAGGTATCAAAGTTTTACAAGACAATGGCCTGTGCATGGCAATCTGTAACGTCCATCCTCAATGAACCCCACACTTGGTTGCATCTCTCCCACTTTTGCTGCATACTTGCCAAAAATGCCTTCGCCCATGCCTCCTTTGACCCTCCCATGCTCAGTTCATAAGGCACTGTGAAACTGTTGTACAAATTTATTTAGACAGGCATCAGCAAACTCTTTCCACCTTATCTTTCATTTTGAACCTTATCTTTCATTTTAAAATATAGAAAAGGTTAAAACACTTGTTGAATTATGTTAAACTATCAATCAACCTAAAAGCTTAAGTTGATGGGTTTACGTAAATTTAATTATATCAATCAACCGTCAAAAGAGCAGTAGCTCAAAGGCATCAATGTACACCTAAAGATCAAGAGATCATGGGTTCGAATCCCCACCCTTATTGTTGTAATCTCAAAAAAAATTATATCAACCAACACTCCTCATCCCTTGTGAGCTTAGAAATTCAAGAACTCTACAAGTGGAATTCAATTTTAAACTTTGAAAATTACCTTAGAAGCTCTTCAAGCTGAGATCCTTTTGTGGAGGTAGTACCTTTCCTGCAGTGCGTTCAAAAAGACTGTTGAGAAAAATGTTATTTATAAGTGTACTACTTCTTCAAGAAGAAGAAGAACTTTTGGAAGAACCTATTCTATTAAGTACTTCAAATTTCTTTTATTTCAAACCATGTGAAAATTTTGAAAATTTGAATTTGGTGATAGAAACCGATGCTACTAATTTTGTTTGAGCCATCAATTTACGGGACCTTCTATTAGCACCTCAAGGCGTTTTAATGGAGGTACTTAGGAAGCTTTAGTTTCAATTTTGTTTGAAATTTAGCATGTTTGACTACAACGACAAGAGAAGGGATAAAAAAAAGGGAAAATGAGAGTAAATTAGTGATTGATAGGATGGGAACCCGACGGACCAAACAATGGATCTCTTCCCTTATCTTCCCATCTCATCCCACCACTCCAAACATATCCTATATCTTATATTCCTAGAACGTCTAATAAGGTAGCACGTAATATCACAAGGTGGACTACTACTTCTAATTTACGTTCTTCTATTTGATCGATTAACCCTCCTGATTGGTTAATAAATAATAAGTGGTATTTTCTTGGAGTCTGTTTATTGTAGCCCAACGGGCATTTTATCTTCTTAATTATATTATAAATGACATCTTCTTAATGATATTATCTGTTTTATTCAATAAAAAATATTGAAAAGTGTTTTATAAATTACTAAAAACATTTTTCAACATTCATCAAAGGTTATGCTTAACTCACTCTAAGAAAAATAACTAGCATTCAGTTATTTACTGCTGCATCAAAAAAAAAAAATTCAACAAGTTTTTGCTTTATCCGACTGGTATGCAACAAGTTTTCACAGCTCCATTTGACCATGCAATGTCAGAGGGGCTTACAAAGTGAAGAAATGTCGCTCAACAGCACCAAGAGAGTATCCATCAGTCTGAAGGCTTAAAACCAATTTAAGGATTGAGTTTTATTAGATTTGTGACGAGCTTGTCAAACAACTAGATTATTATTCTTTCGAATCGCTTTCAGACCCTTAATGAGATTTGAACTGCATGAGACTAAGAGTTTCTTCATACTATGGAAGGGAAGTATGGTAATCATGCAGAAATAAAGAAATGTTATTTAGTATAGGACCATACAAAATAAATAAAAATGGTTTTATTCCCGAATGTTACGTTATTAGTGTTTCTTATCATGTTTAGGATATATTTCACTTGAATAGATTTTATAATATTATTATGTCGCTGGTAGGAAACAGATTAGAAATGAGGTACCTGGTTACTGATAATCTGAAAATTTGAAGAGGCTTGGCAGAAAGATTGCAAGTAGCCTTAAATATGTGCTCCTTGTGAAATAGGTATACTATTGGGTAGCAAAGAAGCCATCTGAGCCAAATAAAGTATCAACTAATAACATTATTAAACTCAACTCATTAAAAGAATGAAATTAATTCCTGCTATACAAATAACATAAAATGGTTTTCCTCTCTTTAGATAAGGAACATAGAAAAAGAAAAGAAGCAGCCTAGGGGCTGGGGTGAGCTAAACATGAAGAAGCCAACAGAACAAGAGCCTTCCAATCAAAATTAATCATTGATTTCTTTAAAACTATTTACATTTGATTTATTTATTATTCAATGAAGAATCAATTCAGAAGTACCCTTTTCTTTACAATCGAACTGATAATTCTATTGAGAAATTTGAGGACATGCGGTAGATTTTTATCCTACACAATTCAACAAGAAGGCATATCAAGATAAATAATCCCAACACTCTTAAATTTATTTATGGCGCTCATGAAGCCATATGAGATGGAATAATTCATTCTCGTTGACATAATCAAAGTATAAAGCAACACATAACAAAATTTCTCAACCCTAAGAGCTAACGAAAAAAACTGCACCACCAACTAGAAGTAACTACTAAAGAGCTATAGTTACGAAAACAGTTCTCCTAGAAGAGAGATTTTGCAGAAAGGTCCACTTCAGGATCTCAATTCTATCTCCTGACGTCTCTCAAATCAGAAGGTGGTAATCTCTGCTTAAGATCAAATTGTCATCTCTATCTGCATCATTCCACACTTCTCCGTAAGAGTTCTTTAACAATGACAAAAAATATCATGTTGCGTTACCACTACAAGTACATCCAATATTTTAAGTCTGACAACATCATCTAATACGTTCTTGACTTATTTAGTGGCCATAGAACTCAAACATCCTCCAAAACTAAAATACTACAACCAACCCCAACTTCCAGCCACAATGCTAAAAAATGTCTCTACGTGATTCATGAGTCTCTGTCTCACAAATGACAAATATAATAAATAATAAAGGGGGTACTCAAGAAGTATAGAATTACCCATTTAAGGTTGGGAGAGTGATTTCAGTATGATCCAAACAGTTAGTAAGATCAATGACGGAAGACTGAGAACTAATCCCATGAAAAGAGGGTCCGGTATACGTTATGCAGTTTTTGCCGAGAGATGGCGATGGGTCATTTTTCATTTCATCTAGAGAAAATAAAGATGAGAACAACTTTTGAATTGATTTAAACTGCAAACCCAGTGGGCTTTCATCAGCATCAATTAACATCTGAGGCACATAAGAGGAATCATCAAAGAGGGTAAACGTAGCACCTCAAAATTTTTAAAGATGAAAATCAGAGAACACTATGAACCTTGGGGGGATCCTGTTCAATGTCTACAAGGAACAGTGTTGATTTGGAATTTAAACTTGATTGAACATGCTCAGCAAGTCCTTGCACGTGTATCAGATATATCATATCATCTATGACCATTACCTTAAGTTTCTCAAATATATGTAATTCCTGCATCAGTTTAAAAACATACATATTAGAAAAGTTGCAACACAGGCACTGTCGTCAATCGTCATACATATATCTTCAATGACCACCCTCCACTACATACCCTAAACCCGCGCAGCTTGGACCCGAGAGACGACGCAACGAAGAATTTTACAAATTAAATTCACTTGTGGGTTTCGAATTTGGGACTTTCGAACTTGCATTCATAGAGCCTTAAGTATTTGAGATTTGATATTCACGGCGGTGACAACTTTTATAGGGTTGAGTCTCATTCCTCTCATGATAAAACAAAGAAACCGATTCCATATCTATCGAAACAATGTTAAGCATACAAAGCCATTGAGCGGCATAATTAATAATCCAACAAAACCTTTTGAATTTGTTCAAGAAGTGCACAAAGCCGCTGTTGCAGTTCAGGCATCTTTCCACCATAGTCTATCATAACAACTGGTCTCATTCCTGTACACAAAGCTAAGACATCTGCACCATAAAACAAGCATAAGAACCAAGTACCTAATGAAACATAGAACCGATACTGCTATTAGATAATATTAGCCCACCAATATTATAAATGTTGCGAGGTTTCTCCGTTTCTTCTATGTGAAATACTCTAAAGATTGATACCTCTTTTTGGAGTCATCAATGTTGAATCCGATCCTAATTTCATTTTATTAGAACAAATACCAATTTAGATTTAATGACCCATACCAAACATTACTATCTAATAACTGCAAATGATTTCGAAGCTAGAAAACGTTCAAGAACAATAATCAAAACCCATCCACATGCTGAGTTGCAAATTTCGAATAAACCATAAAATTGAAGTCGAGATTTATGGAAAATTTGAAAGAGGAGAGGAACTAAGGAGGAAGAAGAAGAAATTGACCTATTTGGAGGCGACGCTTGGCTGGAAATTTGAGACGCCATTTGATTTGAGAAAGAGAGGAGTCTAACACCTTCAGTGCTTCGTCTACTTCACTTGGCTCCATCATTTCGCCTCATTTCATACATACACCCGTTCAAATATAGTTTGATCATCGTTTTCTATACATAAAAACAATAATAATAATAATAAATTTCTAACCAACAAAAACTTCAACACCTGAATGTGCAGGGTATATACTAATAATATTTTTATTTATAAAATAATTTTATGTGTTCTAATGATACCACATAAATAAAATTGAGAATTTGGAGCACCATTCCAAACATGTCTTAAGTAACACAATTTTAATGTTTTTTTACAATTAAACTTAAATGAATTAAGACTTAAAATCTGCAAAGTCATTTACAACATTTGGAGAATAAATCGAATTGAGTTACTATTTTGTTGATCAAGCAGCTTTAAATTAATTACACCCCTAAATTTTAATTTGCAAATTATTAATCTTCCAACTTAGTTTTTTTTTTTTTTTTTTCAAACTTAGTTGTTAAAATTAGATCCCTCCCGTGAAAATATATTTTGATAATTTGTTGAAATTCATAGATGGGAATACTTATATTAAAATTGAAATTTTAGTGATCAAAGTCAAACACCAAACTTCATAAAAATAAAAATAAAAAACCAAAAAACAAAACAAATTGGACTGTCAAAAAGGCATAAGGATAATATTCGTAACTAAAATGTATATAGACTTGAATATTTGTAAGATTACACAATAAAATGGTAAATTTATGTTACTGTCTTTTTCTATTAAAGATGGGGGAAATCTCCCTCCTTTTCCAATGTGTATCTGCAAACGAGTCATTAACTGTAACTCTGCAGACTTGATACGGAAAATACTATAGTTCCAATAAGGAAACCAACCAATCATTAACAACCTTACATCCAAAATCCAAAATCGCTCTATAATTCTAACTCTATAGATTGTAACATCTAAACCTGAAATGTACATCAGCCGCTTGGACAGTGATCGGGAACAGCCCCATGAACTCGAAACACTCGTTCTTAATCTTTCCATGGCAAGGCTAGATCAGTCTCCTCCTACAACTGAGGACCTGTGTGAAATAGAAACAATGCATGGTAAGACTCGACTCTTATGTGTCAACCGGCACTAGAAGATCGTCGTCGTTATCGTCGAGGCTGGGTGGAGCTAATGGTGGGATAGCCGAGAGGTCAGAAAGATTATCCCGAATTTCAAGGACCCTTCTGGCAGTTGCTTGAGAATCCTCCTTAATTATACCGATCTTTCGAGATGAAAAAAACCCAGATTTGATTGGCCTAGAAGAATTGTTACTCTCAACAGATGATAGGAATTGATCCTTGGCTAGTGTATTTTGAATAGCAGATGATATTACAGAACTAAAGATGCCAGAATTCTTCAATCCTTCAATAATGACCTGCAGTTGGAGTAAAAACAAAAAAATTGAGCTTATTTTCTACCGTACATTTTATCTATGCAAAATGATTCATCATTCAACTCACCATAGGTGCATAAATCCGAGTCAGAATACCCTTCCTTAAGAGTTTCAATTTCAGTGCTTGATCAGTCCAAACAACTCGTTCACGATACCTAAAATATAACAGGAAATATAGCAAATTGGTAAGCAACAATTCTATCCACCTGGCAATGATGAGCAAGAAATGTAGCCGTTCGTGAAATTTCACAATTATTATTTCAGTATGGCTTCTGACTTGATGACAAATGCTCAGAAATGCATTAAAAAAAGAACTTGAAGGTCAACTAGTCATTATAAATGAGACACCAGTAAACAATTCTGTTTTAAACTTAAAATGTCCTTGTTATCATTGTGATTTAAGAAATAGTTAGAATATCCGATCCATTGAGTCAAGGCTCTCATTAAATACAATAGCAGACAACCATCATGGATTGACTTAGTGTTTAAAAGAGGATTTTGAAGACCTAAGAGACCTAAGTGTATGTAAATTGACCTGGACACTCATGAATATAAAACAAAAGTTATATAGCAGGCATGGGAAGACTCGTTCATGACATTTGAGATTGTATTTCTTATCATTCTTTTTTATACTAAAATCCTGGAGCTGTGCAAGACAGCCTTGAGATCTAGATTTTATTCAAACACCAAGTTACTCACGGAGATTTTACATAGAAAAACTTACATACTTGTTCACGTGTATGTTGTTTCTACATTTTACCAATGGTGCCGCAAAATTTTCTTTTTTTTATAGAAAATAATTGTGCGGAAACCAATGATGCCACATAGGTAAAATGTAAGAGCTACACATGAACAAGCAGACAAGTTTTCCTCATATACATATGCAACCCATCAAAGCTTTATATCTCTAACCAACCAAATATCTGTGGAATTTATACTATTGTACATTTACCAGTGAAGCATTTCTTCCTCGGTTGCAGTTGAAGCAATTATGAATGCCTGAAAAGAATAATGCGAGTAGATGTTAAAGAAAAGTTCATATGTACACGATAAGAGAGTGTAATACATTCATATTGAAAATGATATATTCACGCCTAAGGCATTATCTAGCATTTAGTTTCCTAGTTATGGTAAGTTCTTGAGGTTTAGGGTATTTGTAACGAAGAACAGAGATTGCGCAGCTCCAGATTTGTATATCTAAATTAAACACGCATGCTCGAGGCATATCCCTCTAGATTTGTATTTAATTTTTTTTTAAATTTATTGGTAATGAACTCAAAGAAAGGAAGAACATTACAAAGGGGCATAAAAAAAACAGCTCAAGCAAACTAGGGAGACCACCTACAAAATCATTCACCAATCTAGAGAAATTACAGAGGATAGTGGAACTCACGGCTCTATCAAATTCTAACATAAAGCATCTTTTGACATCATCTTTGGTTGGTTTGCAGCCACATCGATCACGTCTTGAAGTCAAATCAGTAAATTTAGGGTATGTATAATGTAGAACAGCAGCTTCGTCCAACTTGATCTCACTAGTATGGTTAAATACATATGCACCAAGTACAAAAGGAAAGATCAAAAGAGAAACCTACTAAAGCCTAGGCTATGATAGACGAAATAAATCCAATTAGAGTAAAAAAATGAAAAGATTCACATGGATCCAAGTAACAGTTAGCTTGGGCAAAAATAATGACAAATAAAAATGTGCACATCAGATAGATAAAATAATAGTATATACTTGGGAGTCTTCATGTAATTGTGCCATCTGTGTGCCCCATTTGGACGAAGATGGTCTTGAATCCGAGCAGCTGATTTTCCATTTCCATATGTCAAAAAATAGTTTGGATTGCCACGGGTTGCATCTTTATAACTACTAAAGTATATGTCTTTTTGGAGATGGTCATAATTCTTTTTGAACATCGATACCTGAACAAGCATAGATAGGCAACAAACTTACACAGGTTCAACTACGGATGCTTTAACAATCCTAGCCCATGATTTCATGATTCTACTTAGACTTTTTTCTATTTCATAAAGAGTATACAAACTAAAATATTTTATTACTTGCTAAACAGAAAAAAAAAAAAAAAAAAAAGATCTTTTAAGATAAAGCATAGAAAAATGTAGCGGATTGGAAATGTTGTAATGAGACTACGTTACAATATTATTTTATCAGTTCAACACTCGCTGGATATCTTTGGAAGAAATATACGTAAGAAATTATACCTCGCTGAAAGGTTCTGCTACATCATCGCGCTCAACACTGCTCTCCTGAAACAAAATACAGCCAATATATTCTCTAACATCAACGACAACATGAAATAAAGAGAAATTTCATGTAGTTTCTTAACACCAAAGATAAGACAGAATTAGATCAGACAAGCACATGGATCAATCTTTGAGGAATGTTAAAATCGTGTTACATCACCAATCAACCCAAAATTAGGGGATTTGATTATATTAACACTTTAACACTCCTCGCTTGAGAATTTGGAAATCTGAAGAATGTCGAACGAGTGGAAATCAATATTAATGGAATAAACAACTTTACAAAACGTTAAATACAAGACCTTCTACTCATATTATACAATCACCATTCAACTCAAAAACTTAAGTTGGTAGGCTAGATGTAAATTTAATTACTAAATCAACTCTTTAACCAAAAACATAACTTTATGAAGTTGCTTCACTCACATAATTTGGAAAAATAACCATATCAACATTTGCAGGCACATCAGCAAGCAATTGCCTCAATGAGTATTCCTGTGTGCCCACAGGATGCATCAGCTCGTCAGTATCCAGATGGATGATCCAATCCATACCAGCACTCTGTCAACAAAAATTAATTAATATCTAGATAAAAAAAGTTCACACATTAAAAAGTTGTTTGGATGTTCAGTACATACTACAGAGAAAAAGAAAAATAAAATACCCTAGCCTTGACAATAGCCATTTCCATATTCAGGGACTGCTTCACGAACAATTCATGATTACATGGTTTGTAGAAGAAGGCTGACAACCATGTCTCGTTCCAAATCCGACTAAAACTCAAACAAAGGAATCTCAGATAAAAAAAAAGAAGACTCGAAGATTATTTTTTCTATAAAAAGAAGCATATTACAAAAGAGAATTTAGAAGCAAAAAAAAAAGGAAGAGAATATCTATGAAGCCAAACAACAAAGAACACACAGGGTTCTCTCTTTTTTCTTTACTTTTTTTTTTCTTGTGCAAATGCAAAATATGGTTAATGTGGTGGATGGTGATGTAGAGAGGATTATAAAGCTTCCTCAATCAGCTTGTAAGAAGGTTAAACTGGGTATCAGTAGTTTAAAATAAAAGGATTAAAAAATATATAAAAGTAATAAAAATAAAAATAGAAGGATAAAAATTACAAATCATCATCAGATGAAATAAACATGGAAGGAAAGACTATTCACATCTCGAATAAAAAACATACTGACCTTTTTGCTTGCTGCTCTTCTAGTTCTTTTGTTCTGTATATAACGTTCACGCCCTAGAAGACAAGAGATAGAAATGAATTAACATGGAGTTCAAAGTATGAAGCCACAGCACAGGACAAGACTCACCGGAATGGTTTCTAGAACTTTGGATATATTTGGGGAGGCAGCCTTCCCTTCCACAAACATGAAAAAGTTTGAAACTCCAATGATCTTATGGTAAAAGATCCAGGGCAATGTCTGCTCTAAACCAGCAGAAGTGCTTGTTGTTATGCATATCTGACAAGTATCAAATTTCACATAAATAAGTTGAAGTACATGGCCGTCTAGGTTCATCAGCAGCGTAAATGAGTAAATCTCTTCTCATTATCAAACTAAAAGGCAAGAAAATTACTTAATGCTAATTCAAAAGAAGAAAACGTCGCCTAAATCTACAACATTTAAATGTCAAGAAAAATACATAAAAAAATTAATTCTTAAATAGGTGGTTGATGATGAATGAACCATATCTATCACCTCTCAAATCTCCGAGTCCTCTTTAACCTCTAGGCCACTCCATGATTGATACTATATACATATTTCTAGAACATCATCAACGGCATGTAATAAACATTCCTAAGAATCAAACAGAATAACCATTCGGAAAGATAAATGCGGCACAAAATGGGATCAAATAAACAGAGAAAATTAATTCCACTCCCCAGGACTCAATCAGAGCTACCAATTGGCCACCGTAACAAGATGCGATCAATTAGAGCCACATCCTGATACGGAAATCGATTGAGATACAAAACAAGCAGCCAAACACCACAAATCTAACCGCACAAAATGAAAAACGCAATGAGATAACGAAAAATAACCTTGGGCTTCAGATCCGCACCGTGATCGAACTTCCAATCCCGATAATAAGCTAATGCAGGGGAACGTGTCCGACCCAGAAGATCAACACAATCCGGCTTGGAAGAATGAGAAGGAACAGAAGGAGCCGATGTAGACATGCCGGGGAACTCGTGCTGGTCCGGCGACCAGCGAACAACGGGATCGTTGATACCGCCCCGCCATTGGAGGAGGAAGGCAAAGCAAGCAAGAGTCAATGGAAGAAGAGTCAAGAGGAAAAGCAAGCGAGAAGCAAGAGTGTAGGAAGAAGAAGAAGAAGAGGAGGTGGAGGAATTGGGTCTCTGAGAATATTGACCCGCCATGTGTAGTTGCAGAAAGAGACTGTTTGGCTCATCAAGAGTTCGAGAGAGAGAGAGAAATAGAATTTTAGAGAGAGAAAGTTGAAAACGCTTACGAAGAATCTGTGGAACCGTTTTGTCGTTGGGTGTTAAATGGCCGATTTCTATTTTTAAATATTTTTTCCTTTTTTCTAATAATTTTCTCACAATCAAATTATAAATTTAAAATTGTTAATGCCTAGTCTTTATTAGGGTATGTTTGTTTTTTTTGTTTTTTTTTTTTTAAAGAAAATAGTGAAGGTTGAAAAATGGGTGGGATTGAGTAATTAATTATTTGTTTAGAGATCAGTGTTATTACTGGTTGACTGATATATTTAATGTGAAATTCGATTACGTAATTTGATACAACATTTGATGAATGGATACAAGAATTGTTATTTACTAGTAAATACAAACAATTAATTTTTTATGACATAAATGGATTAGCTAAAAATAAATTTGTATACTAATTTAAAATTTTAAGGCGGTGAATTCATCAATTCATCCCATTTTTTTAACAACTCAATTCACCGAAAAGGTCGATAGTTCATTGATTTTACTATTTAGGAAAATTCCGTTCAACCCAACGACGACACGGGGGTAGTTTTTCATTTATTTTATGTGTGTGTATATATATATATATTGTTTTTAATTTGGAGTGGTAAATGTGGAAAATATTTATGTAAGGCTTATTTTGGTAGGTAAGGTTGATGCCATTTTTTAATAATAACAAAACTTGTAACATCCTCATCCCACTCAAACATATCACCTTATTTGCCTTTGGAACATTTATTAGAGTAGAAATTTGAACTTACAAACATCTTTTTAAAAAAATTGGGGGCTGTTCTACTATACTTTTTCTTTATTTAAATAAGATTAAGTAACCTGACCTAAAATCGGATTTTAAAAAACAATAATAATAAAATAGGGAAGATTCGAATTTATAATTTTTTATCTAAGTTACACATGTCTTTGTTTTTTTAAGTAAAACGAAGGTTACAGTACTCCAATCATAATTCTCGCAGTCATTTATATACTTTATGTCAATTGAGTTATTATAGCTTTAATATTTATTATTTGAAATTGAGCAGTTATAAATGAAAGT
The DNA here is from genome assembly GCA_037832605.1 of Cyclanthera cordifolia. NCBI lineage: Eukaryota > Viridiplantae > Streptophyta > Magnoliopsida > Cucurbitales > Cucurbitaceae > Cyclanthera > Cyclanthera cordifolia. The sequence continues at coordinate 10,101,562 of JBBMEG010000018.1, forward strand.
GCACATTTTTTATATAAATATTAAGGTTAATCATATTTTTTTATTATTATTATTACAAATTATTCACCGTGGTAATATTCGAACTTGTGATCTCATTATTGTAAAAGTTTATGCGAACAAATCTTTTAACGAATTATTTTTTGTTCGTACAAAATTTTAGAATCATGTTTACGTGACATTTTAAATAAATTTGAATAATAATAATAATTTTAACGAATAAAACAAATATCAAAATATTAACTATATGCACTAAAGAAATAGTAATTATGAATTTATTTTAAGCATTTATTTTATGGAGTTTTAACAGCATACACATTTATTCAATGTCCATTTAATTGAGTATATGAAGATATAATCTATATTTATAGAAAATATTCGTATAATTTTGGTGAGTTCTCTTTTGAATTTTAAGTAACAATCCCAAATTTATGTATTTTATGAAATAATATATGGTACGCATTCAACTTCTTGCGTTAATCGAAAGGTTACGAGTTTCAATTTCAATTATGTTAAGAAAATCTCTTGCATCTTAATCAACTTTCTTTTTCTACTAGGTTTTTGAACATTGTTCGGTAAAATATTAATGTAACTCATATACAAATGTTGTAACAGTTCGAAGGTTTGCAAGGATTAGAGGCAATAAAAAAATATATTTATTTTACAATTTTTGAAATAAGATATTGTCCATGAACATTGTCCAAAAGTATTCATATTTATAAGAAATTGAATATTAATTAAATAAACACTATAACAAAAGAGAGAATAGGTAATGGTAATCCAAATTAAATTTGAAAACACGAATATAAGGTGTCGGACATAAGGTGTCGGTCAATTGGTGTTGGGCAGACCGACACCAAAAGCTCGACTAAAAAACTTGGCATTATTTGCTTTTAGTGTCGGTCTGACCGACACCTTATGCTCGACTAAAAAAACTGGCATTATTTGTCACAGACCGACGCCATTTTTGTATCTCGCTATTCTGGCTGCATGCCTAATCCGAGAGCTTCTTCCTTCTTTTTTTCTTTTTTTTTTTCTATCTTTTCCCTTACTCGAGACCCTCTCACATACCCTCGTCTTCATCATCTCAAACTCTTTCACAAATCACCATTTTTTAACTTCTTCGTCTCAAAACCTAAAAAAACTCTTCATAATTCTCATTTCATGCGACCTAAACTACACACTCCCTCACCAATTTTTACTTTTCTTTCTCATTTTCATTCCAAATATTTATTTTCTTTCTTTCAAATCGCAAAAACCCACATTTCTTCATTTCTTTTATTCTCTCTCCTCAAAGCTTCTGATCCGAGACTGTTCTCTTCCACCTCCTATAATTCAAAGGTAAAAATGTTTTTTTTTTCTTTTTTAATTTCAATTCTTTAGCTCCAAACATTCGTATTCTTTAGCTTTTCATTTCAATTCTTAAAAAGTACGTGCCTTAAATATTTGTGTTTGAATTTTTACATTATATGTAAGTATAACTTTAGTTGGGATATATTGATAAATTGTGAAGGCTTAAGGATTGAGTTTCACAATAATATAGCTTATGAGTTGAGACTCTTATAGAAAATGTGTTGGGTCAAATGTTGTTTGTTGTCATGTTTGAAATGTGTGAATGACAAGTACCAAAATGTGAATATAGTAAGAGATCATTTATTGAAAGTGTTCAAATTCAACAAATTATAGACGGAGATTTAGATGACAAAATACGAACGTTTGAAGCTGCACATGATTATTTTAACTACAAACCTAAGAAATTATTAGATGATGCCAATAAACCATTATATCATAATTGTAATAATTTTACTAAGATATCTATATTGATCGAGCTTTATAACTTGAAAGCAAAGTTTGGATGAAGCGATAAGAGTTTCATGAAGTTATTAGAACTGTTGAGTATTTTATTGGTGTGTCATAATGAAATTCTATATCTACCTATTATGCCAAGGAGATTTTGAGTACATTAGAAATAAATTATGAAAAGATCTATAAGTTCATCAACGATTGTCGTTATGCTGCCGAAATTTCATTTAATTTAATAAAAGTTAGAAGTTAAATTGAATTTAAAAATGAGTTTGGAAGTGAGTAAAAACTAGGTAAAACTTTGGTGATTTGACATTTTTAATGCATTTTTTGTATTATATTTGTTTTGAGACTTTTAATGTCGGGTACAAATGATGACGGGATCACATGATAAAAAAAAGAAAAAGTTAGCATTTAATAATAAAAGGGGTACACATGAACAAATCTTTTTTAAAAAGCAAAAATGTACTTTTAATGTCGGACCCAAAATTGACACATTTAACCAGTGGTGTCGATTTTGGAGTGACACATAAAGCTTTTGGTGTCGGTTATGACCGACACTATATAGTGTTGGTGTCACTCAAAAAACGATACCTTTAACAATTAGTTTTGGTTTTGGAGCGACACCAAATACTTTTGGTGTCAATCATGACCAACACCATATAGTATCGGCATCGCTCTAAAACCGACACCTTTAACAATTGGTGTCGCTGATACTATGATCGACATCAAAAGCCTTTGGTGTCGCTCATCATGTGTGACGCACATAGGCTATTGGTGTCAGTTTTCGCTTGTCACTAAATGTGTCTGTCACTAAACGTCGTCACATGTATTGATGTTGGCTGCCCGACACCGTTAGTAAAAAATGTCGGCATATGCCCCATCACTAAATCTCTTATTTCTACTACTGAAATAATATATATATATATATATATATATACACACAAATACATACTCCATATATATTTGCGGGTTATGTCGAGTATTGGAGACGAAAATGAGTTGAACATTAATTAGATAATGTACCAGTTGTGTTGCTCGAAATGACCAACCCAACATTTTTTGTTGATCTAAATAAGTTATCTCAACCCAACATACAATGAAAATGAAATACCATTTTAGTCCATATAATTTGAAATACGTTCCATTTCAAGAATTTAATTTTAATCCATTAATATTTAAGTTTGATTTAGTTTGCGGTAAAGTCTAGACTTTAGACTTTTATCACTAACTAGCTATCAAATCTTAATTTTTTAAATATAAAAATTAAATGGTAACTTTTTGAAAATCATAAACTTATGTATAGATTTTCAAAATACATAAATTTAATAACTTTATTCATAATTTACCCAACTATTACTATATTATAACCCTACAGTGATTTTTTACATAAAAAAAAAAAAAAGAAGACAAATATTAATTGTTGACAATTTTGCACCATTACAAACCCTAAACCCCTTCTCCCTTTCTCGCTGTTCCTCCCCCTCGTTTTCTTTGCACATTCCATTGCCCTTTGGTTCGATTCCCTCTGTTCCGCTCCATCAGCAGTTCAATCAGCACGCCACTCGCTCTGCTTCAATTCCTCGCTCCCTGAGGTTAGTCACCGATTTTCACACATTCCAAGCTATGCAATATTAATTGTAATATAGTTTCTTATCGCTCAAATTCCAATAATCCCTTCTGGTTTTGATTCTGTTTGTTTTCTCTATTTCTGGTTGTTTTCATCTTCATCGAAGCGCTCTCGAGATTGGCTCTGCTTGATTATACTTTTCATTGATTTCTTCTCTGTTTTGTCTCTTTTTGAGTTTCTCTCTGTATTGTTCTCAGGCTCTCTTCTAATTGGTATTTTAGCCACTGTCTCATAATTTTATTGGGTGATTCTTGTAGTTTGTATGTGGGAAGTAAGTTCCCGGCGGTAATCCATCCCATCATGTTTCCGTTTCGTTGACACTTCAATAAACTTAGCCAACTTAGTTTCAATGTCCGTGTTGAAGTTCCCTGTTATAGCCACTTATTGAAAAAAATGTAAACTTAAGTACGTCTTATATCTCACCTCTCCACTGCCTCTGTTTGAAGCTCTTATACCTTAGTTCCTTTCCGCTCTTTAGGCCTCATCTACTTTCTTTTCTGAGTCACCATCTAAAACGGTGTAAGGCGCAACGCTTTGGAAAGACAATGCACGGATAGAAAAGCGCGTGAAAGGCGGGCGCCTTTCATGATGCCCACAAGCGCTCAATTCGTTTGCCTTGAGGGGTTTTTTTTTAATTTAATTAAAATCTAAGTAATGTTTCACTCATTTATCAGTTTATTATTATTATTTTTTTAATTTCAAATTCAATCAACACTTACTTTGAAGTCTTATTAAAAACAATTAAAACCTATTCAACAATCCACCCCTATGTTATCCTAATTATTGCTGATGAACAAGTGGATGAAGATTAATATATATTTACCTACCCGGTGGTTTAAAAGGCGCAAAGACAAGCCTTTAATAAAGGGCGCGGTTTAAGGACTTTTTTGTTTTATATGATTTTTTTACCTATATTTTGATTCTATCTCCCGATGTACTATGTCGTTTAAAGTGCGAGATAATTGAGTCAATATATTTTAATACCTTAAATAACTGAATTCTTCAACTCTTAGAGACAACGTCTCTCTCTCTCATTTTTACTTTCCTCTGTGAGTTTTTCTTCACAACACTACATTCAAATTTTATAGAGGAAAGTAATAAATAATTCCGCATCAAGCTGAAAATCTGTGGTTACGTAAGAGGAGGAGGGAGATTGGTTTATTACTTTAAATTTTATACTCATTGAATAAATAAGTCCACATTGAATTTTTATATCTATTTTCTATATTTTACCAATTAGATCGTGCTAATTAACGTTTTTTATGAAAAAAATTGTGTAGAGCTGCAGGGACTAAATCTTAATGGCCAGTAGAAAGTTGGTTAGGGACTTGGTTCTCTCTAGGCAAAGCATTTTTTATCAGCTTACTTCACACGAGGTTTTTTTTCTTCATTTTCCCTATACGCCTATCTTTCTCCACTGCTGTTTTCATAGGATGGATTCCTGTGGAGTTGCTTTATTTGTTATTACGTTTGTTTAATTCATGGGGTTGGGATTTTTTTTGGTAGAACTGCTGTGCGAGATCAAAGTTGCTCTTACCAAATGGATACTCCATCAATCGTAGATTCAGTGTATTCAACGAGTTCTCAAAGAAAGTGAAAGGAGAAGCTAACAAGTATCTTCTCTGATCTTTATAATTATAATATTCAGCTATGTGTTTTAGCTTTTCTGTTAGCGTCTACATAATTATAAATAAGTGAAATTGCACATAGTATCTTTGTTCACTCGAGCAGTGCCAAGTTTGACCATGACAACTCTTTCTGCAAATTTAAGTGTGCTTAACGTCTCTCTGACTCCAATACCATCAGGTTTTGGGCGTATGTGAACAAACATCAATGTCTCGGCTTGTCCACCTAAACATTATACAAATTAGATTCGAATGGTAGTCAATCTAAGATGGTGTTAGAGCGCAGATGTTAGCAATTCGCTTACACATACTTTCATCTTACCAAGTGAATCTTGAAGTTGTGTCAATTTGCTATTGCTATAAGAGACATGGGGGTTCGTATGGGCAAGTGAAGAACCACATCACCTAGAGCAGAAAGAGATTTACTGATATGTGTGTTTCTTTGAGTCCCATCTCCTGTCACCTCAGACTTATCAACTTCACTTCCAGCCAAATCTACAGGATGCATACAGCCATGGAGAATAGCTCCAGTTGTTAAATCTCTTCCTTGAACATGAACCTTCAAGCCACTACAAAATGATTCGAGTTGAAAGTTAGCCTGGTGCCTAGTGAAGCATATTCTCAATACAACAACCACAAAATAATATGCATTTCTTACCTATGAGAACGGCTACTATGGTCATTTAGAGTTGTTGCCCCCACAACACGACTTCTTTGCCTAGTAGGTTCATTAGATTAATCACATCCGAAGTTGATGACTCACTTATTAGATTACCATCTGGTACAGTACAGTGATCCATTTTGAGAACTGTTGCGGATTTCTAATGTAGGAATTGTCAAGGGTAACATTTGATAGGAAACACTATAGTATGAGCAAAGATTTTTGAAGAGTTCCATGAAATAGGTGGGGGAGGTTTGATAGGGTAGCCCTACCACCTTTGGAGACGTGGGAGTGATTCCATTTGTGGACCCTCTTTTTCATTTTTCTCAACGATCTGTGTGGCCTAAGGGATGTTGATCAGGGATTTTAATTGAGGGGAGGCCAAAGCTATGAATTTGACCATAGACCTACCAAGCTCACACTATTAGAATGAGGCATTTTATGTTGGGCTATACTTGTCATCATTGACGAAACAACTCAAAGATAGCACTGAAGAATGCAATTGAAATCGTTTTTGAACTTTCATGCCATATGAACCCTGATTAAGAAAAAAAAAATAAATCAGGTAGTGGATAATGGAAAAGATAGAGGTGAAGGGCTGAAAGGGTACCATATTCAATTGAGGTGTCCAAGAAATGGTGTTGTTCATGTTGATGCCGATGGTAATGAACAGTTTGTCGAACTAATTATTATAGATCTAAAATTTTCTGTTTTCTCATTATGGTAGAATAAAGCAGCTAAGGCTAAGTATTTAAACTAGCCGCTCATTTACTAAAGCGCATGCAACTCTTTTTCTTTAATGTCTTTTCTTATAATAGTTGACTACGTGTACTAGAAACCTGATGTATTTCTTCTTAGCTTCTTTATAAGTTGACTGTTTCACAGTTTGTTTTTGGTTTTCGGTCGTGGTATTTAGTTGTTGAATGAGTATTCTGGGAAACATTGCAGAAACCCAGAATTTCAAAAGTCTGTCAAAGAGTGGAAGGAGAAGGCAGAAGAGCTTCAAGGTGTAAAAGAAGACCTAAAAGTTAGGTAATTTTTTGAGAACTTGTTCTTTGTCTTGCATTTTTTAGTGGTATTTGTTAACAGGCTGAGACATACCCTTGTATGTCAAGGCTGGGTGGACACTTCAATGGATGGCCTGAGACGGTGAAATGGCGAATGCAGAACAAAGCAGACAACTGAGAAGCTTTACAAGCAGGTGGATGGCGTGTGGTCTGAGGCCGAGGCTACAGCTAGGAAGGTGAATTATTTCACTTTTTACTGTTCAACTTGCATGCCATCTGTGTTTATAATTGTTCTATTCTACCATCTATGGGTGATGATGAATTGATATTATATATTTTGTACAGCCTGCTTGGGTTTCTTTGACTAATGATCAAATTGTTATGTAGTTATTTTATCCTTTTGGTTATGGGAAAACAATTGTTGTCTGCTATGTTTTCTCATCTCAGGTTGTCTGGAATTATCAGTTCTATTGGATATTATGGTGTCTCTGGCAGTCGTTCCTACTAATCTATTTGAGACCATTATTCAAAGAACTGTTATTTTTCATGGAACCTATACATCATTTGGTTTTTATTTTTGCAGGTTTCCGCAGATGTCAAAGAAAAAATATCTGCTGCTACGGAGGAGGTTTGTGTTATGTGTTCTCTATGTTCTATGTGATATACAAGTCAAACATAGATAACCATACTCATGGAATTAATATTTCATCTCTATTGGTGGATGTAGATGAAAGGGACTTTTGGATTCAGTCATAAAACACCTTCAGAATCTAGTACCTCAAATGATAATGATTCTGATACAAAAAAAGATGGAGGCGAGGCCACTTCTAAAGAAGCCAAAGACCAACATCCTGGTTCTGGTGGATCTTTTGAAACAGTATTTGAAAAATTTAAGTCCAGCATTCCTGCACCTGGCATTTCCTCTGCATTTGAGCGGTTGAAAAGCACAAAGTTCATTGATTTAACTAAGAAGGGATATGAAATTGTAAAGGATGAGTTAAGTGGAAAGCCTCATAAGAAAAAACATTTAGAATATGAGCCTTCAGCTTCACCAAAAGTTGAAAAAAGTACAAGAACTGATGTTGTTATTTTGCCATCAAAGCAGTCTCGATGGAGTAAGAAATGGGAGGCATTCAAGGAGAAGGTATCAATTGTCAATGTCTTGTAGAGTACACTAGAGCTTCTATTGAAGCATTATTTTCTTTTTAACTAAATTAGTCATTTCTTTTTTTTCTTCCTTCAGATGCAAGGTCATTCAATATTCAAGCGTGTTACTGGATATAGTGAACCTGTAATGTCAAAGGGTCAGGAGGTACATTTTTACAATTTTTATTGCCATTTTCTAATTTTTATATCATTTTGTAGCTACTGCTTAGGTTCATTTTTTGTTCTCTACAGCTAGAGAGGGTTATGCATCCTTGAATTTAATAACATTAGTGACTTGGGAGTTGAGATCAAGTGTGAGGAAACTTACTAGGATGTCTTCTTGATAAGTTGATAGTTTAATTTGTTAAGTTGCTTCCAAGTGCACGTGCTGTTTAGGAAATTATGGAGTTTGTTTATGAATTATGTACATAAAAATCATTATTAATTAGGTGGGATGAAGTTTGTGATAGCTTAAGGGCACGGATTACACTAGTATCATAATATTGAATCAGGAAAAAGTTGCTCAAATTAACCATTTGAATTGTTGGGGTTGTTACAAAATTTATAGTTTGAACAGTTACCTTCGAAATTCTGAATGGAAGTGTTACATATCATGGCAGTTTTTTCAAGTCTCTCATTTACTTTGATTCTTAAAATATTGTTTCCCTTACTGCGATGGAAAAAAAATATTCTTGTAGAATTGTTAGTGCTTGGGTTCATTGTTGTAAAAAAAACGTACGATACACAAGATGTATTGTACGAGTCAAATCATAACAGACCTAAAACGAGTTGAATCGTTTTTCTTAATTGGAAATGGACAAAAACAGACGATTCAATCTTTTGAACCGTATGAAATGGACTGAGTCACAAAAAAAACCAAAATAAAAAAAAAGGAGACTTCAAATACCTGCGATAAGCTTCCATAACCCATCATCAAGAGAAGTCCATAGAACCAGAGTTGAGAAGGCATAGAGAAGAAGAGGGTAAGAAAGAAGAAATGAAAAGGGAAGTGAAAAAGAAATGAAAAATGAAAATACACATTGAAATCAAAATCAAAGTAAAATTTTATTAAATTTAATTATCATTGTAAAATGCGTGGACGTTTGACATGCTTTTAAGCTGCAGCATTTGTTGCTTTATGTTTGTTTTGTTTTTTAAAAAATTAAATGTTCAATTTTGGAAAGAAGTATATAACTAATTTTATCATTATTTTTAATATTCTGATTTTTAACATTTTTCCTATTTATCATGGTGGTTCCCTTCAATATTATTTCGAACTTTGAAATTAACAATATTTTCTTACATAATTTAAGAATGATTTAATGTTTAACTATTTATTTATCTAATTAAATTGATAATTTAAAGTTATTTAGATAATTAAAACTTGCTATACACAATACCTTAAAATTTAATTTCGGTACATGTTACGTTTCACGAGTTAACAACTTTGCTTGGGTTAACCCCTTGGAAATTTCTTTGTGATTGAGATGGTTTTTGAAGCTAGTGGATGGACTTTATTAACTTAACCATATATATTTAAATGGATGATTAAAGCAATATTTGAGAATGAGATCTTGAACCAAGTCTTCTTACACTTCAAAATTTACATTATCAATGAACTACTAGGACTGTGATATTTATAAAATATAAAAAACAAAGAATTATAGGGTTAAGTTATAACATATACTATAAATTTTTTGTTGTCAATGTTTTCAAGCATAAATAGTAATAATTCATATTGTTATGATTCAAATCCTTATATCTTACAGAATTGAAAAAATCATTTGTATTCTTTTAATTATATATGGGCTTAGAGACTCCAAGCGTTAGTGCATTATTATAGAGACACAAGCCTCATTTGTGTGAAGGGTAAGGCTTTTATGATCCAACAAAGGTGTAAGTTTTGAGGCTTTAGTTAGAGCCTTGCCTTGAGGCTCGTAGCCTCAATAACTTATTAAAATATTGCTTTGGATTGACATTACCGTCTAGAGTTACTTATGACATTCTTGATCATCAGGTTGCAATGTTTGTGTTGAGGTTAGGGTTAGGTTAGGATTAGCATTGATATGGGTGCATGGATGGATTAGTATTAGGATTGAGACTGGAAGAAGAAAACACACAATGAAAATACATCATAATTGAATAAATTTCGGGCTGATCTTTGAACCAAGGTCGGAATTAGGATCATGTTGGGGTTTTGGAATGCATAATAATAATTTAAAATTTTGGGGTTGAAGTCAAGATGTGGGTTGGGGGTTTTGAGTAATTTAATATAATTCGAGGTTGGGGATTGGGACAAAGAATACGTTATTAACAAAATTCAACTTTGGACTTGTTACACGTCATGGTTGGTGGGTCGTTTTTTCAAGTTAGATAGGGACTAGTATAGTTTCAGTGGTAGCTGAAAACTTGTGCTTTTAACTTCTTTAATGTTCAGATAATATGTCATAATATTTTCTTATATTGTTATTGGCAGATAGCCGAGGACATTCGTGAAAGATGGGAGACAAGTGATAACGCTATTGTTCAAAAAATTCAGGAGTAAGTTTTTATTTGTATCACTTTTGTTTGACCAAATAGTGAAACTTAAGTCCTGTGTGGTCATTCAATTTGACCTCCCATGTTCCAATTATTCATCTTACTTCTCACAGCATAAATGAAAACGTGTTTCAAGAATCAGATGCTGCCACATCATTCAAGGAAATTCGCCGAAGAGATCCGTAAGATTTTTTCTTTGAGCTTTGAATCTGTTCTGTTTGAATTGATCTGATTTGATTTTTTCCTCTTTAACTTTGTGGATTAGGTTTTTCTCTTTACCAGATTTTGTAGCTGAAGTTCAAGAAGCAATCAAACCAGTGTTAACTTCTTACGTAAAAGTTAGTGCTCGGCTTATTTTTAAGCCCTACCAAAGAATTGCATTACTATTTATGTTGCTTTTCTTCTAATTAATTCTTGCATAGCTTCTGAATTGATGATTTAACCGAGGATTTTGGATGTTGAGGTTTTCAAGTCATAACAAAATACTAGTGTTTCAGGGCGATTCTGAAACCTTGAAGAAATATTGTAGTGCTGAGGTGTTAGAACGTTGTAAAGCAGAGCATAGGGCATACGAGATCCAAGGTGTCTTCTTTGATAACAAGGTAAGGATGTATTGTCAGAGCACTTTTGTTTTTGAAATCTATTGATTCCTGTTTTGTGGGGCTAAGTGGTGGTGAATTATATTGTACTTCTGTTAACTACCAACTATCATTTTCTCAGCATGGATTTTCAGTAAATTCCGTTCATAGTTCTGTTTCATCATTGTGAATCTGTGATTTTAGTTTTGGATACACTAAACGGCTCTTGCCATGGAAATCTTACACACGATTATACTTTAATTTTAACCTTCTATACTTCAAATGAACGCTCGGTGTGTAAAATCTTAACACTTGAGAGCTTAGTCTGTTGCCTCGATAGCTTTATTTTGTAATGCTTGTGTGCCTTGCATACCCTTTTGGAATGAAAATATCGTTTTCCATAAAAAAAAACTTCGAATGAACCTTGGCTTAATATCTCCAAGGGAAAGTCACATTGGTTAAGGCATGAGACTTCCAAGGTATTTTCCCTTAGAAGTCTCGGGTTTGATACCTAGTTGAGCTTAATTGTAAAACTTTCTTGTCTCTCGAGACTGAATCTTGGGATGTGCACGGGATTCCCCGTAACAAAAAAAAGATTTTGGATTAAATTGGAAACATTCCTTCAGTTTCTTACCCAAAAAAGTCGACTGGACTGGATTAAAATTTATCACAGCTTTCTTGAACTGAGTACTAATTTCTTGTCTGAAAAACAGATTCTGCACATTTCAGAGGTTGAAGTACGGGAGACCAAGATGATGGGAAACAGTCCCATCATCATTGTTGCAGTACGCCTCTCATAGTCTTTATTTTTATTTCTGAATTTTGTTTCTTGAAGGATGGAATACAGCTAATTGTTTTTTTCATTTAATTTCCACAGTTCCAAACGCAGCAGGTCTACTGTGTACGTGATGCAAATGGATCAATTAAAGAAGGTGGTAAGGTGAGTGGCGTTTTTCACCTTAGGTAACGAGAATTGAATATATGAGAAAACTGTGCAGAAAAAATAAAGGGCGGAACAATTGATGTTTCTGTACGCCTGAAATTATAACTGAATTAACTTGATGTATGTGATCTAAATACAAAACTGAAGGGAAAAAAGAACTAGAGACCCAAACGAGGAAAGATGTATATTCTTTTTACCTTCTGTGTATAGTGTTCTCTCTCTCAAAATTTAAGGGCCAGCCAGATATGGTTCACTTTTTGTGGACCTTTAGACTATTACGGTTGAGAGTTCTAGCCTAGGATTTCACTCAAATCTGCTCTGAACTTCGGACTCTGGAGTATTTAGTCATCTGTGTTCAAATTGGCTTAGTAGCCAAATAAGAACCTCGTAAATCATTAAGGTGTAAGGGGATATTTGGATTGAGATTGTAAGAGTATTTAGAATGAGGATTTATTTTGAGTATTTAGGAGTAATGATGAACAATGATCGCAATCTAAAGTTTGTTTGGATGTAGTTTTTAAGAGTATTTAGAGTTAGTATTTAAAATGATGATTCATTTTGAGTATTTAGAAACAATGATTGTAGCCAAAAGAGCAGTAGCTCAACGGCATCAGCGAACGCTAAAGGACCATGAGGTCACGAGTTCGAATCCCCAATTTTGTAATCTCAAAAAAAAAGAAACAATGATTGTAATCAAAAAATCGTTTGGATATAATTTTTTTATGAGTATTTAGTAAATACTAGTTTGAAAATCTCAATCCAAACATCCTCTCAAGAATTAATTTCCAGTTATCTTGACGCCAATGTTTTTGTGTACATAAGCTTGGCTTAGACACTAAGTACTTCTGATCCCATGGATTTTTCAAGAGAGGTCTGAGATCCTCCAATTCTATTGAGCCAAATTTCTTCATCCGCATAATAGATTCCAGTGTATAAAAATACATGCCAAGTCCCTATTTTGGTATTAAATTCAAACTTCGAATTTGAATTTGCAAAACACTTTGGAATTATCTCCGGTTGACTTAGTGGTAAAAAGATCTTGAGAACCAATTCATATTAGCCACCTATCTAGGAGTTAATTTCCTTCTAATTTTCCTGATAACCAATTATTATCCGTGGAGTTTGTTCTGAAAATTATATAGTTGAGGTATGCGTAAGCCCATTAACAAGTTCAAACACTCGTGAATATTAAAAAAAAAGAGTTACAAGGGTTGAAGAAATAGATTTCAAAGGGAGAGGGAATCAAGGGTGTTTTACTGATTGAATATTCTCTTTACACTTATGTTCATATAAAAAAATTAATGAGTTGGATAAATTTTGGCAGGATACAATCCACACTGTATATTATGCATGGGCTATGCAAATGTTGGATGCTGAAGAAGTTGGAGAGGGAGCTACTCATGCTATTTGGAGGGTTAGGGAAATGCAGCAGTTTGGTGTTCAAGCACTCATCTAGTTTGTCTCCTTTCTTTCTTTTACTCATCAAACTCTTCCAACTTCTTCCATCCTTTATTTTCTTATTTGGTCTTTATCCTTCCTCTGATTCTTATTAGTTTCCAGAGAAACCTATTATATTGACCAATTTTGATTCATAAAGTTGGGGAATTAATCAAGTTTGATTCTAAAGGAAACTAAGCAAAGCATTCCCAATTCTTCAACAAATGCTCATTTTGAGTTTTTGCTATTTTTTACAGAGCAAATAATTCATATTTCTCTAACTTCTCATTCAACTTTCAATATTGAATTTGCTATGGTCATTGATTGATACCTTTTCTTTGATGTTCCTTGTAAAAGAAAAGAACGGGTGCTGAGGCCAGATTTAGGCATTACAGTTTGAAAAGTTGTTTGGATATGGTTATAGACGATAGCTTGGTTGAATATAGTTAAAAATGAGTGATTATTTTGAAAGTTTAAAAATTTATAAATGAATGATTTGAAATGAATAGTTAAAATTTAGTGATTATTTTAATTGGTTAAAAATCAGTGATTAAGAATAAGTGATTACAATAACTCGTTTAGATGTGCATGTTTAAAGATGAGTTAATAAAATTTATTTTTAATAATTTGTTACTATCCATTTGGATAAGACATTTAATATGTCAGGGTAAATAAGAGTAAGTTGTGAATCCTACCGTATTAATTATTGTTGAACCAAGTATATAAATACGATTTGTATTTGTTTAAATTGTTTTTAAGAATAGTTTTTTAAAATTTTAACTAATAAACATATCAAGTTATACGTAATCAAACTAATTCAATATATTAATAATGAAGTTTAATGAATTAAACCTAAGTCTTTATTAATTATGTCCAATATAATTATTTTAAAACTCACTCTAATAAAATAGTGTGCAGGATGCCAATAAAGTATGAGTTAGTATAGGGACTAGTGGATCTGTAGGTTGAAAGGTAGACTTGATATCTAATTCTTAATCATTAACGTCAAACGTGTTCAAAAGTATGTGATGAACTCTTTCGCATTATAGGAAAAGCAATTCATTAACGTCAGACTTGTTCCTTAAGCGTTATTGTTTCCTCTAATGAAGTTGTTTATAGTCTAACTATAAACTAGTATCCACTTGACTAATGAGAGACGGGTACTGTTTGTTCAAGTCTCGGAGGTAACAACTCTAATTCTTCTTCAATATTAGGGAAGACGTGAATTCTTTTTTGTGACATAAACTTCCAACTGCTCACTACGACAATCTTCAACGTGAGAGGTATATTGACTTAGCGTTGTTTGACCGGTTTCACTCATGTACATCAAAGGACGCTTTCATGAAGTAGAAGTTCACAACCCACTCAGTATTTAGATCACATCGACGTGATCATCCTAGTTGAAATAATCGATCTAAGTCTATAACATAATTACTAGACCAATCACAATACTTTTGGTCCGGTCTTAGCAAAAAATTCTTTTCAAATGACGTATACATGACATTATGATTTATGTCATCATTTTAATTTCTATATATTTTGTTTTTTTTTTAATATTCGTGTTCTTATGATAAATGACTTGAACGTAACTGTCTTTTGATTTTTCGAGACTGATAAAATTGATTTTTGTAAAAATAAGTATGGATTTTGGAGAGGAGATCCATGAAAATGGCTTAGAAAGAAAGATACTTTTACCCATGAGTATAATCTTATTTTCATAAACATTTTTCATTCCTCTAGTATTCACTGCTCTATTGTTCCTTCAATTATTTGTGCAATGTTCATTTTATTTACTTCAAATACAAATAATTATTTTCTTATCGATTGTGTAATCATTTTTATTTTTACGATTATCATTATTCAACTCAAAGCCGGCTCTTCATCTCGTCTTCCTCGTCTTCCTCTTGTGCTGTGGATTCCTTTTGTTTGATTTTCATTTAATCAAGAAAAAGAAAAAAAAAAAAAAATCAAGAAGCTACAAAATAAAAAAAAAAAAAAAAAAATATATATATATATATATATATATATGAAAAGGCTACCAAATCATATTTGAATAGCTTAAGTATAGTTTTAATTATTAGATATATAGTTAAAATTTGAATTTTCATTCTTTCAACTTTTTTGAATTAAAAAAAAGTAAATTTGTAATTTAAAGTTCTATAAATATATAATACACAACAAAAAGAGGGGTGGCTCAACAATATTGATGTACATTTATTTAAAGGCCATGAAATTATGGATTCAAATTTTCGCTATCAGTTATTGTAATCTCAACAAAAGAATATAATACATGATGCAATTTTAGAAAAAAAAAAATTTAGTTTTTATGTTCGGGGTATAATTTTTATTTGGTTTATGTATTTCAAAATTAAACAAATTTAATGTTAATAATTATTTTAATTTTGATGTGGATTTTAATAAAAAATAGGTATAAAAGTAAACCTTTTTTTAAAAAAATCACTAGCATTATTAAATAAAAATGATCAACGAAAAAATAAAACAAAAAAAGATATATATTTTTTTATTATAATTTAATCCAAGTAATTTTCGCGTCACCCAAACGCGCGCTAAAAAGCGCCTACTCGCTAACGAACTTTAAATTTGTCCTAAATCAACAGCGCAATTAATAGCTCCGCCTTTCGCCGGATCTAATTCGCCTACGTTTCTGGTCGTCTTCCCCAATTCCTCCGATGAACTCCGATACGTCCAGAAATCGTCCATCACTTGGAAGCTTAGTCCGATTTGTCGGACGAATTTCTCCACCAATCGCTGCCAAACCCTCTTTTCTCTATCCTTCAAATGTTCTTCCGTTTTCAACGAAGCATAAATTTCTTCGAATGTGATCGATTCATCTGATTTCTTGATTGGAGTTTGTAAATAATACCGCAATTGGATGATATGAGATAAAGAAATCGAGAAGGAATGTCACACATTTTCATGGATAGTTTGACGAATTAAAGATCTTGCCTAGGGCTGGAGGCTGTGAATTGTGAGTACTTTGTGCATTGTCTTTTCCTTACCAGGCAAGATTCTGTAAGCAAATTGTAGACGATAATCCAATCACTTGAATGCCTCAATCAATCTTTGACTTGCTCTTGGAGTGAAAAATCTACAACACATTTCCTACTAACAATTTCTAAGAACCAATATTCCATAATCTCTTTCTGTATAGAACTTCACTACACTTTTTCAGCGATTTATTTGTTCATACGAGTGTCTCCTTATTCATCTTTTCCCCTTGTTTTTAAGGAAAAAGTTATAGCTGCTCCTTATCTTCAGAAGGAAGCATTGCAGTTTATCGATGGTAATAGCGTGTGCTTACTTGTAGTCCTTTGATGTTCTTTAACAATTGTTAAGTATTTATCCATTTCTTTATCACGTTAGCACAAGAATATCGGGAACAGTACCATCCGTCAGATGAGGCTAGGAATGCTGGCTATAATATTCATCCAGATGAGCTTGCAGCCATGGTTCGTAGCCATGATCATATTGCATTGAAATTCCATGGTGGTGTCAAAGGACTTTCGAAGAAAGTTTCTATCGCACTAGATGCAGGTGTGAGCGAAAAGGAGACGTTCAAGAGATGAGAGATTTATGGTTATAATCGCTACACAGATAAAACTTCCAAGTCCTTTTTGGTGTTTGTATGGAAAGTTTTACATAACTGGAAATTAATCATTCTAATACTTTGTGCACTAATTTCCTTACACGTGAGAATCACCACTGAAGGATGGCGATATTGTTCACCAGTGAGGAACATAAACGAAAAGAGACTTTCTTTTTTCAGGATGTTAAGTGTATGATGGATTTGGAATGATGTTCGTAACAACTGTTGGCATGAGAACCGAGTCGGGAAAATTGATGGAAACTTGCCGTGAGGAAGAATATGAGACTCCACTGCAGGTGAAACTGAATGATGTAGCAACTCTTATTGGTAAATTTGGGTTGATTGTTGATGTATGTACATTCTTGATGACTATAGGAACGCTTCTCTTGGAAAAGTCTGCTCACCATCCTTTGGCCAGGTGGACTTCAAGTGATACACTTTAAACTCTTAGATACCATTTCTATTGCACTTACCATAATAGTCATCGCAGCTCCTGAAGGTTCAGCACTGGCTGTGACATTGAGCCTTGCGTTTTCTATGAAGAAACTAATGGAAGAAAGAGTGCTTGTGAGACATCCATTTGCATGTGAGACAATGGGTTCGGTTGGTTGCATTTGCACGGATAAGACAGGGATTTTAACCTCAAACGATATGATAGTTAGCCGTGCATGGGTTTGTGAAAAAATTATGGAAAATGAAGACCAAGAGAGTGTAAGAAAATTGAAATCAGAGATCTCTGAAAATGTTTTGCCTATAATTTTGCAGTGCATATTTCAAAATACTAGCTGCGAAGTGACTAAGGATAAAGACGGGCATAACTCAATCGACGGCAGAACACCAACACAAGTTGCAATATTTGAGTTTGGCATGAATTTGAGTGGGGATTATCTTGCCCAACGCATAAAATATGATATACTTAAGATTTGGCCTTTCAGTTCTGATAGGAAGAAAATGTCTGTACTTGTTGCTCTTCCTAATGGTGGGGTCAGAGCCTTCGTCAAAGGTGCATTTGAAATAATACTAAGTATGTGTGACAAGTTTATTGATTCCAACGGACAATCTATTGATTTAACACAAGATAAGGTGATTAATGTAGTAGATTTTATCAAAGGCGATAAAGCTTTGAGGAAACTTTGCTTGACCTTCAAAGATATAGAGGACTCCTGTGATAAATCTATTCCAAATTATGGATATACACTTGTTGCAGTTGCTGGAATCAAGAACCCTGTACGCCCAGGCGTCAAGGAAGCAGTTAAAACTTGTTTAGCAGCTGGAATAACTGTGCGTATGGTCACCGGTGACAATATTAATACAGGAAAGACCATTGCTAAAGAATGTGGTATACTTACAGACGACGGTGAAGCAATGGAAGGACTAAAGTTTCGTAATTTATCTTTAGAGGAGGTGAAGAAAGTCGTACCAAAACTCCAGGTTCACTCTGTCATTCTTGAAATTAGTTATATTCAATTTTCCTTGCTGGAGTATGGTCGAATATTTTATATAAATTGCGAGTATAGGTGATGGCTCGGGTCCTTCCCTGAGGACAAATGCAAATTGGTTAACTGTTTGCAAAATATGTTTGGTGAGGTCGTCGCAGTGACCAGAGATGGGATTGATGATGCTTGTGCTTTGCGTGAGTCAGATATTGGACTAATGATGGCCATTGCTGGGACTAAGGTAATAGGGTTTAAGCTGTAAAACCTCTGTTGCTAATGCTAACCATTGTGTATTTAGGTAGCCAAAAATAATGCCAATGTTATCATTATGGATGGCGATTTTTCAACGATTGTAAATGTTTCGAGATGGGGACGTGCAGTGTATATTAACGCACAGAAGTTTGTGCAGTTTCAGCTAACAGTTGCCATTTCTGCTCTAATGATCAATTATCTTTCTGTTGGCATTTCAGGTGTACTCATCAACGAAGAGTCCATCTTTTTTATGTACGGCCATTTTTCAAATTACTAAAACAGATGAGTTTTTTGGTCCTTCCCTTTTCAGGATCTGCTTCTCTTTCGTCTGTTCATTTGCTTTGGATCAACTTGATTAAGGACACCCTTGCTTTGGCACTGGCCACAGAGCCTCCAAATTATGAACTTATGCAAAGACCTCCGGTTCCCAGACGGGCGAGTTTTATTACGGATGCCATGTGGAGAACCATTATTGGTCAAACTATATATCAACTTTCTGTTCTTTTATCTCTTAATTTTCGGGGAAAGCATCTTCTGGGACTTACTGGACCTGATTCCGCAGAATTTCTCAACACTTTAGTATTTAACTCCTTCGTGTTCTGCCAGGTGTGGTCTTAAACTTCATTCTCATATATTTTCATGAATCAACATTTTTTTCTTTATAGGAAATGAAAAAAAAGTTCATCCATAGCTATCCAATCATAGAAAGGGTCCAATCAATGAGATATACGTTTGACTAACATAGCCTTATCAGTCTTTTAAAAAGCCCCTCAGGGTCAAAAAAGTCCTAGGCTCAATGTTGGCGCCTCACCTTGGAAAGGCGAGGCTCGGATAGAAAAGCTCGCGAAAAGAACGTGTCTTTCCATGAAGCCCGCGACCTTTCATGAAGCCCTCAGGCGGGCAAGTCGTGCTCCTTGTGGGCTTTTTTTATTTGTCTAAAATCTAAGTAAATATGTAATGTTTTACTTGTTTTTCTCTATTTGTTTTTTGAATTTCAAATTCAATAAAAAATTACTTAAAACAAACAATTCAAACTTAAATCGTCAATTCACTTATGTGCTATCTCTAATTAATGTCAATAAATGAGTTAATAGGGATGAATATGTATTTAGCGACTATTAGTTTGATCTTTAGGACTTTTAGTTTTTATATGAGATTAACATTTTAATATTTCATGTTTTTAGTGGGTGACTACATAAAAATAATCCATATCGAAAGATATTAATGTATATGTCTTGCGTCTATATACACATGCATGTATATTTTTTGTTTAATTTATTCATGGTACGCCTTTGCGTCTCATCCAAAGTGCTTTGTACACCTTGTACCTTTTAAAACATTGGGGGTGATTGGCTCGTACTTGTTTACAGGTTTTCCAGGAAATGAACAGCCCTGAGATAGAAAAGATTATCTTGGAAGGGATGTTGGGGAACAGGATATTTTTTGGAGTAATAGTATCCACAGTGGCGGTCCAAATTATTATTGTGCAAGTTTTTAGTGCTTGTGTTGGCGCTGTGCCCCTGACCTGGAAACTCTGGGCACTGAGCTTCTTCATTGGCTTTGTGAGCATGCCTGTTGCAGCTGCGTTGAGGCTCAGTACACAAGAATCATACACAACAACCCCATCATCAGGATGAACGCCCTTCACTCTCTTCTGGACCACACATGCATTCGTCGTACTCACGGTTCGCACCAAAAACCTTTCTTCATTTTTTTTAACTAATTTTTAATGATTTTTATTCGAATTTAACGACTGAGATATTTTTGAAATATTTTGTAAAGTTGAGAGATAATTTTCAAACTTTGCAAAGTTCAGGAGGTATGTTGACACAAATCTTAAAATTCAAGAGCATGTTTGATGATTTAATCTTCTCTGTAATACTAAAAAAGTACCCCTTATAATTTCATAAGTTAATGAAGCTGGGCTTAATGACATTTTTGTATCCATAACAAAACTCATTAAAAAAAAACTTATTCATTCTAAAAAAATAAAAACCCTTTCTATTTTAACTTAAACATAATATTTATTAGTCAAATCTAAAAAATAATTACAATCCTAGCTACTTATAGAAAAAAATTATCAAATGTAATTATTAGTATTAATGTTTATTATCATAAATTTTATGTTATTAATAAGTATTACTGTGAATGAATATTGTACTTAAAAAAGAAAAAGAAAAAACTATGAATGTATATTTATAATAGGAAAAATTATCTTTCTAGTCCATAGGTTTTTAGTCTTGTTTCATTTTGGTCTATATGCTTAAAAAATGAACACTTTCATACATAACATTTTTATAATATTCACGAATCTTCATACGTTTCTAAATTGAACACTTTATTCCTGACAGTTCAATAATACTTACTTTTGGTGTTAAGTTTGAAATATAATTTCTGTTGGATGTTATCTTTCTGTTTCCCACCCACATCATAAACTAAATAGTAAGTATGCTAAATAGCAATCAATCCTTGGCTTTTCTCATTGCCATTTATTTATGATTATTATTTTAATTTAAAAATAATATGTATTCACCCAAAAATATGTATTTTTAATCTTTAAATTTGGAGTTTAATATATTTGATTTATATGTTCTAAAATTTAATAATTTTATTCACGATATTTCAATAATACTCAATTTTAGTAATTGAGATAACAAAATTAATATTGACTAAATTATTTAGAATTTCAATATATTTATAAATTGGTTATTGTACTTTTGACGTGAATTTAAATTTTTTTAAATAAACTAAAAAAACACACTAGAAACTAAAAGTGGCTAATATTGAAATATGTGATAAATTGTTCAATTTTGATAGTGAGATGATGGAGAGAAGTTAAGAAGACGTTGAGATGGAGTTGAAGAGAAAAACAAAGATGAGGTTCCTCACCTCTGAATCCAATCATCCCAAACTTTCGGACCAAAAGAGCATCATTATTTTGTAGAAATCCAGTTCACGAGTCCGATCATGAAAATGTTCGCTTTCTCTCGTTAATACTCAAAAAAAAAAAAAAAAAATCCTTTATAATATGTCATAATATTTTGTATGAATGGTCGTACTGTTTTTCTCGTACAAAACTAAATTATTTGTGACAAGTCACTTTCCAGTTACAATGAGAGGTAATCAAATTGCAAACGTGTCCGACGCGCGTCTTTATATTTCCATCACTCCTTGCTTTCTGCCGCTCTATATAATATCAAACTTCACCTTCTAATTGACAGAGCCTTCCTATGGATAGTCATCGGAGCCCTTCATTTTCAGGTTTGCTCAAAGCTTGATCTTTTTGCCGTTTGCCTCCATTGCATAATCTTGTAAATCGACAGAGATCGGCGCTTTTGATATATATATATATTTTTTACATGATTGTGTTAACTTTGATTCTAGTTCTACTTTCGACGAGTATTTTCCTGATTCAATGTTGCATATCTGTATCGAAACCAACTAGTGTCTTGTTAAGCGTTCGTAGACGTATGTAGCTACTGTTTTGTGCATTGTTAACGCATAAATTTGGTTGAATTCTCATTACTGAAGAGTGCCAGAACGATCTAGGAAAATCATCCGAACTTCAGTATCTTGTCTGTCGCGGTTTATTGATTGATTTTTACTGAGTATTTTGATTTGTTTCTTTTTCCCCTTCGTTTGAAGTTGTTTTTCCTTTTGATACGACAGTTAAGACGGAAGATCCTTCTGTGATAATTGATAAAGAGGGTACAGAATCAGTTTCTGGTTTACTGAAAGATTTTCGTAGTGGAAAAGGTAGAGAAAATATAGTGAGGGCTGAATCATCTCCAAAGATTGATATGGCTGGAGAGATTAGCATAGAGGAGGCCTCCATCTCGGGCGATGATGTTTTACGGGCTGGAGGGTTTGGTGCGAGGGATGATATTGGTAGTTTTCTTCCTGTTGCTAGTGATTCTACTGACTTTGAGGCTACAATTCTCAATGCTCGAGACTATGAAGGACCGCAGGGAGAAATTTCTAGACCAGGTCTTGGCTGGAAAGAAGCCACTAAAGCTGAGTAGTGTTCCTGTTTTGAGCATTTTGTTTGTTTCCAACTTCAGTCATATGTAAGTACGGTTTTTGTTTACTAGGTTTGTTCAGGATCCTGTTTTTTCTTATGTCACGTTTTACGGAAGTATATTAGTTTGTTGTATCTTTGTTTCAAAATAGACCATTGTTCTTTTCTATACAATCATCAAGATAGATTTTGAAGATGTCTCTTTCAGAATTACGCTTGGAATGCCCTTGGGAAGCACAGGTAAGCAAACTCATGATTCTGTGATGCGTTGGATTTTTTATTGTGTTTTTAATTCTTTTAACTATATAAAAAAAGAAGAAACTCAAAAAGCATCCACAGTTTTTGTTCGGATTAATGATATTATTATTGGTAAAATACATTTTCAATTTATTTTACTTCTAGTATATCATTTTGGCATTTTGTTCCTCTAGGATGCTTGTTTTGTGGCTTGTTTTAGATTCTAGTTGTTGTAAAGGAGTATCTTTCTTGAAGATTCTTTGTCCCGGAGCAAGGATTGACAATGGGTCATAGGTAGATTTCCTCTCCGTCATTATCTGCCATTTTGAGCCAAAATGAGCTTGCCACTCGTCTTGGGAGCTATAATGAGGCAGATATTGCTTACAACCTGGAAGTGCCCTGGTGCAGTAGTCCAAAATTTTTTGGTTTTGAGCTAAAATGTATTCTAAGCTCTCTTTTCCAGTTGAAGTTGGCAGTGCAGAAAACAAGAAAGCTACTAGGTAGAAAATGTCTTCCTCTGGTGTGACAAGTGATGTCTTATTGTTCCACCTGTATAACCCAAACTGATTTGTATTAGTATGGGGAAATAATCTATGTGTTAAGAGTTTCTGGGACAAATCTAATAAAGCAAGTACTTGGATTTGTTAACCGGGTAGATTAGGATGGGACCATTGCAAGAATCTGAAATTATGTCGCCGAACACCTCGGCAGCAAAATCATTTATTTTGCATTTTGGGATCATTAGATTCAGCCACGGGTGAGGAATCTCCCACAGTCCTTTTGCCCTGAGTTTTTTCTCAGATATGTGCACTCTATCCAGAAACTCCACGTAAGAAACTTCTGATAGAAAGAGAGTGGATGGAATGTAGCTCATTTGTGATAACAGCTTCTCAACTCTCTGCACGATCGGATAGAGCTTAGAAATCACATTATTTGGTAAACGTTCCTTTTTTCTTATTATTTCTTATTGCTGTTGGACACGGGTGTGATATCTGATTATGTTTCATGGCAATTCTCACCTTGTTCATAGTTTCTGTCTCTTCGGAGTTGAAGTACATGGCCATTTCTAGACAATACAAAGTTGTACCATCCGTGACATAATGACTGGCTTGAACTGGGTCTTTGGGATCAAAGGAAGATCTCCAATTATTGACAATACCAGTTCTATTTATTAGAACAAAGCCTTCAATATAATCAAAAGAATTCTTGGAGGATATCAGATGCTCCTGGTCCTTGGAGAATATTGAGAAGTCTGAGTACAAGGTTCTGATCCACTTTACCTGTCAAAAGAAGACGGTGGATTCTGTTATACATTTCAGGATGTCACTAATAGGCATATATATAATATAATTCTGTTCTGATGGAATGCAGGGTACAAGGTACATTACCATTTTTGGTGCTGATTGTAGAGAAATCCTTGCCCTTGTGATGATGCCAAACTGACCAAGGCCTCCAAGTACACCGTAAAACAGGTCTTTATTCTGCTGCTCTGAACAGGTAAATACGTCTCCCTTTCCTGCGCTCAATTGAAACTACATCCGTTGGTCTAACTCCAAGTTATTAATATTGAAAGAAGTGTAAGATGGGCTTTTATTTTCTTTGGTATGGTTTGTTTACTGTAGTTTTCTCTTTCTTAAATGTAGCTAGTTAGTAGTCATTACATATTAAAATTCTTTGTCCTTGATATTTTCCTTGTGAATGACAGCGTTTTAATATAAAAGTATTAATTTCAGAGTGGTCGAAGAGTTGTTAACTTATTATCACTGCTTTAAATTTTGTTTTTAATTACAGCTCTTACTTGGTTGAGATGTTTGACCGAAATGACAGAGCACCGTGATCAAGAGTTTCCTTTGACTAAAGGGATTACAATAACTCACGGTGATAACATAGGTACTTCTTTATTCTTAAGAAAGCTCATGCTTCTGGTAGATATGGTTCTCTGTGTTTACATAGAGAGAGCAATTTATGAAGGTTGAGTTGAGTTGGGAGAAGTTAGCTTCTCTCTCCGAACAGGAATTACGGTGGATCCCACAGGCAACATCATATTACTTTCTAAATTTTCTGTAGAGTTTGTTTTGAAATTTTTGGAACAAGTATTAGCAGATAAGGATGGATTACTTATTTTTGGCCGAAGTGAAAGAACGTTTTCTTAATTATTGCGACCCTCTTTATGTGTGAAAACTAAATCTTCCTGCTCTCATAAGTGTAAAAAGGTTGGGTTCTTTTGTCACCCTTCATTATAGATTCTGTTTGATAAGAGAAAAGACGTTTGATAAGAGAAAAGACCTTTCTAAGTAAATTCTCTCTCTGTCCATCACTCTCAGCTTTGAAAAGTCTCTTCTCTCCATAGTCTTTGACTCTTTACCATATAATTCTCTCAAAATTTCTCTTTATTGCACCCTCTACCTAATTTATGAGATTGGCAAGTGTGGTAGAACGGTAGAGGGAAAAATAGTCTTCAAGGAGGAATTAATGAAATATTCCTTAGGGAGAGAAAATCTTTTGGCTTTGGCCTCGCTTTGTCATCAGATAAAATTATAAATGAAGGTTAATAAAAGTATCCAAATTTTACACTTAACTTTTGTAAGTATAAGTTTTGGGGTCCACCATATTTAAATTAGGGGCTTAACTATTTTACCTGCAGTGTAGGAAGAAGGTTCCCGGTCCATTATGGATAATTTACTAATCAAATAAAACTCCCTTTTGGGGTTGGAGCCCCATTCCTAACAGGATATCAAAAATATCATCATAATTGTTGTACCTAGATAAGTCTATTTTCTCCATGGGCTTGATCCATTCATATATTCTTTTTGTATAAATTGTTTTTTTTTTAATTTTTTTACTAATTTAATCTTTAGTATATAATTTTTTATTGTAGAATACTTTATTCTAATGGATGCTTTTCTAATCTTAGTCTTTCTTTAACAATTAACTATCTAATTGAAAAGTAATATTATTTTTTCATAGAAATTTATCTATTTGATAATTTCATTAGAAAAAAATACATTTAAAGATTAAGAATGAAAAAAAGGAAAATATTAATCAGAAAAATTATCAAGGGGAACATGGTTTCTACCTATTTCCCGTGGGAAATCTTGTTCCGATCTCTGCAAAAAACAGAAATTTTGCGGAGATGGGAATTGCATTGGGTGGTGAGCCGGGGAAGCCATTTACACCCCTTTCGATATCTTTATTGTAGGTACTCTATAAGCTAACGAAGTAGAAACTAAAATTATGTAATAAAAGAAATAATGAAACAGAATAGTACAAAAATGATAGACTTTTACTGTAAGAGAGTAAGTTAGAACATTTATTTGTGCAATATTTAGGTAAATGATCAATCTAGACATGATTTCTAATTTATATGCACAATTAAACGCTTGTGAATATAAGCCAAGAAAGATTACCAGTGACAACTTCTAGCTGGTGGACGTTATTGATTTGAGGTCCATGTCTAAAAGCTTGACCGCTAATACCAGCATTTGATAGAGTGCCCCCCACGGTAAGATGAAGGTAATCTGTCCAAGATTTTGGTGTCAAGCCATATTTAAGTGTTTCATATAAGATATTTATCCACAGCTCTCCTCCGAGGACATCTACCCACGGTAGATTTCCACTATGAACCTGCATGGCTGGTTGCTTTAGGGACTCCATGTTGATAACTACGCCTCCTAAAGCTTGTGCCTGACCTTGAATAGAATGTCCGTGGCCTCTTGCTGCAACTGTAAGTTCTGTGTCTGAACCCATTTGAAATATATGCTTTAATGTGATTGAAATATCACCAACTGATCGTGGATGTAGAACTGCTAAGGGTAGCATGTGATATCTGTTGCCAAAATCTTTAGCTGCTTCTTGATTGTTTTCAAAGCTAAAGTATCCGTCTAGGCTTAGTGTTTTCAAGGACGAAACCACGTTTGAAGAAGATTGTTTAGGAGTTGGCTCCCCAAAACATTGGGTGAAATAATGGTTGGTTCTATAAGTTGCACAGTTCATGAAGATGATCATGGAAATTTTTAGTAGCTGCATTTTGCTTTGGTTGAGGAAGCTAGAAAATGATGACCTCATGTTTTTAAATATTGGGCTTCTCTTTGCTTTTCTTTATGAAGCATATGGGTAAAAAAGTGGCGTAGAAGAGCGTAAGACAATTGGAGGTGGATGAAGAGAATTTAAAGGGCTTGTTTGTCATAGAACCGTTTTGGCTTGGGAGCAGACGTTATTCACTCACTGTCTTGTCTTTAGGTGGGTAGGCTTCTTTATTAGCGCAACTTTTCTTGGATTCTAATGTAAAGGAAGTATTTAGTTGAGAGAAAAGTTGCTGACGTCATGATAGAAATAGATAACCATTATAATTGATTTTTTATTCCGGTTTACAATGATCAACTAGAAATTTAGCTCAATCGACACCAGTAGAAGTTGTTTTTCTGGTTCAACTACACGTGGGAATTTAGGACCTTTTGGACAAAATTATATACCTCTACTAGTTGAGGTATGCTCGTGAACAGAGATCTTACGTTCTACAATAATACATTTATGCAAACATATAAGAACATGTGGATTTCTCTAGGAGGTGTTTGGTTGCATAATTGTGGAGTGATTATTTTTAGTGTTCAGAAATGAAGAGTTATTTTGAGTGGTTGTAAAGAAGTAATTGTAATTATAGCTCGTTTGGAAAGGTTTTTATAGAGTGATTATAAGAATTCATTTTTAATGGTTCCATAAAAGTCTCAAACAAACATTCGGATGAATATTTGTATTATTATATTGAGTCTTTAGAAATAAAGAGTTGTTTTGATAGATAAATTGTATTAATAGCTCGTTTGGATGAAATTGTTTGAAGAGTGATTATAAAAAAAAAAAATAGAGGTTTTTGCTTTGTAGGACATGTGGATTTTTCAATAATCATCTTTCCGTACAATTTATGCAACATATTAGCAGTTAGACGCATGCAAATATAAATTAGTGAATTTTGTATATAATTCTAAGTGCGGACTTGTTGATAGTATTGTGTATAAAACTTGTATCCAAAGGAGAGACGCTGGGCAGTAAAAGATTGTTGATTGAGACCCATTGCAAGCAATGTAAGTTGTTCTGCATAGTGTTGATCCAATTACTTTACTTGCTTTGCGGAAAGGCAGGTGACTAAGTGAATGAAATGAAATGAAGCGTATGAAAGGCACAGTGGTGAATTGAAATGGACCATCTGGAGTTCCTTGGGGATGTTGATGTATGCAAAATGGTCCTAAGTCTTAAAGGTATTCGATCATTGTAGGCAAGGTTTGCGGGCCCCTAAACATGTGATCGCCACGAGGAGCCACTGGTACAACAATTCTCTTCACTTTCACTTTCAAAATTAAGTCCCCATAAATTCCAATTTTTATAGTCCCAAAAGAAGCATGCTTATAATTTGTGTATTTAACATGTTTTGCATCTGAGACAATCTTTTCTTTTATAATTAGAATTCTATACATAACTTTGAATTTATATATATATATATATATATATATATATATATATATATTCTACTAAATTGAAGATTTCAAGTCCGTAACCTCATGTTAATAGTTTTTACCTGATGTTTATCAAGTTGTATATTCCTTTTGGCTTTGTTGGGATACCCTTGTTTGAAAAATCTGATTCAAGAACATTAAATACTAACAATTTTACTATCCTCAAGAGGCCGCGTGACGGTTGAAGATTTGGACTTTGAAGGCGTATTTTCCTCAAAGTCGACATGAATTTGTAGACATCTTTCGTTATATCAATTTTGATGTCTCCTAGTCTCTAATTTTGGGATGGGTGTTGTTACTCCGTGTATATCGGTGTAAAGTTTCGGTTTCTCAATTCCCATAAAGAAATACTAGAGAGCTAACTTTGCTAGGAAATCTTGTCCATTCTCTCTGTTATGTAATAAAGTAAGGTATGTTTTGGAATGAAAATGGTTGGGAACATATAGGCGTGTGAGGGGTGTAAACCGAAGAGGCACTAAGAAAACATAGTACAATTATTGTAGAAGTTGTCTCTTCTAGAGAAGGGTTGTTGCAGGATCATAAAAGCAAGGGCACCACAAGGACCTCGTGGTTGAAAGCTACTTGGTCACCCCCTAAGTTTTATGGTGTGGACATATCCATCTTTTCACTAAATGACATTAATATGACAATCTGACCTTGACTTTTTAATGATTGACAATTTCATCATCACTTTTAAATCACTGTTTTATGACAATATTTGTTGTGTTTACCTTAGTGGATTTCACGAGATATTGTAATGTACCTAAATCCGACTTGGAATTGGGAGTTTTAGGAAGAGGATTATCTGTTTTAGGGAGACTTTACTTCACCTACACTTAAGGTAGCCAATCGATGATATGTGAGCAGAAAAGAGAGATAATTTAGAAGAGTGTGAATTGCATGCCTTGAGTTTATGTTTACCCTTCGTCTTTAATAGTCTTTGTTTATGACGATGATGGCAACGGTCGCTCTTGATTTATCATTAATCGTTGAATAAGACCTATATGTTTTGATTGTAGGGAATCTGTTGCGTTGCATGCTTTGGAGAGTGTTGATCCCGTCGCTGGCCGTTCTTAGGTGAAGTAGATACCTTTATTCTCTATGTTTTTGGGTTTACTTTGTGACACCATTTTTAATTGATAGAATACATTTTATTTTTAAATCGCTGGCCGTTCTTAAAGGTTTACTTTGTGACGTGCAAGCTATAGGTGAAAAAAAATGATAATAAATTAGGAGGTGATTGGATTTGATTTGCAGTAGTTGAACTTCTTTGTCTATTTATAGTATAGTATATCAAAACCTTTTTAACTTCTTTTTTTTCAATTACCCCAACATTCCCTCAAATCTCAAATTAAATTTTACATCAAACTTTATCCGAAACAAATATACTCTGAATTTTTAAAAAAATGTTTTTTGACCATCTTCACTTTTAAACACCAATCTATTTTATATTTTCAAATTACTTAATATCCTAACCTTCTACTCCCTCTCGTGTCCCCTCTCTTTCTCTTATGGCGTAAGTGAGGAGTGGAAAGGTTAATCGTAATTTGGAGTAGTAACTATTTGTTTGATGATTGATGTTAGTAATAGTTGGATAATTAATTATTTGTTGGGAGATTGATGTAATTAGTAGTTTAGTAATATGTTGATTTGTAATTTGATTGAATAGTTTGATAGATGATTTGATAAATGTTTAAAAGTGGTTGTTTACTAACAAATACAAACAAGCGATTTTTTGAGTAGTAGTTAATCCCTTCTCTCTATCGAAAACTAAACTAACCACTCCTCTCTATTTAAAACTAACCTAGCTTAATGGTAGTTTGGTGATCTTATTATTATCATATTATATATATATATATATATATATATATATATATTTTTTTTTTTTTTTAAATCTTTTTTTTTTTTTTTGCAGTGACAACCTAAACTAGTTTAAACTATTTTTGAGTTAACATATTAAATTGATTTAACTCATAAAATATCTTTTACTTGTAATTGTCAAGCTGTCATGATTTTTTTTTTTTTTTTTTTTTTTTATGTCTTCATAATAAGTTAATTCCGAGTGGGGGCCTTTTTAATTTTAGGACAACAGTTTACAGCTTGCTGCTATGTATGTGATATTTGTCGATTCTTTAGGCCCTACGCCATTGTTGAAAAAGATTCACATTTATGTTCAGCCATTTGGACTCTGCCACATTACCATGGCCCTCCCTCTATCATGTTATCTTTGTCAATGAGTACCGAATCTTATCTATGGTCAGATGTTTCTATTGCTACCTCTTTCCTTTTCATCTGACCTTTGTTTTCTATTTTCTGGAAGTTTATTTTATTTACTACTAAGGAACATTGTACCATTTTCGTAAAATTATTATAAACTTAGCCAAATTTTAAATTGTTTACATTAATATATTTTTGACACTGTATTAGAAAGACTTATTAATACTATTGTAATGTCCTATGATGTGTTGTTTCATTGTTTGAGGGTAATTCAGTTCAAGACAACGGCCATGACTTCCATCACGAGAATCGTATTTGTAATTCCCTAGTTTGTACTAAAAAAAAAAAAAAAAAAAAAAAGATATATATATATATATATATATATATATTAATACTAGCATATTACACTACTTATTTGAAGCATATTACTTTCTTATTCCTTGCACCTTTTCGGTTCTTGCACATTTCTAATTTACTTGGCAAAAAACCTCTACATTTTTAAAATATATCTCTCATTTTTTTGTCACTAGCACTACCAACCATTAGTGTCTACTAGGGTCCCCTATCTATGAAATCTCTTGTACTATTGTAACAGATTTAAAACAAACAAAAAACATTTGACACACAAGATATTACAATCTTTGATAATATATTATATATATATATAATCAATATAATCATGTTCTGAACTGACTCTTGTCGCTATGTGAGAGATTTATTGCCAAGGATAAATGGTGAGTGAGTTTGTTTGAAAGGAAAGGACTATGATATCATATAAAGACATTTTATGTTTCTTTAGGATGATCTGTGTGTACCAATTGAACAGAAGCTCAAGATTCTTAGATGGATTTTCTACCATCATAATGTCATGTATATGTCATCATTTTAATTTCCATATAAATGTACATAAGATTTGAATTAGTAATTTTGAGTTTTTTTAAAATATTTTATAATGTATATGGCTGGCAAGTAACTTATAATTTTAAAGAATTTAGATTCAATCAATACTTTATTTTAATATTAAATTATAAATACTCATTTAACAGTAATACTAGTATAATAAGAAAATAGGTAAAAATACTTATTAATATCAATAATTACATATGCTAATTGTATTTCAGATAGGACTAGTTTAATAAATTTTATTTTTTTAATTCCAATGGTCATGGAAGTATATTGAATATTGTTATATTCAATTGCATATAGTTGATAATTTGATTCTCCACTCATATTTGTTAAGAGAGAAAATATTTATTTTAGATTAAATTTAATATAAAGTTTGATTTGAGTTTTGATAGGATGTTGGAAAAAGTTTAAAGGAGGTTGAGAATGATTTAGAAAGAGATTGTGAAGTATTAAGTTTCCTCTCCTCTTTCTCCCTCCTGAAAATGATTTATAAATGTCGAAGTAATAGTTGTAGACTTAAATTTTAAAAATAAAAAACAAAAAAAATGAAATAGTTATTAAGCTAGACATGATTATCATATATACTCTGACTCGAGGGTG
Organism: Cyclanthera cordifolia; assembly: GCA_037832605.1. Taxonomy (NCBI): domain Eukaryota; kingdom Viridiplantae; phylum Streptophyta; class Magnoliopsida; order Cucurbitales; family Cucurbitaceae; genus Cyclanthera; species Cyclanthera cordifolia. Next base: position 10,133,707 of record JBBMEG010000018.1, read on the forward strand.
TTAGACATTAGTCATCATTTGATTAGAATTATTTTAGTTTCTTTTTATTTTGCTTTAAAACATTGAAATGATTGGTGGCATGCTTTGTTAACCTAGTATTGGATTCAAATTTTGTCACCGGTTCATTACCACCCAATGGATATGTGTGCTCTATATTAGCGTGTTTTTGTATGAACTCAAAAAATCAAATTTATTAAATAGAAAAAATTAACATATTAATTAATGTCTTGAATCAATAATTTGTTTTAATTTATTTTTGAAATTTTGCTGTGACAATTTTGCTACGTTTTTTTTCAAGTTTTTTTTTTTCTAAGTTTTTGTTTTTTCTTTTGTTACTTGTATTTTACTTTGTATGAAATTACATATATCCATAAAGGAAATGTTGTTGTCACTTGTCTATGCTTACCGACCATGAGATTAAAAGTTTATTTTTTATGTTTTATTGTAAAAAAAACGTCGTAAATTAGTTGAACAAAATATGGAGTTTCACATTTTGGGATGAAATTAAGAAATGAAGTTGTGACGATGGCAAATGTAGTAGACACCATTAAAGAAAAAAGAAAAATAAAAAAAAGGACAATTTTACCCTTTTATATATATGTTTGGTTTGGTGGAAATGGTTGCTCCGGTATCTTTTTCTTCTATTCCCTCCCCTCCCATTTCCTTCATTTTCTTTTTCGCGGTAGCCAGTCGAGCCCTTAAATTAAATATAATAGTTAATTGTAACAATTATCAAACTTGAAGAGAAATAACGAATCAAATGAGTAATTGTTACGAACAAACGAAATCATATATGAATGGTGAGTGCAATTTTCTTTTCTTTTTTCCTTTTAAGTGAAGAGACTCTAGAATTTGTAGTGTTGGATTGTGGTCTCTTCGCCTTATTTATACTAAAAAAAATTCGTTTGTATTTAATAAATTAAGATAAGATTACACAAAAAAGCTCAATTTCTTCTAAGTTTTTTTAAGCTATATATA
>JBBMEG010000018.1:10146071-10204829 GCA_037832605.1 Cyclanthera cordifolia
AACTAAAAATATATGAACCAAAATAAACAAAGTAATTGAGGAATTATATTATAACCTAATTAGATTTGCAAAGTAAATAAATGATCGAAAAAATGAAGACCTGGGTTTTCATGATGGAGGACAGTGGACTCAAGCCGAGTGGAATTGGCATCTTGAAGAGGGCCCCAATCGGTCCAACCATCCTCCCCAAAATGCAGGTCCGCAAACATAGCGATCTTCAAGATTTGTGACCCTGACCGGAACCGGAGAACGTTGCCGGCCGCCACCGCCGCCGCCGTGCTCAGCCACACAACCATGCAACTTAGTTGCACCAGTTTCCCCATTGCCACTTCTCGAGAGAATTTTGTGATTTCTTTTTCCAAATTCAAATTAAAGTTTTTTTTTCTAGAAAATAAAAGGGGAAGAATTCAAGTATGGGCGACAAGGACGAAAATAAAAGGTACCGTCGTCAGACTCGCAATCAATGTTCTGTTGCAAATGCCACATCACACATGTTTGGATAGGAGGAGGAATGATTGTTTTAGGGTGTGTTTGTTTTCTGTATATTAGGGTACGTGTTTTTGAAAAAAAAAATAATAAAATTATTATTTAGGGTTTAGGGGTCACCTAAGCTAGGTTTATTTCAGTGTTTGAATAATAAAATTGATAAAATAGTTTGATGAGTGGTTTAAAAACAAATGAATGGTAACGATTAATAATTAATGGTTTGTTTTGAGCTGAATGATAAATTTGATGTGAAAATTAATTGAATGTTTAAAAAGTTTGTTCACTAGTTAACAAATATAGTTTACAAAAAAACAAACACAGTTATAGATTTATTTTTAATAAAAATGAAATTGCAGACCTGTATATATAAATTTTACATTTTGAAATTGTGGCACCATAAATGTCACATAGATAATTTATTTTTTAGTGTTTAATTTATAAAATAATTTTGTGTGATATTTTATAAAAGTTTATGTTTTTCTCTTTTGTGAATATTTCAAATTTAAAATTTTGAAAGAATATGTCGAAACTCGAAACTTATCATCAAAATTGTCTCTTATAAAAAGTGTAAATAATGATCGTTTAATATAACATGTATATAGAATCGGTCATTTCTTGACCTAGCTACAAACAAAATATTCATATTAAATTTTAAAATAATCGTTATATTTTTAAATTTTAAAATAACAAATATCTCAATATAATTGATCAAGTGAAATGTGGTTAATAATTAGGTTGTTACAAATGTTAGATTAAATGGATTGAATATTAGTTAAAGAAAAGGAAAGGTTACTTTTTTTTTTCTTTTTTTAGATTAGAAAATGAAAGGTTACTAAACCTTACTAAATTAAAATGAAAGTATTTGAGTTAACAAAAAAAAAAAAAAAACTAAAAAGAAAGGATTGTTGGAGTATAAACCAATTTAATAAAGTTTGATAGAAGACGTACTAGAACCATAACGTCAATCAATGAATAGTATATTGTTTCGGGTTTGGAAGAGAATTATGGATATTGGAGTTAGGTAGCTATAATTTGAAGTGTTCATTTAGATATCTCGATTCTAAATTATACTTGTTTTTCTTTTAATTAGATAAAAATTTTGTGTTTATAGAAAGGAGGAGGGTTATTATATCCAATACATTACATCAATGATTTTCGCTCTGCAAGTATGACTTTGAACGGGGGAGATCTATTAGTCAGCAAAGGTATAATACACTTGTGATGTCGGCCCATATAGTCTTGAGAATGTCAAAATTAATATTGAAGTAGTTGTTAGTGTACAAAAGGAGATGAGTGGTGTTGGGGGAATCGTGAGAAACTCGTAGGGAGAAGTTATGTTTTCTTTTTGCAAGCCTTTATATGAAGAGCTTAGTGCTGATTTGGCAGAAGCTTTGGCAGTTCGTGATAGAATTGAAATGGCATATGAGCTTTGGATTCAACGAGTAGAGGTAGAAACGGATAACCAACGTTTGACTTAAATACTCCAGTGAATTTTACTAATATAAACGAGGAGGGTTTGATTGTGAAAGATTGTTTGAAGTACTCGGAGAGAATGTCATTTTCTTGGTACGATCGTCGTGCTAACAGTTTGGCGCATCTTCTTTCACGTTTGGTGGATATGGAGGGTGAAAACTTATAATGTATGGAAGAGGTCTCTCATGTTATATGAAATATGTATATTCACGAACTTAATCAGCTCACCAATCCACGTGTGGGTTGCTCAGTATTAATCCTGTTTAATTTATATTTTTCTCTCTAAAAAAAAAATTAATCAAATTAAGTTTTATTTAATTTAATAATATGCCAAATTTGAGAATTTAAAATAATAGTAATAATAATAAGTTTAGCTGATCAATAATTGATATGTTTTTTTAATTCCAAATCTTTTCATATGAATACTTGATGCTCATCGATCAAATGATGAAATTCTCTATACAGATTCTTTCAGTTTGACAGATGTTGAACAAACAGATAACACTAATTTTCATTCTGTTTTCAGTTTTTTCCATCACCTGCAAACATCTCGCAAATCCGCTTCCAATTATTTCGCAGAAATTAGTGATTACCCTTTTCTTCATTTCTTCCCCAGAGATCCACAACCGAAATGCGTCCGCCATTGTTGCTCAGATGAGAGCTTCCTCTGCAAATCCAGAGTCACATTAGAATCACTCAGAACAAAAATGGCATCCAACAAGCAGAACCTGTTCGTAATTTCCCTAGTATTCTCTTGGTATTCATCCAACATCGGCGTTCTTCTCCTCAACAAGTTTTTGCTATCCAATTATGGCTTCAGATTCCCAATCTTCCTCACAATGTGCCACATGTCCGCCTGCGCCGTTCTCAGCTACTTCGCCATTGTTGTTTTCAAGGTCGTGCCTCTCCAGATGCTCAAATCCAGGTCTCAATTCCTCAAAATCGCGACTCTCGGCCTTGTTTTTTGTGGCTCCGTCGTCGGCGGAAACATTTCCCTCCGCTACCTCGCCGTGTCTTTCAACCAGGCCGTCGGTGCTACGACGCCGTTTTTCACCGCTCTCTTTGCCTATTTGATGACTTTTAAGAGGGAGACTTGGATCACCTATGCTGCTCTTGTTCCAGTTGTTGCGGGGGTTATTATCGCTAGTGGGGTATGTCTGTTTAACATTTTCATGATCACTTTTGATTCTCTTTTGTTGTTTTCATCTATTATGTGTCTTTTTGATTGCATATATGCAAAGTTTTTGTAAGATTCATTAGGATTAGCTTTGAATTTGGCAGAAACTTTACCATTTATGTTGGTTTGTGGCATAAATGCCCGCCAGATCTGGATGAACGATGGATGTAGAGCTTCTGATTATTTGATGCACCAAACATTTTGAACGTTTGGGAATAGTATGCTTTACAGTTTCAAGGGATGGGATCCCAAATCATAAAGTACCATCAATGATCTTTGATTGGTTCAAACATGATATTGCCTTACCACTTTCAGATATGGTCATTGTTCATAATCAGGTCTAACTTAAGGTATATCAGAACAGGCTCAAATATCCCCAAAGGTTGGCCTCTTAGGTAGAGTCTTGGCATGCTACATTGGAAGTCCTAGGTTAGAAACCCGAGAATGAGATTAATTGTAAAATCTATTGCTATCTCCATGATCTGAATCTTGGGATGGACCCGATAGTGAGGCAAAACTTTGATCCGCGGTTATCTTAGCTCAAATGTTACAAATTGTTAACAAATAAACCGTGACAGAATTCGAGTGCTATGGTAAAGAAAATGTAGCCTGTTTAGTGTTTCGTGTGTATTTGACTTCGAGGGAGACTCTGGAATGTATAGACATGGATCAAGGATCGGCCTTCTTAGCAGATTGTTGAGGCAAAGCCTTTGTCTGTTCTACAGCACTACTTCGCATTTGACAGTAATCTATTAAGAACACTGTTACTGCATGTAAATTGATTGTTTCGATATGCTTACATTATATTAATTTATTTTTGTTTTATTCCTTTTTATGGCACTGTGAGACTTTCTATGGCTGATGGCAGGGTGAGCCAGGTTTTCACTTGTTTGGATTTTTGATGTGCATAAGTGCAACTGCTGCAAGGGCATTCAAGTCTGTTCTTCAGGGTATCCTATTATCTTCTGATGGGTAATTTTAATTGTCGTAAACTACCTTTATTTTTCCTCTCATTTAATTTTCTGTTGTGCAACTATTGCCCCAATTCTTAGAAATATCATCTGATGATATAAAGCTTTGAAGAATAACTCTTCCACATTTCATAATTAAATTAGGTTTGATCGTTGATGTTACTTCAGTTTTCTTGAGTCGTTGACATTAAAAAAAAAAAAGAAAGAAAAAGAAACATTTCATTGATTGAAGAAATTAAGAGGAATAACCTCAGGGGCATTTAATCAATTACAAAAAAGATCACCAATGCGTAACAAAATAGGATAAACTAAATACATTTAGTGGATAGATGTTCTTACACAAAAAATAAACGGATGTAAGGATAATTTCTTCCAGACGACTATTGGAGTAACAAATATTCTTGTTCCTCTCGAGCCAAATGTTCAAAGTTAAGCTCTAGCTAAAGCCAACCAAAGACTTTTCCTCAATCCACCAGAAGGAAAATTTACCAATATCGAGGATAAGAAATCCCGAAAAGTAAGTGGCAACACCAAGGTCCAACCAAAAGCATTCGAAAAGAATGAGCGAGTGAGCAATCAATAAACAAATGACTCACAGATTCAAACTAAAATGACACATAGGGCACCAAGACGGAGATAAGGTCATGTAAGGCACACAACGTTGCAAACGATCAGGTGTATTGATTGCACTCATACTAAGCTCCCACAAAAATACCTTTAACTAATTTTTTGGGTAATCACCCTTCCAAATAGTCCCGTATACATCCATTAAATGTGAGTCGGCCGTTCTTCGGAATTGACCAGTAAGTAAGAGGGAAAGAAAATGTGAAACACTAATGTGAAATTGAATTTACCTTGACCCATCAAATTAAACTTTTGGGTTAATTGATGATTTAATATGATTCAACAGGGTACTAGAGTAGGAGGTCTTGAGTTCAAACCTCTACTGATTCGTTTCAACCCTAATTAATATTGATTTCCACTTAATGATCATTCTCAAAGTTTCCAGGCCCATAAGTGAAAGGAGTGTTGATTGATACAATTAAAATTTCCCATAAGTCATTAGGTTAAATTTTTGAGTTGATTGGTGATTTAACATGATTCAACCGATAGAAATTCCTATGTTGTTTTGGATAAATCCCTAAAAAGGTGTACATCCTTCGCTCTTTTGGAGTGTTGAGGATTCCACATCAGAAATTAATGAGACCTCTTGACAATCTATAAGATAGGTGAGCTACTCTTCTCATCACCAATTCGTTTTGAGATGGATATCTACACTATCTAATATAGTATCATAGCTCAATAAACCCTAATGGGTATTCAGTCTAATAAAAATGAAATTGGTATTCGATTTAAGATTGGTGAACCTAAACGTGACACTTTCTTGAGGGGCATGTTGAGGATCCAATCCAACATTGAAAAGTGAGGAGACCTCTACCAATTTATAAGATAGGTGTGTTACTACTCTCATCACCGATTGGTATTGAGATGGATGCTCACATTATTTAATATATGGAGGTTGCTTACAGCTTATGTTTTCAGATTATGTTTCTTCTTCCCGTGAACCTCATTTAGCGGTTACATTCATTCTTTCCTTTTTCACACGGTAACGAAGTTATACGCTTGCTGTCTTGTTGATTGTTGGCAGGGAAAAGTTGAACTCAATGAATTTGCTGCTGTATATGTCCCCCATTGCAGTTCTAGCCTTGTTACCTGTAGCACTTATTATGGAACCAAATGTTTGGGATGTTACCTTAGCACTTGGAAAGGAGCATAGATTTATGTGGCTTCTTCTTTTATTGAATTCAGTTATGGCCTATTCAGCGAACCTGTTGAATTTCTTGGTTACTAAACATACCAGCGCACTGACACTCCAAGTAAGATATCTTCTTATCCGCTTCTCTTGTTAAATGGTTCTAGTATATTCCTTCCATTGGCCCATAATGCTTAGTTTTCATTGGATTTGATTGATCATGTAATTTTTTTTTGAGTTTTTAGTTTTCTTTTTCTTTTTATTCCTCTAAAAAAATAGAAAAACTTTTTTTGTGAATGTTATGGAGGTGGCTTTCTGGAAGAACAAAGACATGGGTCTGGCTTTTTCAATGATTCTTTCTTCAAGAGAGTTTGGGCCATTGTTAAATGAGGATGTTAAAGGACTCTCAGGAAAGTCTTTGAAAGGAAACATCAAATTTTCTGTGCAGGAACTTATAGGCCGGGGGAATCCTGAAAATTTAATCTGGGGGGCTAGAATTAAATAATTTTTAGAGGTTCACTCCTATGTATAAAAATAAATAAATAATAAAAAATTCTAAAATTTGGTGGGCCATTATCTTGTTTACATGTAAATAGTATTAAAATGTTCATGAATTCCACTTTTGCATAAAAAAAAATAACCAATACAAACATTGGTTATTTTTGAAGCACGAGGGACTAGTTCATAGACTAGTCAGAAGCTGTGATGGATTCCTAGAAAAATCACTTCAGTCTGTTGCCCGAAGGCTTGCTTCCCTAGAACTGTTAAGGATTCTATTTGTCCAAATCTTCAATAATACTTTTTTTATGGTGTGATTCTGTGAACGTGACATTAGTAATTGAAGGGTTTCAAATAGTGAGAAAAAAGGCATCCCTTCAACATGATAAATTACAGATTTCAACTATTCTTTTCTTTTCTTTTTAAGAAAACAAAACTTCCCATTGAATTTGAAATGTCACTATATGAGATTAGGTAAAGATTCGTATTGAAATTATCAAGAAAACTAAAACATTGTTAAATGCCTACCAAGTACCGGCAACAAATAGAGGGATTAGTGGTCAGAGGGCCTTGGAGATCTAAGAGATTATAGATTCGCCCCAAGGTGTTTATCTATCTAAGAATTAATTTCCTGTATTTACATAAAATGTTGAAATGTTAAGTTGTTTGCTCCAGAAAATAGTCGACAGGTACGTAAGTTGGCACAAATACGACCACTAACTAGAAGAATTTTACAACAAATTTTGGTATCTCAGGCTTTGGGGCATCAAGTAACTTGGTTTCGTTCAAGCGATCAAAATTCTTGTTTAGTTTCTAATTAAGAATACCTTTAGTTAGGAACTTGTGGATAATGATCTACATTCAATGAACATCCATCTACATCACATTCCTTGATACAACAATACTTTATAGCATGTAAAACTAGTCATTTCAAAGCCATAAATCAGTTTGGACGATGATTTTTCCATGTAACTGATGCTATCTTTTGAGAAACCTTTTTGAAGTTTTCACACTTTATTCTCATATCACCTCTTTTCAAAAAAAAATAAATAAATAATGTTTTGATCAGGTATTGGGCAATGCAAAAGGAGCGGTAGCTGTTGTTATCTCCATTCTTCTGTTTAGAAACCCTGTCACAGTCATCGGAATTGGAGGTTACACGATAACTGTTCTCGGAGTTGTCGCATATGGAGAAGCCAAGCGGAGGTATAGATGATCAGAAGAAGCCAAGGTAAGGAATCATCACCTCAAAGATGACACATTGTTATTTTGTGATGATCAGAGCAATATTAAGAAGAGAGAGAGAGTTTATTAGAAAGATAGGAAAGACTGTTGAGTAATATTTTTTTATTGTTCTATTCATTCATGTTCCACGTTATCTTTTGTAGAGTTATCTCAAAAAAAAAAAAGAAAAAAAAAAAGGAAAAGAAAAGAAAAGAAGTAAGCTGAGTTCTTACTTTTTATCACCTCACCAAGAAAAACACAATTCTGATTTGATTGATCTCTGTAGAGGGTTGTTTGTTGCATGGGTTGGAAACCTCATACACTTTATGTTCAATGTCTGTCTGCTTTTTTCTTGTTTTTTTTTCCTCCTAATTTCTAATGTTTAAATTACAGTAAAATATGCAAATTCTCTTTTTGTAGCATTGAAGTTTTTTATGTGTTATTGGAAAGTATTGTTTTCTAATGATCAATTAGAATCATTTTCCAAACAAATAGAGGGAGAAAGTGTGCTAATATACTAGCGATTCCCTCCTAAAACAAAAATCACTAAAACAAAAGACCCAAAGGAAATGCCAAAGATTGGAATTAATGTACAAGTTTGGTGATCAATCCAGCTTGCTTGTTTAACTCAAAGTTTCATTCAAATTCTAATCAAACTATTTACAAATACAAGAATAGTTGGCTTATATTTGTCCAAAAAGGAAACCCTTAAACACTTAACTAAGCCAATACATTGTTAGTTCTAAAATAAACAAATTTGAAGTTAATAAAACACTTAAAAAGTTTAGCTCGAGGAGCATAGCCAACAAGAGTAGAGTTCTAGGCTACAAGTTCAAATCTTCCTTCCCCAATGTTGTTGAATCAAAAAAAAAAAAAAACACTTGAGCGGGCTTGAAGCCGTACAACATAGAACCCCAACCAACACAATCAAGGATCAATCAAAGTTTCAAACTTAAAATACATGGGTCGTCATTCAAATGGATAAGTTTGGAATTTTACGGTTGAGTGTAATTTGAAATTACAACGTTATTTTATTGATTTATTTTAATATACTTGACATCCATTAAAAACATGGCAAAATACACTTTTAGTTTGGTCTCTAATGTTTATGTTTGATCAAAACTACATTATGCCTTTAAAATATTTCAATAAATTGGGAATGAAGTTGCAACTTGAAAAAAATAGAAGTTCAACAAAAATGTAAGAAAAGAAACTGCTACTTTGTACCAATCAATCAACAACATTCCTCCTAAAAAGTAAGGTGGATTGTCTGCAAGTAACAATGTATATATAACCAACATGAATATTGCTAAATATATGTTAGCCACAAAAATTAGATGTTGAAATCTCTGCCTCTTGTTCAAACAAGAAAAAAGGTCAGAAAAAAAAACCCTTCAACAATTCTTTAAAGCTGCAGCCATTGGATAGAAATGGTAATAATTAACATGACCACTAACATTTTACACAAAAGAAAAGTGAAATACTTCTTTTGTGAAGGAAACAAAAATCCATGATCACACATTACCATAAACAACGAAGTCCATCCTTAATCATTTCCAAAAACAAGTGCAAATCCCTTGGTTCATAGTGATAAAGCTGTTTAAATTTCAAGCCAGCTCTGGGCCAGAAGCAAGTCGATCGTAGCCATTGTGGTTAACTGTGTATGGTTCTTTACTAACTGGAATGAACTTCAACACAACTGCAACCGGCATGCTCACAAACCCAATCAACACGCTCAGTCCCCACAGTTCCCAGCTCAGTGGTACAGTGCTTGCAAAAGCACCTAAGAGTTCAACTATTATTATTTGGAACGCCACTGTGGCTACCATTACACCCATAAATATCCAGCTGCTGAACATTCCTCTGAAGATGTTGACATTTTCCATCTCGCGACTGTTGATTTCATTGAAAACCTGTAAACAACGACAATACGAGGTGAAAGCACCTCGTGGTTAACTCGGTTAAGCGAACATGTATTTTCGTTCACTTGGTTTTCATATGTAGTGTTTCGATTTGCACCATTTACTTGGTCATTATTAGATAACATGTGATTCTATCTCAAAATTAATTGGTGACGAGAAGAGTAACCGGCCCATCTATCTTATAAATGTTGGAAGGTCTTCGTACTTTTTCAATGTAAGATCCTCAACATGATCTTAAAAATGGTGCTACTTTAAACTAGCCAATCTTGAATCTGATCCTATTTTCATTTTTATTTGATTGAATATCCAGTAGGATTTAATAGGCTCTAATATAAGATTAGATAACCTGAAGTTTTATCTCAAAACTAATTGGTCATGAGAGTAGTCTAGAGCTCCTCATTACTTTTCCAATGTGAGATAACGTAGGATCCTCAACAGTTATTTTTATTTTTATGAAACGTTGTTCTTATTTCCTTTTGAATGTTTACAGACAAATTGAGTGCAAGAACTAAAACGTGAATCTGCCTCATTAGATTTAAACATAAAACAAGTATAGTTAAAAGAACATTAAGTTTAAGATAATATTATGCTGGACATTGTTTTGTTGTGTGGTAGAAGAAATAAAATTTAAGAGAATACCTGGCAGAACACAAATGAGTTGAATATCAAGGTGTTGAGGACTTTTGTGGAATCAGCTCCACTAAGTCCAAGAAGTTGCTTTCCCCCAAAATTAAGAACTGCAAGAACAACAAGTTGATAGATACTCTGACCAATAATATTCCTCCACATGATGTTGGTGATAAAGCTAACCCCCTTCGGGATCGGACGTTGCTCCATAAGTTTATCGTTTGGAGGCTCTGTCGCCAGTGCCAAAGCACCAAGAGTGTCCATAATCAAGTTGACCCAAAGCAACTGAACGGCCGTGAGAGGAGCAGAGCCTGAAAGTCGGGTAGGACCGAAGAAAAAAAAAAGAAAAAAAAAAAACCCATCAATTTTTAGTAATTTTTAAATGGCCTAACATAAAAGAGCAACTTGGTTGATGAATACACCTGAGAGGCAAGCAGAAACAAAATTGATCACTAAAGCAACAATGTTAACTGTTAGCTGAAACTGCACAAACTTTTGTATGTTAATATACACAGCACGTCCCCATTTTGCAACATTTACAATGGTTGAAAAATTGTCATCCATTATGATGACATCGGCATTCTCTTTCGCGACCTGCAAGTCATCCAATGAAACACAATATGAAACAGAAACGTCAAACCAAAAACATAAATAATACTCTTCATTGAAATCCTTCAATCAATCACCAGTCGGTTGTAAAAATATTGCCATCAGCAATGAGACCAGTAGTTCAGCCAATTGCAAACAGTCATACCACTACTATTTTTACTTAGCTTACGTACATACCTCGGTCCCAGAAATGCCCATAGCTAGTCCAATATCTGACTCGTGCAAAGCTGGAGCATCATTGGTCCCATCTCCAGTCACTGCAACGACCTCGCCAAACATACTTTGCAAATTGTTAACCAATGCGTATTTGTCCAATGGCAAGGATCGAGCCATCACCTATATCAATGACAATTTATCTATATATTCAACCATATTCCAACAATAAAATTTAAATATGATTCATTTCATGATTGAGAGAGTAAACCTGAATTTGCGGTATAACTTCTTTCATCTGCTCTGGAGATAAATTACGGAAGTTTGGTCCTTCTATAGCAACACCACCAGCAGTAAGAATACCACATTCTTTAGCAATAGCCTTTGCTGTATTAATATTGTCACCGGTGACCATGCGTACAGTTATTCCAGCTGCTAAACAAGTTTTCACGGCTTCCTTAACCCCTTGACGTACCGGATCCTTGATTCCAACAATTGTAATTAATGTATATCCATCATCTGGAATAGATTTGTCACTGGAATCCTCTATATCTCTAAAGGCCAAGCAAAGTGTCCTCAAAGCTTCATTGGCAAAACTATTGATGACATTTGTTGCATTTTTTACCTTGTCTTTCGTTAAGTCGATAGATTCTCCATTGGAATCAATGAACTTGTCACACATACTTAGTATTATTTCAGATGCACCTTTGACAAAAGCTCTAACCCCACCACTGGGAAGAGCTACAAGTACAGACATCTTCTTCCTAACAGAATTGAAAGGCTCAACCTTAAGTATGCTATATTCTATACGTTGGGCATGGTAATCCCCACCTAAATGCATGCCAAACTCTAATAGTGCTGATTCTGTTGGTGTTCCACCAACAATTGAGTCATGCCCATCTTTATCCTTAGTCACTTCGCAGCTAGTATTTTGAAATATGCATTGCGATAATATGTCTAAAACGTCTCCAGAGATCTCTGATTTCAATTTGTTTATACTCTCATGGTCTTGGTTCTCCATAAAATTTTCAGAGATCCATGCACGGCAAACTACCATATGGTTTGTGGTTAACGTCCCTGTCTTATCCGTGCAAATGCATGTAGCTGAACCCATCGTTTCACATGCAGACAGATGCCTAACTAGTGCTCTTTCTTCCATCAATTTCTTCATAGCAAAGGCAAGGCTCAATGTCACTGCTAGAGGTAAACCTTCAGGAACTGCAACGACTATAATGGTTACTGCAATGGCAAAGAAATCCAAGAGTTTTAGTGCATCACTTGATGACCACTTCGTAAATTGATGGCGAGCAGATTTTTCCAAGAGAAACCTTCCTGTCATCACCAGGAATGTCAAAACAGCAAAAGTCAAACCAATTTTACCAATTAGAGTTGCTACACCATTCAGTTTCACCTGCAGTGGAGTCTCGTCTTCTCCTCCCTCGCTTAGTGTTTCCATCAACTTTCCCCATTCGGTTTTCATACCAACTGTTGTTACCATCATCTTTCCGGAACCATCTTGCACTTTGGTTCCTGAAAGAAGAAATGGTTTCTCTTCATCTATGTTCACTGGTTCACTTTCACCTGATAAGCTGGATTCATCAATTAAGAGACTATATCCTGATATGAAAACTCCATCAGCAGGAACTTGATCTCCTATGGATAGATGAACAATATCTCCAACAACCAAGTCATAAATCGAAACTTTTTTTCTCAGTCTATCCCTAGTGACATCAACATAAATTTTTTTCTTTTCCCGATCAAGATCTCTGAATTGCAAAGACTGTTTGTAATCACTAATAGAAGTAACCAAGACGACCAATAGTATACTGATTAAAATTCCTAAACCATCATATGTGCCTTTTGGCCATCCTTCAGTGGCTATTCCAACTCCCAAAGAAATTAGTGCACAAAATATTAGGATTATTAATGTTAAGTCATGTAATGCTTCCCATACAAACACCAAAAATGATCTGGAAGGTTTCTCTGTGTAACGATTATAACCATAAATCTCTTGTCTCTTGGATGTGTCCTTTTCGCTAACGCCTGCATCTAGTGCGACAGAAACTTTCCTTGCAAGTCCTTCGACGCCACCATGAAATCTCAATGACTTTTGATCGTGGCTACGGACTATGGCTGCTAGCTCATCTGGATGAATATTATAGCCAGCATTCATAGCCTCCTCTGACAAATGGTACTCTTCCCGCCTTATAGCTGCACGAGAGTATAATGTCATAAAGGAAATGATAAAAACTTATCAATGGTTAATAACATCAAAGGACTAAAAGTAAGCACGAGGCTTTATTTACCATCGATAAACTGTAATGCTGCCTTCTGAACATAAAGGGCAACTCGAATTTTTTCCTGGCAAAAAAAAAATGAAGGAAAAAGATGAAGAAAAAAAAAGAGGAAACACTCCTACTCTTAAAGATTATAAGTTGGATGTTCAACTTTCCAAGATTATGACTTTATTTTCTTGTTATCTTTGGTATAAGAAACTCAAAGAAGTGGTATTTTCTCCTTTATAACACTTCGAAGATGTTTTCACTTTCAAGAGGGTGATCAAATTCAACTTCTCGTATCCAATGGGCTAACACCTAGTTACTTCGTGAGGGTAATGAAAAGGCAATAGACAATGCACTCGCGGCCATGAAAATCTATGAAGTAACCTTAGACTTAAAATAACCCTACACAAGTGTTCAATTTGTGGAATTAATTTTCCATTGAAAAGGGTAACAAAGCAAAAAGGCCCAGATACAAAGCTAGAGAGTTGCGAAATAACTTAGTTGAAAAGTCTTTGAGAGAAAAGCATTTCTTCCTTGGACAAAAGCTTCCCTAGGATTTTCACCACCAACGCTTCCCAAAAAGAGGCAAACAATGGAGAATGTCATAAAGGAAGACCTAAGTAGGACAAGGAGAAACTACCCACTTAACTCATATTCACTCTGTGTTGAGTTGTCGTTGAATTATGTTAAACTACCAATCAACTCTTCGCACCTCCTACTCTAATATCATGTCAAATTATGTTAACCACCAATCAACCCAAAAGCTTAAGCTTATAGGTTGGAGTAAATTTAATTATATCATCGACAGTTGACATTTCTACTTATTTTCTCTACTTATTTTCTTTCTTTATTTAGAAAGCTCATGTAGGACTTCCTTTGGGAGGGGGTTAATAGGGGAAGAGAACTCGTTGAGGTTTATTGGGAACTGGTCTCATCTACCATGGCTATCTTCTTTCTTTCAACAAGTGGTGTCGCATCAATCTTCTTTGTCCACAACATTTCTTCCTTTGGTCATATCTACCGAATCATTTCTTGGCACATGAGCATTATGTTTTTCATTTTGCAAATAAATACCAAAACATATCTTGGTTACATATCCACTTCGACATATAAGCTCCATGAACACCCATCATCTTATTTCATTATATTCCACACTACTGAGTTTTTATTTTGCCGTTTTCCCTTGGCAATTCGCTCCTTGATTGGCCTTTATTGATTGGTCTCTTTATCTATGTTTCAATAGGTCTCTATGCATTACTATGAATTTTCAAATACTCGTTCTATCTAAGCATTTTATGACTATCAAAACTCTTATTTAATCCGTATGCCACCATTTATCTCCTACTTTCCAAACTCGACCTCCTCTCTAGCATATTTTTCTCTCAAATTCTTTCCCTTCTAAAATTTGTCTTAATGATCCTAACCTATTATTTCTCTCTAACAAATCTCTCATCTCACTTTTCGTCCTCTAGAACTTTGATCTTTCTTCATACTTCTCTCTTTAAATAACCTTTCCTTTAATTTGTATAAAGTAGCTATTGAGGAACCTAAATCGATTACCCAAGACTAGAAAAACCAGTCTAATTCAGTAGATAATAATACTAGTTATCATTTAAAATTTGATGATTCAATTCAACTAAGTATATCGAAAAGAAAAAAAAGTTATAACGAAGAAAAATACTAAGAGGGTGTTTGTTTCATGCTTTTTATAGAACTATTAAAAATGAGTTTTTATAACCACTTTATAAAAATGAGTTTTTATAATCACTTTATAAAAACTTCAACGACTTATTACTACAATTTTCTTCTTTATAACCACTCAAAATAATCGCTCTACAACTCTACAAACAAACCCCTCATAAAATAATAATGGGATAGACCAAGATCGTAAAGAGAATAAATTACAAAAAAAAACATAAAAGACTAATCCATCCTCGTCCCCACGTGATAGGTTAAAAAATAGCAAGTCGACCCCGCACTATATCAACAGAACTTCTATCCTCTAGAATTTTAATGCGTTCAGTATCTGTCCTACGAAGCTTCCACGAAATTTCCTTTCTACGCGTTTTTGTTCCACTTTTGATTCCCCAACTATTGCCCTGCAATTGCTTTACTTGACTTTCTTCCTCCTATACATTCTTTTTCAAATATTTCATCTACTCCTATTCGCATCAAAAGAAATTTCAAAATTTCTTTAAATGATTTTCAACTAATTAAAATAATAAGGAGAAATGTTCATATTGCTATAGTAGTAGAAACTTCCAAGGTTGACAATTAAAATCATTTCAATTTGATACTTTTTTTTAAATCTGAATTTTCTATTTTTGTTTTTTTTCCTACCTTTTAATAATTTATTTCTAAAAATACGAGTTGAAAAATTACAGAAATAGAAAAAACAATATATTTAAATTTCTTTTCTTAACTATGTTTGGCGTGATGCCTAGGAATGAGATAAAAAGAAAAGTGATCTCATCCCACCCTTTTGGCTCACGAACTACTATTTCATCAATCATTAATTTACTCTTAATTTCCCTCTTTTATCTCTTCCTTCATTTCTCTTTCGGACATAGTCAAACATGTCCATCCATTTAATTTGTAACATTTTATTATAAAAGTTAAACTTGTTTTTTCTTTTTTCTTTTTTTTTTGAAGAAATATTTGAACGTTTAGCCACATTCCAAAACAAAATTAATTATTTATAATCTACTATTTTTCTTTTTTTAGTTTTCACAAACTAACAAATCAAAGAAATTCCTGGTAAGAAAATTATTATAAACATAACTTTCAAAAAGTGAAAACTAAGATCAAATTGAATAACTATTTAAATTTGAATAATATAAAAAGTGAACCTATAAATTGTTGTTAACTATATACTTTTTTTTTGGTTTTATTATCCGTTTTTGAATATCTAAGCAAGTTTTAAAACTAATAAATAAATATATTTTCGATTAAAAAAAAGAACATTTTTTGATAAATTACTTTTTAAGGATTAATATATAGAAAACAATGAAAAATTAACACAATTTTCCTAATTAATTCGCAATAATATCGTATTTCACGCGATCTTTTCTAAAAAGGTATTTCTTTTCGTTTTCTTTCTTTAGATTTTCGAAAAGGTACTTCACAAGAGGTTGATTCTAGGAAATAAAAGTGAAATCTTTTTCAGCTTATTCTGTCCTACTATATTTTATAATTAAAGTTAACATAATAAAAATATGTCAATTGTTACAGCTCTTTTAAAAGGCAATGTCATTATTCTATAATAAAAAGGTTTTTTTTTTTTTTTGAAGAAACAAGAAGGTCATTGAATAGACAGCTTCAATACTGCGTATCAAGATTGCACAATAGTTTCATTGTTTGGTGTTGATACAGTTCAATCCCAATATTATTTGATCGTGGAAATTAGTATTATCTCCCTCCACCAATTTGTACTAAATAATAAAAAGGAGTTTTATATGATAAAATTTATTAAGAAAATGAATGAATTGGTTACCACAGTTTCAATACCGGTAAATTGGTTGGTCAACCATAAAAACGTGGGCCACGTAATCTACGGTACATCACCGTCCAATTGTGAAAATGTTGCATAGTCTCCGTATTTTTCACTAGCATTATTATTATTTTTTTCTTCTTTTGTTTTTGTTTGGATAAATTATAAATTTGATACTTAATTTGAAGAAAGTTAGAATTATTTCTATGGATTAGTAACCTAGACGTCAGTTTCCATAATTTGGAGAAACCTACAATTTAAAAAATTAGAATTTTAATTTCTAAGATCTGATAAAATCTATAAAATAATTTATGTCATTTATAATTTTTGGTGAATAAAATAGAAAGAAATTAGTTAATTTTCTATTTAATGATGAGAGTGTGAGATAAGATATCGATTGACAAAAAAAATTATTCATACATCAAAAATTACATCTAGATATTTAATTGCCTAAGATTTACAAATAACCTGAGTTATTAAATCACATGGACTAAATTCTCTTTTTTTTTTTTTAATCATAAGACTAAATTCTATTTTTCTTCAAACTATAAAGAACTAAACTCTATATTTTTATAAACCATAAGACTGTAGTCTAGATTTTAAAATAACAACTGAACTTTAACTTTCTTTAAATTATAGAAAATAAATTTATAATATACCCTTTTTCTTTGAGACCGAATGAATAAAAGGTAAGAAATAAAAAAGACCGAATGAATAAAAGGTAAGAAATAAAAGTTTTATAAGAAATAAAATAATTATTAGTATCTCACTACGGTGATAACTAATTGAACAAATAAAATAATGGTATTTCAAATTTGTTTTTGTTCATTTTTTTTAGCTCGGCAACCATTTGGCATAAAAGACTCAAATTCAACACTTTGTTATTTTTTAAGTTTTAACAAATATTGAAAAAAAAAAAAGTTGAAAAAACACTTTTAGATATAATGATTAAGCTTACCGCATGTTATTTTAACTAAAGTTATGATTTGAACAATTTAATTTTTATACAAACCTTTTTTTTATAAAAAATTCTGGCAAAAAATTATTATTTCAAAATTAAATAACACCTAAAAAATGTGAACCATTAATTACAAAATTAAAAAAAAAAAATTGTTTAAAATATGTTTGCATCTCATCCCTCTCCGGATCTCTTATTCCATCTAATTTTAGTGCAACTTAAACTAAAATTTCTTGTTATTATCCGCTCGGCTTATTTCCTCTGTTCTTCTATTAATTTGCTAATAAAAATAATTGTTGCACAAGAGAGGTTTGGATTGAGATTTTAAGATTATTTAGAATTAGTATTTAAAATGATGATTTATTTTGTGTATATAGAAATTATATTAACAACTTATTTGGATGTAATTTTTAAGAATAATTAAAATTAATATTTAGAATAAAGATTTATTTCGAGTATTTAAAAGTTATAATTAATAATGATTGCGATAAAAAATCTAGTTCGGATGTAAGTTTTAAAAGTATTTAAAATTAGTATTTATAATAAAATTTTATTTTGAGTATTTAAATGTAATGATTAAAGTCAAAATCTCGAGATTTATTTAGAATATTTAAAAATAATAATTGAAGTCAAAACTTGCTTTTATTTAGTTTTTTTATAAGTATTTACTAAATAATAATTTGAAATATTCTTCCAAAAATTTTAGAACAAACACACATTTATCTATCCCTCAGAAATTGCGGTTTTTTTTTTTTTTTTACAGAAAATAATTGTTGGTTTTCTTTTTTCTTGACAAAAAAGAATTGTTCGGATAATTTAAAATCTGCGGCCAAACACGCCTTTACAACTTGTATCTATCCCTCCCACCCCACCTGACTCATTTACATTGGTGACTCTTCAGATTTTGTATACACAAAAATTTATTTTGGATAATTTATTTATTATGGAACACGAACTTTTTACCTGGCCGTCTGGCATCCATCCATCGTTAGCACACGATTTTTCCAACTTGGAAATTCACAATGGGAGCATTAAATGGTAGAAGAAATAAGCAATTATTCCATCCAGAAACCCTATCTTCCCGTCGAAAGGGAAGAGAACTCGATAATCAAAAATGAACTCAAAATTCGAAAACCTAATCGATTCTTCCTCAATGAAACTTAACTATCCAGGTTCGTTCACGATTCAACTCTAATCTACTATCCTAGCAATTTCTCAGCAGCTAAACAGTAACTTCTAATTGAGATTCAAATACTAAACTCGCGAATCGATTACTATCCTATCAATTTCCCAGCAGCTAAACAGGATTTCTACTTGATATTAAAATACTAAAGTAGCGTATCGAATAGATTATGAAAAGTTGAGAGGATTAGAAATGTCAACTCTAATCTACTATCCTAGCAATTTCTCAGCAGCTAAACAGGAACTTCTAATTTAGATTCAAATACTAAACTCGCTAATTGAATAGATTACGAAAAAGTTGAGAGGATTAGAAATGGAACCTGGATTTTGAGCTTCTTCTTCTGGGCCTCGGAGCGTTTTTCGAGATCTGCAACTATTCGGAATCGCCGGCTTCGATTCTTGACGATTGAGACGGCAGATCTCCACCTCCTCAAGGCTTCTTCTGATGAATGTTTGGGCTTAATTTCGAAATCCTTTAGATATCGCTCCAATGACATTGCTGCTCGCTGATTTTAGAATCGAAACAGAGAAGACGAACAAAAGACGAAGTTAGAGAGATGAAGAGGCTTTTCCTTCCAGAATCGAAGGCAGCAGACTCTGGGGAGTGAACTGGAAGAGGATATTATGCGGAGATGAAATGATCCAATCCTGCGCAGAGTATTTATTTCTAAGAAATAACCCCCAAATTATTGGTTTTTTTGTAGAGAAGGATCCTTTCCAATAGGGGCTGATATAGATTATGTCATTGGTCGAATTTTAAAGTTTTATATTAAAGAAATAAATATTAAATAATTATTTTCTTTAAAATCATGATTTATTTTGATTATTTAAAATTAATTATTACACTCAAAAAATTAATAAAGATTAAGTTGAGTTGAAGTAGATCAAGGAAGTGTTTGCATCTTTGCTTCCAACACAATTTGGTTATCAAAATAAGAATTTGATATATGTTCAGTTTTGCGAGTTGAAAACGGACCGAAAAATCATGTTTTTTTTAGTATAAATTTAGAGAGGGAGACCATAAACCCCTACGTAGAAGGTGATAAAAAGGAAACTCGAACCACTGATCGAGTGGATGCTAACCCATCGTTAATGTTTGTTGAGCTATGTTCGCGTTAATTTTTTTTTTTTTTTTTTTTCTTCGTTTTCAAATATAAGCTCTTAAAAATGATCTCCTTGCTTTTTGTGTTGCGTTATTTCATTTATAAGCTGGACTTGATCATAATAATATTATGGAAACATTTTTATGAATTTTTTTATTCTATTTTCATATCTTATATAGGACAAACATTAATGTTGTTATTTGATTTTTTTTTTCGTTGGTCCATGAAATGGCAATGATCTCAGCCATACAGCTGAGAAGGATAATGTTCGAAGTTTTAATAATCATATGATCAAAGTTTTACATAGTTACTTTTTTCTTTTTTTTTTTCAATGTTATGCACATAAAATAGCAAAGATAATGTGGGGAAGGTGCCACCTAGACCGGTCACGAGAAATATTTAATGGGGTTAGATAGTACGAGGTTCCATTTAAAACCAATTGGTATTAGAGAGTGCTATATGATACCATGTTAGTCTTTGCGAGCTTGGATGACTACAAGCCTAGACTTTTAGGTTAAATGATAATTTAACATAATTCAGCATAATATGAACGCAAAAAGTCATGAATTCAAATAATTGTCGTGTCGTTTTTCTCTCCATTTAAAAAATAATTATACTTGTAGGATATTTATCAAATTTGTAAGACCCTTGAGTGAGAGAGAGTGTTTAGTTATAATTAAATTTTTTTCAATCGATCAACTTAAACTTTTAGATTTATTGATGATGTAACATAATTCAACATGGTCGGAGAGTAGAAGGTTTTGAGTTACCATGCTTGTTGGGAGAGCTAAAGCAAAAAGATTGAAAATAGTGATAATTTTAAGCTTAAACTAACTAATATTTATTCATGTCATAATTATTAAGTTATACTAAAACCCTATTCTTGTTGAGAATTCTAATTTTATTATTGATGCAATAATAAACAACAAATTTTAATTTATAAACGATTATGAATAATGGAGAATTAATGGTCTGCGTCTGGAATTTAACATTATTTAAATATTTTAAATAGAAATTGATACTATCAAATAAAACAATGATAACTATTTAAAATAAATCCCTAATAAACCTAGACAAAAACTTGCCCAATTTAGATTTTTGTCATTTTGTAGTCTGGAGGGGACTAGTCTCCCTTCTCAAATATTGTTTTTGAATTTAAAATAAACTTCGGAAAGAAAACTGAAAAAAAAAAATTAAAAATATAAAATCCATATACGCCCTAAATTGGACCTTAAGCCTTTCTTATTAGTGAGGTCAGCAGCCAACTCTTCTTCACAAAATCAAAGTAGAACAGCGCGCGCCCAGGCCTCCGACCACTCTTCTCGATCGCACCATTTCCGTCGCCTTTACTGCCGTCGGTGACTCATTTTTACGTTAACCACCACGCAGCCGTCGAGTGGCGCAACTTCTCTATCTCTACTGCGCAACCAGATTCGGCGGTGCGCTTCGCCACGAACGGCGACTTTGCGGTTTCTGCCTCTCCATCTTTCTTTCTGTAATAAATCTTCATATCCAAACCCTTACTCTCAACTTTCATTGTTCCGTTTAAACTATTTTGTAATCCATAATCTCCTAGGCTTATTTGTATTTCTTTTTCTCATTTCATTGTCCGTGGCAGGCGGTTTTCAGAACTCAAATTTCTGAGAATTTTCCCCCTCCTGCAGTTCTAGCCCCAGATTTTTCCTTATTCAAGCAAGGTAATTGTGTGATTGAATACATTGTTACCAAATGAAATTTCAGGATTAGGAACCACGTGAAGTTAATATCTAGAACTTTTAGTAGTGTTAGGTCGTTATTTTCCATTTATTATTTAGAAATTTGTTTTAGATAGCAAATTCTACGTCTGTTTTAATTTTAATTATAGCAAGTTTAACTTGATTCAAACTTATCATTTTAAAGTCTGAAGCCTATAAGATTTGTGACTATCATATGAAGTCTACTGAATCAGTTTTAGCTATATATATATATATATACACACACGTACGTACGTACGTGAGATATTACTCCACATAGCAACTTTTCATTCATCTATTTTAATTGTAAGCATTTTTTTATAAATAATTCTTACATAGCAGATTTTCATTCATTTTTCTAAAATTCCAATTGAAGGTTATCACCTGAATTAATTGAAGTTATCGGTTGAATTGATTAAGACGAGGACATTTTGGTCATATTATATAAACAACCCATTTTTCTGCTATATAGGAAATATTTTCAAAATTTTGCTATACATGATTTTGTTTTTTTTTGTTTTTTTTGCTATACATGAAAAATCCCATATATATATATATTTTATTTTTATTTATTTATTTATTTTTTCTTCTAGTGCAGTATCTTGTCTGGAGTTTTGATATTGGAGTTTTGATATTTGATTAGGAATTTTATGATGGAGGATAACAATTGGGAAAGCTCTTCAGGAGGAGCTAGTGGTGACGAGGACATTTATGAGCAAGACATCATAGATGAAGAAGAATGTCTCACTTCATCTGGGTGCATCCGCAAGTTGCAATTCAGGTTGAGGTTTTCAAGAATTTATACTCCTTCGAATCCTTCAATAGGATGATGATATTTTCTTATTGTTAAGCGTGTTTTTCACTATTTTATCTCTCTAGGAAGCATGCTTCAACTGCAAGATGGAATGATGAAATGGGAATGGCAGAAGTCTTAGAGAACAAGGGTAGCCTTTGGACCACAACTGGCATTGTACGTTGTGGCAAGATTTATTGTTCCATTGAGGAAACTTTGTAGGTTAAACTATGATTATGACTTTGTTATCCCTATCGTTTTTTGTATGATCACAACATGTTTTGGCAAGTTATACTTTTCCAGATTGTCTTAATGTGATTAATATAAAATAGGTAAAATATCATACAAAAGAAAAGAAATTAGAAGTGTTCTGGTCAATTTTTTATCGCTATTTAATCTTCATTTCGGAAGATTATTTTTTAACATTACATTATAAATAAGGGGAGGACTTCAAAAAAAATTTACATGAGAAAGCACCTTGCCCATGGCAAGAGTTGAGGTGACTTGGGGTCGTCTTGAACATAGCCATGGCAAACAGATTCAGTCTGCTCACTCAGCTAGTCCTTTTTAACACTAGTCGTACAAGTAGTCTTTTTTATCTTGGTGCTAAATAAAGGAAATCATCGTTCCCAAGGGGTGGCGTGTTGGTCGAAGGCTTGAGCTTTGAAGGTGTACTCCCCTCAAGACCTACCTCTGACATTAATTTGTAGACGCCTTTTGTGTTTCCATACCTTCGACGTCTCCCTGTGCCTGGTCTAAGGACGGGCGTAATTACCCCGAGTATAGTGGAGCGAAGCTTTGATTTCTCGGTTTCCAAAATAAACCAAAAAAATAAAAAATAAAAATAAAGGAAATTACCATTGTTCAAGTACTTTTTAGCTAAGTTCATTTTTCCTGCCATTATCTCTTGAAATGAAGTTGCATCAATAGAATTTTATTAAACTTATTTGCGTCCAATTATATACATTTTATGTTTCACTTACTCCTTTTTTCTATTATCAGTGTGTGTGTACACACACACCCCTATTATTTTACATTTACTTGGGCAATGTTTATTTTAATACCTCTTTGTGTTTGGAAGTCAGACGCGAGTTGCCTTAATGTATGCGTTGTTCTTTGTAAATGTTGATAGTAGAATGAACTTTGGCTAAAAAATTGAGTTGTACTATTGAAGCAGAAAATAGCTTTTCATAAATCTTTAGGATCATGATATCTTGGAGACAGTTGGATGAAAATTTTGAAGCATGCTCTCAGACATTATTTTCTATAATTTCAGATTTCTTATTGAAGTTGGGGCCTTACATCTTATGGATCATGATAATTCAAGTCTTTCTTTGAATGATGTATACAATAAGGTAGCTGGAGGAAAAAGTGGATGTCTATGGGAGCAGTTTGAGGTTTATAGGCACCTCAAATCTCTTGGCTTTATTGTTGGAAAGCATAACGTTCCTTGGTCTGTGAAGGGTCTTAGGAATGGCAGTGACATTTCTAAACGAAGTTCGATTGTAATCGAAGGAGCAACAGATTTTCAATCAGAAGATGTGAGGTTGATCTCTGAACTATTAGATGCCATTCAGCTCAATGAAATGACACCCATTTTTGATGTTTTTCTTCCACATAGCAAATTTAGAAAGTCTTCTCCTGGTGACCCAAATTTTATGGTCTGCTTGACCAGGTAAGTTCACTTGTCAAAAATCCATGTAACTTCCTTTCGGTTGTGTCTGATTGGGTTATTTCTATTGCATGCCTTTTCTTTTCTTTTCTTTTCTTTTTGTTTTTGTAAACTTCTTGGCAAAGGTATAATTAAAAAGGACTTGCACTTGACTTGATTTTTGAATAATTTTCTCAATCTTAATGAGTTCAATATTGTCAACACCCTCACTAACTCAAGGACGATAATGTCGACTCGTAGGTAGTCGGTGCACTATAACTTCGGTGTTCAAATTTTTGAAATTACATTTAGTGTGTTGTCATGCCTTTTGTGAATGCGTTAGTAAGTGAAGCTGAAGCATGTAGATGTAATCATGTAAGCAGTTTTGGAAGAAAATTAATTAAATGTTTCCTCTAGGCTCTATAAGCACTCTAAGTACCTTCTATTTGTTTTAAAATTTCCCAAACTACTTTTGCTTATGGAAAAACTTTTTAGAATGCTTTGAATTGTTCAAAGCACTCTTTTAACACTCAACTTCTTAAATAAACACAGTTTCAGTCATCCATTAGGTATGTCAAACATACACTTAAAAGTATTGCCATTTTAATGATTGTGAAATTGCCTCCACAAGATATCAACTTGATTTATGTCCCCAAGAAGTGACACGGTGGTTGGAGGCTTGGATTTTGAAGGTGTGCTCCCTCTAGGTCCCAGGTTCGAAACCTATCTGTGACATTAATTTGTAGAAACCTCCCGTGTTTCCATTCCTTCGATGTCTCTCGGTGCTTGACCTAGGGACGGGCGTGGTTACCTTGGATATAGTGATGCAAAACTTCGATTTGCCGATTTCAAAAAAAGATATCAATTTCATTTTTAACCTTCTCTAGCTCTAGTATATAGTTACATTCTTGAAATAGCACCAATATGAAGCCAAAAAACAGTAACTCAACGACATTAATGTACATCCAAAAACCATGAGGTCACGGGTTTGAATCTCCACTCATATTTGTTGTAATCTCAAAAAAGGTCTATAATAGGGGCTTCAACATTTTTTTATTTTTTCGGCGGTAAGTCTACGCATTACTTAGTATTTTTTCTAGAATTACCGTGATACAAAATTTATTTTATAGGGGATATCCACCTCCAAAAAAAGATATCGAAGTTATTGAGAGAACATCTAGAGGCATTCCTGTGAAGTATTGTCATGTTGAGCATGGACGTGTCTGTTTCTTTTCATTTAATAAGGTGGAGCTGCCTGTCTTACCTTGACATTGTTGTGGATTGGCACTGGTAAAGTAGTAGAGCATTTCTGTGGAGCTGAAGCCCTGCTATTTGAAGATTTAATTTATTGGATGTCTCTGGTATGTGATTTTGATCCTATTTTATGTTTTCAAATGCGTAGAATGAAAAGAATCCACTGAAAGACTGTTTGATAGGAAATTCGATAACTTGTAGAAAAGTACTGATTTCAAATCTGATTTGATGCGTTTCTCTTATACTCAGATTTACAATCAGAATGAATTGAAAACAATATTAATGAAGTGAACCCCTTCTTATTTCGGACTGAAGGAGTTGGGTTTTTCACCTTTTGAGTCATGATCAGGGTTTTTTCTTCCCTTCTTATTCTGCCCCCATTGCCTTTTTGTCTTTTACAACTATTTAGATACAAGTTAATTTTATGGGCAACTATGTTGGGTTCGGGCAGGTTCTTCAATGTTTGTGCTGGCAAATGGAAGGAAGGAAAGACAGATATGCCTGGCTCTTTTCTTTTATTAGGTAAAATACTATTTTGGTTTCTTAACTTTAACATTTGTTTTATTTTTGTCCTAAACAAATTTTAGTCCTTTAACTTTGATATATGTTCTTTTTAGTCCTAGACTTTTAAAAGTAGTTTTAGTCCATAAACTTTGATATTTGTCTTGTTTTGTTCCGTGAACTTTAAAAAAAAAACTTAAAATTGGTTCTTAATTTTTTCTCTCTTAAAAATATGTTAACACTTGATCTTTGATTGTATTAAAATTATTAACATTATTGAACTAATTTCAATTAATATTGACTTCAAATTATGATAGGGATTAATTTTAATTTTTTTTGAAATAAAATTAAAATTAAAATTAGACTTTTGAAAGTTTAGGGATCGAAATGGAACAATTTAAAAATCAAAGACTAAAATTGAATTTTTGAAAGTTCAAGGACCAAAAAGAAACGAATGTCAAAGTTGGTCCAGAATTTTATTTTACTCTCGTCTATTATATTTTCCTTGCCTTCTTTCTTCTGATTCATGCATGAGTTCAGTAGTTCCTTCATCTCTAACTATTATCAAAGCTATATTCCAGATGTCTGTTTTTTTTTTTCTCTAATGAGCATCATTGTTGATAGAGGCTCAAGCTCATTTGGAGGTCTTATGCTCAAAATTCACTGGTGAGTTTCTTTATAATGGCTCTATGGGTTTTGGGACAAGACCAGTTCTTTTGGATATACAATTAGTTGATTATAAGACCCAAAAGTCTAGTCTAGGAGAGTTGAAAGGCGGGTATGGCCAAGATTCATCTCAGATACTTTATAGATAGAATGAGATTTGCTTTTCATTAATTTTTTTTCCTCTTTTCATATTCGATTTCTGCATTTCTCCTTTGTGATTTTCTAAAGCACATCTAAGTGATGTGCGTGATAGTGAGGCTGAACTTTAATTTTCGGTTTATACTTTTTTTTTATTAAGCTACTAAATTTTCTCCTTTCTTGGCCTTGGGTAAGAGGAAATATGATTTCATCTTGTCTAGGATTCAATTAACCAAATGTGACAGGGTTGTTGGATGAGATTAATCAAGGTGTATAAGCTGACACACTGCTACGCACCAAAATAAAAATAAAAATAGTTTGCCAAATTTTTTTTATTATCTAAATTTTATAGTTTGCAGATTTATACAAGTCTTATGTCTCATTCCTGTTCAAAATTTTCAAATCTATATATTATTACAGAGGTCTTGGTCCTTGTTTAAAAAACGGAGGTCAGTCAAATTTAAGCTCTTAATTCTAATATCTAATTTAAAAATATTAATTAGAGGGAAAAAAACACAATTTTAAAATTTGAAATTGATTTCCATTTTGGTCCTTTAAGTTTTACGATTTTAAATTGAGTTTATATTTCAAATTCTTACCCATTTATTTTAGAGTTTTCACTTGGGCTAATTTTTGGTCATTAGTTATACTGATATTTTTATAATAATGTTAATTGTGCTAACTAATCTTCACAAGTTTTTCATTATGGTTAAAATAAATATTTTAAATTAATCAATGAAAAGTTTACACAAATTACTATAAATTAACAACAATAATAAAATTGAATGATAGAAGCGTAAACTCTTAAATTTTAGGGGGGTTTTTCATGTCTAGCAAAAACAAAAGGCAAAATTTTAAAAATATTTATAATAATTTTGCTTTAATCAATTTAGCCGATAATTTTTGATCAATAGTTCAGTTGATAATTTTTAATCATTCAATCAATAGTTTCGTTGAAGGGAGTTAAAATTGGAAATCTTAAAAAAAATCGGTAGAATTATTTTAAAAAAAGTTATAATTAAAAATATATGAATAAAAAAATTGATATTTTGAGTAATTTCTCAAAATTTTAGGACGGGTCTAAATGAAGCTCAAAATTCAGGAGTAAAACTGTAAATTTTTTAGATTTATTAATCAAATGGAAACTAAATTTAAAAATCAAGGATGTAGTGACCTTTTTTTTTTTGAAATAAACAAATGTGACATTTTGAAACTGAAAGAATGAAATAAAATTATACTCAAAATTTTAGGAACCAAAAAAACTTTTTCCCCTAATAAAATATGGAAAGAACAATTTAATTTCTCGTTTAACCCAAAAATTTTCCATCATTTTTATCCTTGCTCCCAAAAATCTCCATTGAAAACTGTTCTCCAAATATTTTCTTTTATTGCTCTTAAACAATTATTGGTATATCTAAAAAATTAAAAAAAAAGACAGTTATTTTATTTTATTTTTTTAATTTCTTTTTTGAGAGCCTATAAATTTTTGAATTTTTAGTTGTGGGCGTATTGGTGATTTTGGTAAACAAGCTAATAAAAGAATAACATTTAGTTTTCTTTTTGGTAATCCAAAATTCTCATGAAATGGATATCCAACATTATCACTCTTATGTCAAACATGAAATGAATGGTCATACTGTTCATCACTTTTGAATGCCCCTTAAAACATTAGTTTTTACATTTCGATGCAGAAGTATCAATTAAGGACATTTTTGCCATTTACTAATTTTATATATTATCCATGTCATTATGTCAATTAATGTTTGATTATAACTACTTACACATTATATTTATAAATATCATCAAAATTACATATAAAAATATTGGTTTTGTGTGTGTGTGCGCGCATAAATATATTCAAATTTAAATTGAGATTAAAAATCTTAAATATATATGAATGACGTGATTGAACAAATAACTTACGTTAGAATATACGATTTTTTTTTTTTTTTTTGAAACCCAAATTCATTAACACAAAAATAAGCAAAGATCTTTACAATTCTCGACAATAGAGGAGGTAAAACAAGGGGGAGAAAGACCCTCCAACAATTGGGTTCCCCTCTCTAAAATTATTTCAATTTGGGCACTCATCTATATGCATGTTTGGTTCTAAACACATTATAATTTATATAACATGCATTTTGTTGTAATTTCTATAACATGCTTGGTTCTTAGGATTGAGATTGATTGTTGAATAGTTAGGAGGTGTTCTAATGTGATTAGTACGATGACCACTATGAGATTTGTCGCTATAGTTAAAAGATGTGTTGACGTACATTCTCATGAAGTGAGTACCTCTTGGAATATAGGTTATGGTTATCATGAATGCATGATGATAATTAGGGTCGAGAGAGTGTTCAAGTGTGAGCGGTGTTGTAGATTTGCTCTAGGTGGTTTATGGTGGAATTCCTTAGAATGATGTGTAGTCAGCAGAATCACCATTTTTTAGATTGATTTGGGAACTCATCTGTTCGTAAAATGTGTCGTTAGCTAGTTATTAGTTGGTGTATGAGTGATTTACTTCCGAGTCGTATGCGTAAATGAGTTTTAGGCTCTAGTGAGGGAGTTTAGTGAGTAAAGAGTTGCACTCTAGATCAGAGTACAAAAGTGCATGTCAGATAAGGTGGTGCACAATAAATGGTTGACAATCATGAGTTCTTAAGTACAATGGGCAGGATTGATCCGTGTTTACGAGTTATTGGTGTCGTTATTTGGCTTCCGCTGATGAGTAGTACGTAGTTTACACAAACAAAAACTACTTACTTTGTATATATGTATACTCACTATGTGTTATGGTGCTTTTTAATAGATTTCTATATGATTGTGGTGTCGAAACTTATTTGAAATTAGTGAGCTATACGAGATGGTAACTAGAATATTAAAGATCTAAATTTAAAATTCTTGTTGTTATCTTATTGTAGTTGTTTATAGAATGCCCTCTTGATATATTTTTGTGTTACAAAATATAGTCTGAGTATTCATGAAATATATTCCAATTATCGTAATTACCTCAATTAAAGAGGTTAACTATATTTTGATTGATTTCGAGTGCTTAATCAAAGTGTGAAACTACCCTGATACGTAAAAGGTTTTGTAAGAGAGAGATTTCAATTAACGAGCTTCTTTTTATTATTAATTATATATATAGTCAGCTGAACAAATGTAATTACAGTGATCAAGTTAACGCAATTGGTTGAAGACTTAGGCTCGAGAGGTGTAATAATTTTTATAGAACTTTTATAATCATGTTTATTCTTCAAAATCACTTAAAATAATTCTTCATTTCTAATTAATCAAATTAATCATACTTATGGATGATCATCCAAATACCTCGGAAGGAAGTCGCATTATTTAAAAAAGAAATTGTAAATTCAACACTAAATATCTAAAGCACTTTAGTCAGGGAAAAAAATATCTTAGAAAAATATATAAAAAAAAATCTTTATTGGAGAACTAGATATTCCTTCGTATCTTGATTTAAAGTATAGACAGCAAAAACATCTGAGATATTTATAAATGTAATATTAAACTGACTACGCCAATATTTTGTCTTAATATATACATTGAAAAGATCAAATCATGTCGTACTTCTTCATTTCTTTATTAATTTGATGCATCTCATCACTCTTGATATTTTCATGGCTCTTAATTTTATTAAAGGGTAATCCAAACTTTCCTTTACTATATTCGAAATAATCATATCCGTTTTTAGATCAGACATGAAAAACATTAAAAGAATGAAAATACGTGATGAAGCATACTTTTAAAGTTCAAGTCTTTACTAATTGCGTCCGGTTTTAGACTATCACTAGTTGATAGAGTGAAATGCAAAAATTTAAAAAGTATTTGTTTATTAGAGGCGGAAAATTTAGTGCATTTACACATAATTGGATTTTTTTTTTTTTTTTTTATATGACAATTGGATTTTTTTTTTACTAAAAAAAAAATAAAAAATTAATGGTTCCCTTTTGCACAAGCATTTTGGATTAAACCGTTTTACTACTTTATTTTATTCATTTATTTTCTCGATAACTTAAGCCATGTTACTCTACCAACTTATATGAGCTGGGAGCAAATAAATAGATTTGATAATTAAAACGTTATATTTTTCAAATTTATACCTCAAAAAATTATCAAATTAAAAAAAAATTGCGATAAATTTGATATTCTCGTAAAATAATTATGAATGTAATTAAATTTTAAAATATTTATATGTATAACTACATAATTAATATTGTATTATAAAAAAAATATGTGATAATATTCAATATAGTAACTATATTTACTAATTTTTTTTGAAATATTGCAATTCATACACATATAGTCTGATGTTTATAATAAAATTTAGTATTTTGTAATAGAAATTAAAAAGACTTTGATTGAAAAAAAAAAACAAAAATCAATACGTCTTTCTTTACTACAAAATACTAAATTCTGTTAATAGTGATATGATATTTTCTAAAATAACGTTGGATTGATACTAATAATCTTGAAATTAGAGATTTTCATTATAAACTTCATATATTTTCTACAAAGAATATATATCATATAATAATATATTACAAGAAATTATGTTTTCTTGGACAAAAAGATGTCAAAAATAAAAAATGACGGTGAATAGTCCACCATTTTTAACCAAATTATTATCAAACGGTCAAAGTTCTTTGCTGATGTCAACATTAACGGTTAAATAATATTAGAGAATTTTAAATCATTCATTTTATTTTAGTTAATGGCCAGAGAAGATTCTATATCATACATATATATATATATATA
The DNA here is from genome assembly GCA_037832605.1 of Cyclanthera cordifolia. Taxonomy (NCBI): domain Eukaryota; kingdom Viridiplantae; phylum Streptophyta; class Magnoliopsida; order Cucurbitales; family Cucurbitaceae; genus Cyclanthera; species Cyclanthera cordifolia. The sequence continues at coordinate 10,177,492 of JBBMEG010000018.1, forward strand.
TAAAAGATTGATGAACTTTTGAAATTTCATGAACCAAAATAGAACGAAGTTAAAATTCATAGACTAAAATTGAATTTTTAAAAATTTAAAGATCAAGGTAAGAGGATGTTTGGATTGAGATTTTTAAAATATTTAGAATGAGGATTTATTTTTAGTATTTATAAGTAATGATTGCATTCAAAAGTTTGTTTGGACGTATGTTTTAAGAGTATTTAAAATTTGTATATTTAGAATGAGTATTTACTTTGAGTATTTAAAAGCAATGATTAGAATGATAGCAATCAAAAACTTGTTTGGATGTTGCTTTTAAGAGTATTTAGAATGAAAATTTATTTTGAGCAATTAGAAGTAATAATTGCATTCAAAAGCTTATTTGGATGTAGTTTTTAAGAGTATTTAAAATTTAGTATTTAAAATGAGCATTTATTTTGAGTATTTAAAAGTAATGATTATAATCAAAACCTCGCGCTTAAAAGTCCAAATACCAAAATTATAGTGTGTATATATAAATATATATATATAATGTATAACATATATATAAATAAATATGTGTTGGTGTAGAGGTGTGTTTGTGAATTTGATAGGTTATGTTGTTGAATTGAATGTTGTTCCAAACAGCACTTTTTGTTTCCACTTTTCAACTCAAACAGAATCTTTCTCTCTCTGTTAATAGCAAATCCTAAACCCTAAACCCTCTAATATTAATCTTCAAAATCCTCAACTTATGTTTTAAAACCAGACTGACATTTTTGGCTTTCCCACTTTTTTCTTTAATTAATTAATTTATATATATATTTATATTTATCTCATTATTTATTTAATTTCTCAACCTTGTGCTTGATGCACATTTACTATGTCCCCTCCCTTATTGGTTGTATCTAAAGTTTATCTTACAAAAACTTTTAGGGCACAATCCTCTCCAAATGTCTAAATCTTTTAATATTGTTTGTTCGTTTTATTTATTTTTTTTTTTTTTGAAATGGGTAGGGTGTTTGTTTTAAACATTTTATACAAACGAGTTATTATTAATATTTCGTTTTAAAAAAATTTATTTTACTTTTTTTTTTCTTTAAAATTATTCCAACACCCTAAAAAATGATAGGATAGAGAAATACTTTTCGTTTTAAAAGACAGGATAGAGAATCTAACTACCAGGTGAAAAGTGACTCTTGATGTTGTCTGCATTTGGATTAAAATAGTATTTTGTTCGTCTTAAATCAAAAGTATTTCAAATTATTATTTAGAATGAAGATTTATTTTAATTATTTAAAAGTAATCATTGAAATTAAAAGCAAATATTGTCTGAATGTAGTTTTTAAGAATATTTAGAATGAAAATTTATTTTAAATATTTAAAAATAATAGTCAGTAATAATTGTAATCAAAAAAGTTTTTTGAATATAGTTTTTAAAAATATTTAGAATTAATATTTAAAATGAACCTCTATTTTGAGTATTTAAAAATAATGATTTGTAATGTTAAACGTAAAAAACTTGTTCGAATGTAGTTTTTAAGATATTTAAAATTAGTATTTAGAAATCGAATGGATCAGTGGCGCAATTGTTCCATTGTTTGGTGTTATTCCAGTTTAACATTAGCGGTATTATTCAGTTAAATCGATAACTGAACTAATATTCTCGATTTTTCAAAAATTGGGTTCAAACAGGCGTTCGGAGACTTTCATTTTACTAACAAAAGCAATACTTTTCGTAAGTATCCTAATATTTACAATATTTTTACTTCATATATTACATTTAAGTTGATTCTTTAATTAAATATAAATAAATAAATAAATATATATAATTTGGTTCGATTTTGTTTCGTCGATTTTCAATTTATCTTTTAGTCTTACCTCACATCTCTTGTCACCAATCCAAACATATACAGTATCTATCTCATAAATATCTCTCACTTTTTAATTTTAAATAACACCTCATAAATATCTCAAGGCAACGTGTTTAGAATCCACGACCAGAACACCCATGCGGCTACGCGTTACTTTTTCTGTACTATTGCGATTAAATTATTGAACTTGATCATACATTATTAAAATAATAATCATAATATATATATGAAGCAAATTAGAAAAATAATATATTCGAGGAGATTTCTTAATTTAGAAAATGCAAACATAAAACGCGTCCAGATCTAGAGCCACAAGGAAATATCTATATATATATATATATATATATATATATATATATAATATAACACCTAATTATTTGCGCCTTTAATGTATTGACACTCATGCTACTGGTCTGAACTCTGGTTCTATTTTATTTATTTTTTATTCCTTTTCCATTTTAAGTATATTATTTAAAAAAGATAAATATTTTAATTCACATGAAAATGAGCAGCTAATATAATTGTATATTATATGAGAACAACCTGATTTGGTATGGATTTGGATTTATTGGGGTATTAAATAATTTGAAAGATATGATATGTTTTACGCACCCACTTTAAATAAAGTTTAAGATGTTAGCTACACATCCCATCTCATTTATGGAGGGTAGATATGTTTTTTTCCTCCTAATCCTTACAATAAAGTATAATTAAAAAAAAGAGAATCAAACTCTAAGATAGAGAGGAACCATAAACTATATATTATTATAATTAGTGAACTATATTTAAATTTATAGTTTATAAATTTAATGTTAATTGTGACATACAAACATAATAAGATGAATTAGTGCAAATAATTAGTAATGAGTAATTTCATTTTTTACGGTAATAAATATTAATTAAAGTTATTAGGACGTAAAAGTTATCGTATTTTATTTCACTATTCTATCAAAAAGTTTTACTTTTTGCATGCATGCAAAGAGTAGAGTAACTTGATACACTTTTTTCCATCCAATTTTCAACCAAAAAAAAAAAAAAGAAAAAAGAAAAGAAAAAGAGAGATAGAGACTAATTTATTGTTTTTTTTTTTTCTGTTATGATTTATATCCTAAGCAAAAAAATACTGAGTTCGGGGCCGCAATTTCCATCGGGATTAATCATAAACAAAGCCTCCGAGTCAGCGCTTCCAACGACACGTTCAAACTCAGCTCTCATATAAACCAACTCGCCTAGCCCCGAACCGGGCCCACTTTTGGAACCATCGTGGAGGACCGGAATGACGCCGGCTCCGACCGAAACGGTCCGGATGGTATTGAGGAGGTGGCGGTCGTAGGGCTCGCAGGTGCGGGAGAGGGCGCGGCCGGTCTGGGCGCCGTTGCAGTGCATGGTCCAGGTGGGGTGCTTGAGGAGCTTGGTGGGCCGGGTTGAACCGGGGAGCTTGTGGGAGTGGAGGGCGATGCGGAGGAGGCCGGAGGACATGTGGCTGAGGAGGGCGGTGGTGGAGATGTCGAGGTGGAGGAGGGTGAGTGGGTCGCCACGTGGGTCCAGCTGGAGGGAGAAGGTGACGTGGCCGTGTCGGAAGCCGAAGAGTGTGCCGGTGAGCTTGCGGCATATGGCTGGGACGAAGGGGTTGCGGCGGTGGAGGAGGAAGTGGAAGAACGAGTGGAAGAAGGAGGAGGAGGAGGAGGAGGAGGAGGAGGAAGGTCTGTGAAACGACGTCGTGGAGGGAGATTTGGGAACGATGGCTGTCGTTTTGGTTGCGGTGGTGGTACTGCTGGATCTGGCCAGACTAATCATTTTCATGGTTGAAGGAAAGTGGGGAATTAAATCAAACTTGTAATTGTGATTCGAAGAGTGGTGCAATTGTGAGTAATTTATAAACCCTCACAAAGTGGAAGTTCGCCACGTACTAGCACATAAATAATAGTTTAAATGATTATTCTTTTTTTATAGTACAGATTTCGGTTTGGTGTTTATCGATTTTGTGATAAATAGATAACCAAATCAATATCTCCATTTTTCAATAATTAACAAACTTTTCGTTGAGCATAAACGTCAATTATCTGTAAGCTGCATCTATTTTGGTTTCTTAATCATCAGATATAGAGAGTTTTTTTTCACTTCAACTAATTAATTGTATTGCGATATAATACTCATGACTTTATGAACTTACAAATTATAAATTCTAATAATATAAAATTAAATAATTAACTTTAAATTGTTAAATCTCTAGGTCACTCACACATAAGCTATGTAAATATTTTTTAAGGACAATATTGATATTTGGTAGTTAGAGGATTTGAACATATAATTTTGGATTGAGAATACACACGTGTTGAGAATACAAACAAAGTATATCCTTCGGCATTAATTAAATAAGGGAAAGATCTCCTTATAACACTGGGTATCAAGAGTTTGTCGAGTTACTAGATCGAGGATACACACCAACTGCAGTTAGACTAAGCCAGCTTTAGTTTTATTAAGTTTTGAGTTGTTTGTAAATTATACTCGGGTAAAAGAATCTGTTTTAGCCCAATCGTTAATACATTAAATATTACTAATTTTCTAAAGAATAATAAATTTATGATACAATAATTGTAGGGAATATTTTGTTATATGTGGTAACAAAAATTTTGTTGTTTATTTTAATTATAGCACTTTTTTTAATAAATATTTCATCCATAGTAAAATTTTGGACTTTTTTATTCATATTCCAATTCTGCTCTTCACCGTCTCTTGATTGAAGATTATCTATTACACTAATGAAGACTATTTGTGACACTGATTGAAGGCTATACTGATTAAAAATAATATGTGCACTGGTTCAAGTCATCAACTTTTTTTACCTTTTTACTAGTCAACCTTTTCAAGGAAATTTGCTATTCATTGATTTTTTTTTTTTTTTTCTTTTTATTATATATGAAAAATCCCAGTAAGCATTATTCAAATATCCAAATAAACACATAAAGTTCTGTTGCCAAGTTCCTACATTTAGGCTTACTGAATCAGATAAGAGGATGAAAAAGTTCTGTTCATTTGATTTATGAGGATGGGCGAAAGTTAGTCGGTCAAAAAGTTACGAAATACTATGGGGATGTTTGGTTTTTAGGTTGAGGAGGAGGAAGAGGAAGAGGAAGAAGAAATTAAGTGATTCGAATATATCCAGTATTTGTTTTGGAATTGGTTTTTTTAGAAATGAGAGGTTGGAAAAAGAAAAAGAAAAAGTTGGACTATGAAGCACTTGCACAGATGATGTATCTATAATTAAAACACGATCTCTCTAAAGTGCAACTATACTCGTAAAGACGGAACCGAAGTAACATGAGAACAAGAATCTATGAACAAATAACGTGTAAGAAAACTCGAGGGCAAAACATGTGTATATCAAGAGAAGAGGCTGAGATCCCAATGTATCAGAGTACTGAAATGAAAATGTACCATATCAGAGGGCTTTTTATCGGTGAATGTCTAGATTACCTTATACATACTTCGATTATTGTCATTATCATCCGACTCTTTAACATCTAAATGTCAAGAAATTACGTAGAATATTAATTTCTAGGTAAGTGGTATCATATTACTGATGTCTCTACGCAATGATAACCTCAAACCCATGGGAATCCTATACTAGACTACATAATATTGAAGAGTCCTGGGTGGAAATTGGAGGTTAAGAATGAGGTATTAAGTTAATTTTGGATAATTCATAGGTTAATTCATTTTACCCTCATTTATTAGCATTTTAAATCATAAATAACTAAGCTATGACGTGGTTCTTGAAGATTTCTCTCTTTTAGTCTTTCTTTGGTTCTTATAAGCTGTGGAATTAGAAGATTTTTCCATAATTTAACACAATATAAACTATACATGTATTAATTGTTTGATATTAATCTTAAATCAACAAAGAAATTTAAGATATCAACACATACCTTGATCAGAAACCTTCAAATGTAATGAGCACAGCTTGTTCAGCTCCAGCATCCCCATTATCACCCACTCCACCAAGTTTTTCTCCTTCAAATTCTCCATCCATCTTCAACACATTTCTTATTTGTTGCTCCAACAGCACCATCTTGTTTTAACTCTGATGTTGCTCTCACAAGTTGTCCAGCTTCAAGATGATTATCATCAGTAGCTTCATGATGTTTGCCAGCAATCAATCCAACATGGAGAGCATCAGTTTCTTCAATGCAGCTTCAGCAGGAGCACTGCCAGCCCCTGCTTCATGTTCCTCTGTTAATAGTAAACGAGGCTTCGTGTTTTTTGAATACACGTATATGGTAGAAAAGTGAGAAATATTTAATTTTTCACGATCTCTTTCCTCCATGAATTTTTTGCTCAACGCCCCACAAAATGTGATCCTCGACTCTTTAATCTCTTTACCATCTTCGAGATTACAAGGCAAACAATCTGCCAACCTGGGGCAGTTTGAGATCCCAAGAATTCTAAGTACCCGGAAATTCGAAAGCGAGTCAGGTAACACTCTTAGCTTTGGAAACTCTCCTATTTCTAGCACTACTAAATTTTCATCTGATTTTCTTAACCATGACGGCAATGTGGCCAATGCTGGAAATCCTCTGAGTATCAGTTTCTTAAGACGAAGCAATTCCATTGAGAATATGAATCTCAGCTGCTCACAACCCCATATTGCTATATTACATAATAAACTCAAGCTTTGTAAGCCTTTTGGTAGTGTTATCAGCGATTTGCAACTACGAAGTATCAATGTTTGAAGGGAAGTCAGCTGGTCAATATCTTCAAACAAGTGAGTCTAGTTTTTGCTCCCACCGATGGCGAGGAATCGGAGAGATTTTAAGCTTCCTATGCCATCTTTTCCCAGGCTGGTTTGATTTGTTTGTATCCATAAGAATCTGAGGTTGATCATGTTCTTTATGTTTTTGGGAATCATTTCAAGCTCTGAGCAGAATGCAAGAATCAATGTCTGCATGCTCTGTAGCTTGCAAATTGATTCTGGCAACCTCTTTAGTCTTTCATTCCCTCACAAATCTGGATACCGCAAATGTTTCAGCATGTCGATGGAGGTCCGGATTTCTTCCAAGTGATGCACAAGTAAAAAAACCTTAGCTGCCTGAACTTGCTGATGCATTTGACAAGAGAACTCCATTGATCTTTGGCTACAAACCTCCCACTGGAATGGAAAGAAAACAAATTCCATTGCTAGGTAAATCCTTGACGTTGCAGTCGACGAATAAAAGCTGATCCAAACTTTTGAGGTTCTTTAGATCCTTGTTAGCCTCTTGAATAGCAAGATCATGGGACGCTATGGATTTTGAACCAATATCCAAGAGCATGCTCCTCAACATCTTCGAGTAAATTCCGAGACCTCAACTTATTAAAATATTGCTCCCCAACAGCTTCAGGATCTTTGCTCATCTCCAACAGCTTCCGGATCTTTGCTATCTGAATGAAGGATTCCTTGCGCCATCCATAATTGGATTACCTCAAATGAGTAGAACACAAAATTTTTAGGCAAGAACGAAAAGCAGAGAAAACATGGTTTCAAATGAGATGGAATCAGATCATAACACAATTTTAGTACACGTAAAACAGAATCACCCTTCACCTCTTCCATTTTCCATTTCTCACTCAAGTCCTTCACATTCGGCCACTCGAAACCATAACTCGCTTCTGAAGAAATCAATCCCGCCAAGCATTTGATAGCCAGAGGAGCTACTCCACATTTTAGCACAAGTTTTCTCCGACTTCACTTTGGATTCTCTCAAGATTTTCAGTAGGTTTCTTGTTTTTAAATGCATGATCAAATAAAACCATGGATTTCTCCTATTCAAGTCTTTCAATCTTGTGTGATGATGTGCTTGTCGTATCATTTAGAGTGTGCTCATAGCGAGAGGTGATAATGAACTTGCTGCCATTAGCACCCATCTTCAACATTTGTTCAAGTTCTAATACTCTATCAGAATCCAAAGCCCCAAAATCATCCAAAACAAGCAAGAACTTCCTACCAACCAAAATCATCCATAATCATCCTTTACAAGTTCATCAACGATCATCTGTTTTGCTTCATCTCTACCAATAATGAAGTCGCCATTATCAGAGAGAATCGCCTCTTTCTTCAAGTGCAGAAGCCTAGTGAAAACTTGAGAACCAGTAATGGAAGTCCGGAGAGTCATTTCACACTTCAAACGTTTGATATGCTCAGAATTCATACAAGTTTTCTTCAAACTGTAACCAATTTTTTTGTGATTTCGTTTATTTCACCGGCGGTTTTATGTACAGAAACGAGAAAATTAAACGAGAAACATGAAGAAAATTGTCGTACATTTTTGCTACCGTCGTTCTTTCGATTCTGAACTTTCCGCACGAAAATATTCACACTACAATTCCTCAATTAGATCGTCGGCCAATGAAAATGCATAGCTGAGACGTTGAAGCAGATTGTAGAGTTTGAAACCCCTAACCTGTTTCTCCTCAGCGTCTCTCAGTACGACCTTGAGATTCGACACAGTAGTTTCAAGTTCTCTTAGTTCGCTGAGGATCTGGCTAAATTCTGGTCGGCCGGAGGCTTCTGATATCCAGCCGAGAAGATTCCCGGCCACACTTTCAAGAAGTCCGGCCATGATAATCGATCGATTTTCTATGATTAATTCTTGATTTCTATGTTATCCCCATGGTTATGTAATGGATAAAATTCCTTGCGGTTGGACTCTAGTAAGAAACTGCTACTTTCCTCAATTTCTTGATCATTGTATTCGTAGTCTTGGTGATGAGGCAAACAGCTTAGATCACTTGTACATTTTGCTTTTTGCCTTTCTTGCGTAATTGAATTGGAAATGGTTGTGTTTGTTGATCAATGAACAGGATGTTCTTTTCCTCCCAAAGGGAATGAATGTTCTTTCACCTACCATGGAGTCTTCTCTGATCCCACCATTGTTTTGCTTCTTGAGTTCTTCGTTTTCGCAGAGAATTTGGGAGGCGAAAGAAACAGAACTGTCTCCAATTCTTTTGTAACTAAACATTTTTTTTTAAAGCAAATGAGTAAAATTTATAAAAGTATTGAAATCTTCAAAAATATCAAAAAAATTAGTCGTATTAAAAAATATTATATATATTTTTCATAAATTATTAATGATTATATAAAAGTATTTTAAAATTTGACCACAATTTTCCTAATTTTTTTTCAAAATCAATATATATATATATATATATATATATATTATTTTTTTATTTTTTTATTTGCATATTAGTTCCCGATTTATAGTCGAATAACATTTTTCAATGCAAATTTGTTGTAAATGGCATTCTAATATCATATTTTAATTATAGTAACTTTCTAAAAGTATTTTTTTGTACGGTAAAAATATTTCAACTATTATTATATTCAATCAATTTTAATGAGTTATTTCCAATTTAGATTAACTTATTAAAATCTATTAATTTCACTATATTAGGATTATTAGTTTTGTTATCTAAAAAAAAAAGAATAATAATAGTTTTGTGTTGTTGATTAAATTTATATTTCAAAATTTTTTAAAAGATTAAAGGCGGTTAGGGTGGTTATACTAACCCTTCCCAACCCACAGATAGGGCTCGAACCTAGAATCGAGAGGGAGCACACCTCTCAAGCTCAAGTCTTCCACCAACTGCGCCACCCCTTGGAGACGTAGGGATAAAATATTTAATGCTTATATCTCTCACTATAAGTAGATATTATAATTTCTTAATAAATTAAATCTTAAAATATCATTTTGGTTCCAAACTATCTGTTAAGTTTTATTTTGATTTATAAATTTTCAAAAGTCTATTTTAGTACTAAATTTGTAAAAAACTTAAAGTTAGTCATTTGGTTAGAATTTTTGACGACTTTCGTTAAAAATGAAATAGAACGTTTTATCACTCTTCACCTTCAACATTCTTTAAATATAGTTTCAGAGCATCACTGGGAGAGAAAAAAAAACAACCCTAAAACAAATTTCAATGAGAATAAAGAAAATGTGATTGTTAATAAAGAAAAAATGGGGGAAATGTGATCAATTTTTAGGGTTTTTACAGAAGAAATGGATGAATTAGCATAGTTTGGGAGATTGAAAAAGGGGCTTTGTTGAACAATTTGAGTGAGCAAAGATTCTAATCATCCAAATTAGCTTTGCATTCTTGTGTTGAATGCAGGCTTTTGTGGAGTTTTTTCCACCAAACAAGTAATTTTTAGGGTTTTGTTGAACAAGTTCGTTAATTTCTTTAAAACACCATGGCTAGCATTCCTTGCCTTCAAATAAACTATTTTCTCACTTATCATCTTTTCCACCCAACAAGTGATTACAAATTTGGTTTCTATTAATTTCAATATCATTCTCACATTTTGTGGAGTTTATTTTATTTTATTTTTGTCGATGCTCTGAAATTCCATTTGAATCCAGAGTGAAAGACAAAAAATTAAAAATTAAAAAGATCAAAGTGAAGAGAGAGAAAAAATATATACTATTTTTTGTATTCCATTTCATTTAACGGAGGTCTGTCATAAACAACAAGGAATAAAAGTTGTTTCTAATTCTACTAATTCATTTTTCTCACATGGGGAAGGAGGCAACTATAAGCCTAGGTTATCAACATGTATGTCGAACGCTTAAGTTAAGTCCATCGCCATTCTTGGCCAAAACATACATGTTGGTCGAGGATCCAGCCACTAACCATATCATATCGTGGAACAACGACGGTACAACGTTCATCGTGTGGCAGCCGTCGGAGTTCGCTAGAGATTTCCTCCCTACCATTTTCAAACATAACAACTTCTCTAGCTTTGTTCGTCAACTTAATACATATGTAAGTTCATTACTTTTTTGAATGGTTTCATTTATTTTATTCTTTTTATCATTTACTTCTATCTTATAAGTAAACGTGCTTTTCTTTTTTTCATTACACTAACTTTAAACCTCGTTTGATAATATTTGTATCATTCACTTATATTTTATAAATAAAATTTAGTTTGTTTGCTTCTTTTTTTTTCAACTTTTAAAATCTAATTTAAATATTGGAATAATATGTAATAAAAAAAAAATCAATAAGAAGATTTTAAAGTGAACAAAAAAGAATATAGGACTAATAAGATATTATAGGCCTTAACTTAAAAAGCAAAGAAAAAACTATCACTTCTACAATGAAAATCTATCACTTAAAAAAGGCATTTTCTATTTTAAATCATTGTGTTTGACTATAAAATTTAAAACTATTATCAATCATGTTTTAAAATTTCCACATGAACATAGATTGTACTAATTTTTCAAGTTGACGTATAAGAAAAATGTTCAAGTCTTATTTTCTTTTTTCAATAAATTTAATATTATAATAAGGGATTTCGCAAGATTGCAACAAGCGGATGGGAGTTTTGCAAAGACAAGTTTCAAAAGGGAAAAAAAGAAGGATATGTGAATTACGTACGAGAAAAGCATGGAGTAGCAAGCTACGACACAATATAAATGTCTGGTCTAAAGACGGACGTTATTATTTTGGGTATAGTGAAGCAAAGCTTCAATTTCTCAATTTTCAAAAAAAAAAAATCACTGCTGAGGAAGCTTTAGTTTCTTGGTTGTTAAAGTAAAGGTGAACATTGATGCACAAGGTCTACAAGAATCAATACAAGTGTCCTCCAAATTTAGTGACTAACAAGTTGTTTTGGAAGAGAAATCTAAATGTTCTAATTGTACGTAAACAAATACTTCAGCTGAAGCAGAGCTGAAATGTTAAATTGCTACTTTTTTTAAATAAGAAACTGTATTGATCTTTTCATTGATAAATGAATAAGAAAATGGATGTCATTTGGAAATGAAAATCATTTTGAAATTACTACAGAAAATGGATGTCATTGAAATTTGATAAGAAAAAACTAACCTTCTCATCAGGTCACGGCAGATCAATGTCATCAAAAAGTCTTTTCAAAGCAAGGTACCAGTCATTCCGATCCTTCCAGCTATGTTCGCCAGATAACTAGGTGTGAAATACTGAAATTTCGTTAAAAGAAATAGAATAAGTATCAAACAATGCAATGTCTCTGAATCCAAAAAAAACGGTTATCCGAAAGCAGATGAAGCTATGGAGAAACTAAGAGTGAAATGAAAAACGGCAGCGAGATCTTGATATAACTGGATATGAATGTTACAAGTTATACAAACATTCGAGAAAGAAATCAAATTAATATACTATGACTATAACTACCAAACAGATACAAATGCATGATATAAAACAAATGTGTGAAATCTAAGACTTTATGTTTTCTTTCTTCTTTAACTGTATGAGTGTTTCTTTTGTGTTCATCCTCCTGCACGTTGGGAAAATTAAGAAAGCCTGAGTAAGTATGATGTGTAACGTGTTGTCATGTTCTTGTGATGTTGTGATTCATGTAAAGTTCTATTCCTTAAAAGCTCGTTCTCATGTAGAGATCCTGCAATATAGCACCGAGATGCAATCCAAATGAGTACTGATTGTGGGAGTAGACAAGAAATTCCTTGAACTTTATCCTTCAGGCTGAAACAAAGTGTAAGTTGAAGAGGTTTCAGTCTTTGTAACCTGCATTATGGAACTAAGGTCATCAGAAAGCCACAGATCTCCAAACCCATTTGGATTCAGAGCAACATGATACATTTAACTAGAACTATACATCCATCTTATTTTGCTAGTCTTTTTTTTACACCGAAAAATTGGAGCTCCGCTACCCTATAGTTCATGTGCCTGATTATGCTAGGGTCAAATTTTTATAATTCAAATCACAATGTGGACTGAACTATTAAGAATGCCAACAAAAGCATAGCTCAATTGAGATGATGAAAGATCATAAGTTCAAATTCCTTATCTCCTAATGTCGTTGAATTATATATATATATATATATATGCATTAAGAGTAAAGCTAGAACACCACAATACATTTCCATAAGCGATTTTCAAACAAGCAATAATCAAATGTTTGTTTCAAAAGTACTCTAAAATGTTTTTAGGTTTTTTTATAGCTTTCAGGAAACTCCTTTTAAGAAATCAAACACCACAAATTTTCTTTTTCTAAAAGAAATTTTCATCCATCTAAAAGTCACCTCAAATCACCCTAAATTTTGATTTTCTTTAAGGGCTAGTGAATATGCTAACCTCGGTTGTACGAGAAAGTCCGGTAGAAAGAACAGAAACAAGAGATGTCCAATGAATGGGATCTCCCAAGGGATCAACAGTGTTGTAATTGCTAAGAAGAGGTGCAGTTAAGAATGGAGTCAAGGGGACCATATTTTTCTGTAGGGGAAATCCACCATTTGTTCCAAAAGCAACCCCATAAGTCTCGCTGGGATCACCACCATGATTTGTATGTGTCTCAACCACTCTCCCATGATCTATCTTGTTCACAGTGTTTTTATTTTCGTTCTCATCAATTTCATTCTTAATTTCCTGTAATTTCAAAGCTTTCTCCTGCAAACTCTTGAAGGCTGCTGACCGTGACAAAATGCTTAAAGCAGATACCTTGGAAGCAACCTTCTTTACCCCAAGTGATGTACCCAAACAGGGCATCTCATATGGCACTGTGGGACGAACAGTCTGTCCAAGAGCTTTGAGTTCACTGCCAACTTCTCCAGCACAACTATGCTTGTCTTCCTCGGACGACTTTGAGCCAGCACTGACCGCCCGAGTTTTGTTGGGCCCCCACCACTTAATGTGACTTGTTAAATCAATCTTCCTTTCAATGCAGAAGCTGTGGACGAATTCACTTTCCATTGCTTGATCCTCTCCAGCACCTTAAAGTTACATTGGAGGGTAGGCACTGTTTATTATTCATATGAGAGAAATTCTTGTCTTCTTAAGTACAAACTCGGAAATCAAAGAAAGCCAAGAGAGAACAATAATTTTAAACAGCTTACCATAATTTATGCTGTTGACGTAATCAGGGCTTGACATACGACCAAATGAAGGATCCCATCGACTAGTTGATAAACAGAGATCAACAAATGCAAGATAGACAAATAATGATACTATTAATTTATAAGACCAAGTGTGCATCATCTCTTTCAAGATTTCTATTTGAAGCCACGGCAATAATGTAAAAATCACACTAAATCGAAATTTCAGTGATACAAAGATAATTTAAAGGTGAAAAAGGAAAAGAGAACAGAAGGCAAATAATAAACTGAATCAAGGATGATATTCTTCCTCGATGGACTCTAATAAAGAAATCAAATCGGTTGCAACAATAGTAAATTAGCAGTGTCTAAAAAGGTTCAATAATAGTTTCAAAAGTATGTTCCTTCAATACAAAGCATCTTTATATTGAGTGTATCATCTTAATTTAAGAGCATGACACATTCTTCCTGAGTCATGGCCAATACAATTCAAGTTTGGTCGACAAAAGAAGCTTATCCTTTTACAAGTTTTCTTCAAACTGTGTAAGACCATATGAAAATCAACCAGGATTTAGAACCACCTCCAATCATGCTCCTAAAAAACATCCAATTCCAGTAACTTGCCTAGCAATTCCTTATGCCTCACCAAAAAAAAACAAGAAATCATCTACTTTTTAACATTCATTCATTATAAAGCTATAAAAACCATGAAATATTCTGAGGTTGGGCAATGTACCAACACATGTCTGACTAAACCTTCGATCACTCCTACAAAAGCATAACAATTAAAATTTCATGGATATGATATTTTGTGTAACTCCTTTAGCTGGGTTCCTATCTCATATGTCCTAAATGAAAATTGTTTTCCATAAATAAAATTTAAAAAAATTAAAAAAAAATAAAAGCATTACATAATTTGATAACAGTTTTAATCATATCATATGAGTACTCAAAAAAGAGGTTTTAACATATGAGGCATTAAAATTATAAAATCAAATCATAACCTATATATTTGTGAATATCAAGAGGGCATAGAAGAGGTCAACCCTATTTGACATAATTTTCTCAAATAAATTATAAACCACATAAAGCTCAATACAAAGTTGTAGTAAGGGAAAAAAATACCTTGAGAGTCCACGATATTTAGATATTCCCCTGGAGAATCCACTGCTCTTTCTGTGAAATATACACTTATATAAGCAACAGCAGATTGTAACACCAAAAGATGTTTCAACAGTTTGTACTTACCTCCTTAGAGATGCAAGATATTCCTCTCTTGAAACATTCTGCATTTCTTCAAGGTCCCTTGCGTAGTCAGTTACCTGCAAATTGCAGTTATTCCATCTCTTATTACACCAAGAAAAGTCAGGTAGAACAAAGCATACAAGTAACATAGTGAAACTACTCCTCCAAATATTAAATACTTTTTACAGAACTCTGTACGGTAGTTATAATCTAGTGCATCCAAATTATATTTACTTATCAAAAGGTAGAGTCTGACACAAAATGTAATTTGTAAATCTCAATTCTGTAAGACCAAGAATTAAAAAGATAAAATATATGCTTCAAAGTATATATAAATAATTAATTAGAAACTATGGCCGGGAAAGAACCATTTTTTTTTTTCATTTTTCCATTTCTAGATGGGGAAAGTGACTAAATGACATCTCACAGGAAAATTAATAAGAGTCCCAGGACCCCAATATTTTAAGGCTGCCAAATCGTATGCCCTAGCAGCTGCCTCTTCTTCATCATATGCTCCTGTAAAATCATGTTATTCGTTATTAAAATAACTGTAAAGGGAAAAATAATCCAGTTTCAGCCTATGTTTAAAACAATGTAGAGGAAAAGAGATCAGAGTACTAACTTACCCAGATACACTGAAATGGTCAATCATAAGCCAGTTACATGCACATTTTAAATAGAAAACAAAAGATAAAAACGGTGTCAGTACTATGTAATCACAAGCAAATGAATGATCAGTTTCAACCAATATTTGTGTTTTTTAGTGCCCGAGAGAGAGAAAGACAGACCTTGTTTTCCCTTCTTGTTCTGGTTCTGGTTCCAAGTACTTTTATCCCAAAGATGAGCTTCGTAACGACCAGTCCATCTATGCCTAATATCACCAAACCATTCACAGGCAGTAGTCATTAGAGAAAGAAGTAAAAATAAAGTGCAAGCAAACATAACATGCACTTCAGATTATCAAATCTAACTTCATAAATAACAAGGAAGCAATTATAAATTATTTAGACAAACAAACAATTGATCGTCCTATGGCACTAATATGTATTGCGGCCACGGCACCATCTACTGACTTGATACGATACAATGCCAAGGTAGGCAACTTCAAAAAGAATGATTATTACAAATGCCAAATACCTATACACTTTCCGCTTTTATTTCTAGTTCATAAAGCAGCCTTTCCTCACCTCTTGAACTTAATAATTATGGCACTATAAACAACAACTGCAGGCAGATCCGCACTATCCCAAAATTCTTCTTCTGTTTAGCTCTGGATAAAATGAAGTAAATCATCAAGCCATGTATATAGCTCTTTACTAAAGTGAGAATTTTCCATTTCAACTTTTGTTTTCGTGTGTAACAAATATGTGTTGTAATGACAAACACTGCCTTAGCAATTAGCTCGGGTAACCAATAAACTCATGCACAGTCGTTTGCTCGTATCTGTGTCCCATAGTAACAAAATTTCCCAATATGAACACATACTCACACCTCTTTCGGCATTGAGTTATCAACACAATCCGAGCAGAAACCAACAATTTAACACTCCGCTTATTCTCTACATTTTCGAGAATTTGTAAAATAATTAAGCTCTTATCAATTCCCCAAACATCAAGAAAAACAGAACACTTGACTTTATCAGAAATCAAACACACTACAAATTACGACGCCAGATAATACCATAATTACCTAGTGACTCCACGATAAATAGAGCTTCGTTTTCCAGCAGCGCACGGAGGCATTTTACTGATGCGCTCTTTGGCAGTGCAACCTCTGTCTTTCTTCGCTTTCTTCAATCCTCTGTAGAGTAAAAGCTGATCATTCGCCATTACGACCTCCGAAGACTCCGCCGTTCCTCCTCCGATAGCGCTGCAGACACCGGCTTCGTGTTTGAAGCCAGGATCAGAGGACGAAGAAGCCATGGAAAAACTGCAACCAATACCTAAACCCTAGGAGAGAGGGAGAGAGAGTTTCAGTAGAGTGAGAGTGAGGGAAATTTTCGATTCGGTGGATTTTGATTGAGCGGGGAAGGGGGCAAAACAACAGTTAGGAGAGAGAAGAGATGGAAAAGAGGTTACCAAATTACGGGTTTACCCTCGGGATTTGGAAGGCTTGGGAGGGCTGCAACGGCTAGCATGAGGACGAGGGTAAAATGGTAAACTGAGAGGGTTTGAAAGTGCGCGTGATGATCACGTGATGGCCCAACACCACTTTGTCTGCTGTTGGAAAAGCCAGGTTGCTATCTGTCGGAGTAACATGCTCTATTTGTGGACGTTAATTCCATTATTCAAAGCATAATAAAAATAAGATTCAATATTGGTGCTGGGTTGATTTTATAGTCTGAGGGTAATTTAGTTTCTAATTCCAAAACAGTTGAAGTGTTTTATTATAATTACATTTAGACATGTTTATAGAATGTCAACATTTGATTAAATAACTCGTTTTGTACGATCAATTTATTTTGTAGACATTCTACAAAATATATCTACTCAAACATACTGCTATAATTTCATCATAAATAAATAAAAATAAGTGTTTGTGTATATACGGTTCCATTCCGTGTTTTTGATTGTTCAGCCTAAGACTAAAAATATATATATATAATAAATTGTTTTTAGCAAGCAATAAGCCCGTCTAGCTCAGTTGGTAGAGCGCAAGGCTCTTAACCTTGTGGTCGTGGGTTCGAGCCCCACGGTGGGCGCTTTTATTTCTTTTTTGCTTTGACGAAGCATCCGATTATATATGACTAGTAGTTTGAAGTTCAGTTGTCTCAGCTTTGTTTCCAAGTCACAGTATTTTTCAAGTGAATGTTAAAGTTATGTTATGAAGTTTATATTTCCTCATTTATTTATCAATAATAATAAAGATCATAGTGACATGTGAAGATTTTCTAGAGTCATAATATATCAGGAGTAGAATGGTTTCTCGCATTTATTGATGATCATACTATAATGACTTTGACTTTTATAATGAAACACAAATTAGAAACATTCAATCTATTTCATCCTGTCATGGTACGATTTATAATCAATTTGGAAGTAAAATTCAAGTTCTTTAATGCTTGAGATTACTTGAATCCAACTCTTGGTCCATATCTTGTCTCATTGTATTGTTCATACTAGTTTGAGTGTGAACACTCCTCGACTTAATGGTATTATTGAACGAAAGAACATAAATGTATTTACAGTTACTTGTTCTCTTATGTTTTCTTTTAATGTCCTTAAGCATTTTTTTAGGGAAGTTATTCTTACATAAATTTTTATCATCATTCTACTTTCAGTCGTGTCCCCATGTTTAGATCCCCTCGAGATGTTCTCCTCAAATTTCACCTCAATTCCAAATCCTTTATCCAAATTTACCTCTCGGGTGTTTGGTTGCTATTCCTCCGTCCATGATCATTCACTTGACAAGTTCAAACTTGATATAAAATCGAAAGTGTACTTTTTAGGGTATGCATCCCACAGCAAGGGGTACAAATGTTATTCACCGACCACTCAAAAAATATACACATTTAACAAGTGACATTCTTTGAAAATCATCACTTCTTTATCGATGGTCAAATTCATAGGGATAATATGAGCGAATTTGAGTCATTCGAAGTGGAGTCTCTTATCCCAACTATGCCTAAGACTTTGATCCTAAACGAGTCATATGTTCCTCGGTCTAGTATCTCGCTATCCTAAAACTCCTATTGAAATAAGTCATATGTTCCTCCGTCTAGCATCCATAAAGTTCCACAACCTCGAATGCCAATTGTTTCTAATAAGATAAGAGGCAGATGTGCAAAATCAAGAATGTTAATCATGTAGACTAGATCATACATCATTTTAAATTTCACTTATGAGAATGTCATTGTTGTGACATTGGTGATTGAAGATCTGAACTTACAGTTCGCTAAAAAGAAAAGTGTTATGAGTTATACCAGTCATCTCATTGAAAAGTATGTTGCATATAAAATTTGCTTCCATATTATAAAGTTTGTGTGCCTTAATTGGACAACACTCGCATTCTACCCACATTCATGATGCTTTTAAGGATCCGAAATCGAAATGTTACCCGAGTTTATGAGCTATACATTAATAAATCGAGTCCAAATCTGAATGAGAGAAATCTCGGAGACAGGAACACATGGTTCAAATAAATGATTTGTACTATTCATACCAACAAGGTGCACCATTTTTCTCAATGGTTAACCTTGTTGGAACTTCATAGTTACGTTTGCTTAACTTTGAGTAGTCCTTAGCTGGGTGACCTCTTGAAAATTTTCCTAAGATACATTGAGTGAGGACACATGTTGGTTTGTGAGAATAGTCTTTACTCTTAGAAGTCGTAAATATTAGTTGGTGATGTAGCCGAATCGCAAGGGATGTAGGGAAATGTCAGTGCTTACAAGGACTAAGTTTTTGTCCAAATCAACCGCGTGCATTACATATGGTATGAGAGCAAAACCTCTTCCAATAAAATATGGTTTGTGGACGAACCTAAGTGGAAGCTGGTGAGCTTGTAACGCCCAAGTTTATGAGAGGTATATGAATGAATTGAGTGTACATCCAATAAGAGAAAATATTAAGGATAAGAACCTATGATTAAGAAAATTTAAAATAAATGATTTATCTTGCCGATACTAATAAAGTGTATCTTCATTTTTTTCGGTGTTTCAATATTAGAAACTTTACCATTAAACGTGCTTAATTATTTTTTAAAGGTTGAAATGTATATTTAAGACTTTTCTAAAGGTAGGATGTTGACAAAAAGGTGTATATTTGATAAATTAATCAACATAAACATATAGCTTGCAAAACATCCGATGGGGTCCGATAGAGTTGGAGACTGGAATTGTTATCGCGAAATATGCTGCAACCCTTAACAAAAAAATGCTTCAAAACCAGCGAAGCTGATGAAGAAGAAGAAGAAGAAGAAGATTCAAATCAAGGTCTCCTTCTCTGCGCTCACCTCGTCCTTCCATGGTTAACCTCGCTCGAGCTCGCAAACATTTCTCTCTCCTGCAAATCCCTCAATGCCGCATCCAAATCCATCTCTCTCCGTCGGATTCTTGACGCTTCCAGATCCATAGAGAGCATCCCCATCCCATTCCATAATCCAATCGACCATTGCTCCTACGCCTTCTTCATCTACACCCCCACCGCCATCGTCCCCAACCACAATTTCAAGCGCCAATGCTGGGGCTCAGCTTCTGATTCCCAATCGAACCGTCTCGACAGCGAATCGATCGGTTTGGTCGATGATTGGGGTGGCGGTGTTCCTGGATGCGATTGTGATGATTGTGGGAAGTTTGAGCTTCAATGCTGCCCCTGTTCGAGCTTGGATGGGCTGGAGGACGTTGCTGGCGAGTGTGGACCGCTATGTTCTTGTGGATTGGAGTGTGGAAATCGGTTGACTCAGAGAGGAATTTCTGTGAGGTTGAAGATTTTGAGAGATGAGAAGAAAGGATGGGGTTTGTACGCGGAAGAGTTGATCTCAGAAGGGACGTTCGTTTGTGAGTATGCAGGTAGTCCTCTCTTTGATTTTCGTTCTCTGGAATTTGTTTTTCTTTTTCCTAGTTGTTCTGCACCTTCTGCTTTAGTCTGGTTGAGTGGCTGAACTTATTTTGAATATTACGGTTTGAATTCTATTCTTTTGAATTGTCTTGTTAGTAATTGTAATGGTTGATGTCCTACGATCCCATTTATTCTAAGTATGAACTGAATTCTGTTAGACCAATTTAAGAGTTTGAAGTCCATAACTAATGCTTGAGGAACTACCTATCAACTTTGCTTATTCTATTGTTTTGGTAATTGGGAATTGGGCTTCGCTTCACTACATACTCGGCACATGTATGTCCGTCGCAAGGCTTAGACTTGGAAAACAACAAGAGATTTTACAATTAAGCTCACTCAAGACAAGTGGATTAGTTATGGACTAATCCATAACTAAATAGTTAGCATATTGAAAACTATAATTGCATATTTTTTTCATAAGTTCACAATTTGAACTTGTATTCTCGGTCCAACTTTGAACTAAATAAATCCTTCTTGACACAGGAAAAGAATTACATCTCGTTGTTCAAATTGTGAACTTATGTTTGAGGGAACTATTCGTATCTTATGTACATAGAATAAGTGAATTTCATTTTATAACATTATATTTGAATTCCTATTAAGTTAAGGCCTGCCAGAATAGCAAGTATATCAAATGTTCTGAACTCCATTGACGAAGAAGTAGAAATACATTTAGTAGTGATTGATAAAATGCATATACTGAATTTAAATGCCTTCTCCATCAATTTGTTTATGAACTTGATCAATCAAGGATGAATAGTTAACAGTCTTTCACGAAGAAATATGTAGACAATATTGGCGTGGTTCGTGTGAGCACGTATTTATATGAAGTGTATAGTTCAAGAGATATCATGTTTAAGCTCAAGAGATGTCATGTTTAAGTTTTTATAGTACACTTTATACAATTCAAATAATATTTCTGACGTGTTGAAGATTTCTTAAGATGTAACTGAATTTTGCACAAAAAAGGTGAACTTTTGACTACTGGAGAAGCAAGAAGACGGCAGGAACTATATGATGCACATGCTAAAGGAGGACATTTTGCTTCATCTCTTCTCGTTGTGAGAGAGCATCTTCCATCTGGAAATGCATGTTTGCGAGTGAATATCGATGCAACCCGGATTGGGAATGTTGCGCGGTTTATAAATCACTCTTGTGATGGAGGTAATCTAGCAACAAGATTGGTGAGAAGCACAGGTGTTATGTTGCCCCGCCTTTGTTTCTATGCGTCAAGAGGCATATCAAAAGATGAAGAGCTTACATTTAGTTATGGTGATACCAGAATAAAGCATGAAGGTTTGAAATGCTACTGTGGTAGTTCTTGCTGTTTAGGAACTTTGCCTTCAGAAAATACATAATTCCACGAGTAAAGAGTGGAGTTGAAATGGGTAAGGAAAGGAATTGAAAGTGGTTTGTGCTTCCTCCTTTAATTTTGTACTTCATTTTAGATTGAAAGGATATGACAAATAATGAAAATGTTTATTTTAGTTATTATGCCTAGAAACAATCATTCTCTCTTATTTTATCCAAAAAAAAAAAACTATCTGAAAGGATCTGCATATAGAAGTAGGTATACAAGATAATCAAAGTTTAAATAAAACTTGGAACCTCCCTTCTCTAGAGAAAGCTTGTTTGAGTTTTAAGTGAGGCGACTCAATACTTTTATATCAATTCACTACTCAATCCTTTCTATTTATAGTTGAATAATGTAACTTTCTAACTAATTGTCCCCTCCATATTGTTCTTAATTCCTTCAAGGGCCTAACCTATTACTATTATGCTCTCTTTTTTTTAATTCAAAAATACTATTTGGAATGAGGGTCTTGAACCCTTTAACTTCTTGGTTATAAGGTTGTACCAGTTGAATTCAACTCTTGTTTGAGGATCATGCCCTAGATGTTGGGTTAGAGTTGGTTGAAATTGACAATATCTATCCAAATTTAGTTAGTTTTGTTTATTTTTCTCACCAGATTAGAATCTTGCACTTTTTTTTTTTGAAGTTGAACATTGATTTCAAAACTGGATTCCATTGGATTTTTTTTCGCGTACATTGATTTCTGTTTTATTGTTAGCAGGAAAACAGATGAAATCACTAAAATGTTATTCTTCTCCAAGCCTGATTCTCCAGGCATTGGGGGTTATCAATTGAAAACAAAGGTAAAGGGTCTCAACCCAATCATCTCCGGCGGAGTAACTCGTCGGTAAAGATGGTGGGCAACTGACTATTTTCCTCGTCTTCCTCCTCTTCGATCGATCGGTGGGGAAGATGGAGAGGCTCTAAGTGATGAGGAGATGGAGCAGTCTCGGTCGGAAGGTCGTAATTGGAAGCGAAACTACTCAAATTGATAGCATTATGAGCCGAGGTAGAGGCAGAGACGGAGATGGAGGAGTTGTTGGAGTAAGCTGGCTGCAGCACTCCAATTTGGGGTGGCTGTGAGTTTTGAATTGCTGTTGCAAATGCCAACCTGCTGCTTATCAGTTGACTTTGAACTGCCGCAAGCTCCGCCTGCAGAGATGCCACCTGAAATCCGTAACAATACAAACACGGCTGATTGATTATCGTTGAGAACAGTTCAACAAAAAAAAAAAAAAAAAAAAAAAAAATTCATCGAGAAATTATAACATTTGTTCTGAACATTTATGAATTAAAATTAAAGAATTTTAAAATTTAATGTTTTTTGTTTATTAATATATTTTTTTAAAGTTCATTCTACATAGTTTTTTTTTTTTGACCTGTCATTCTACAGTCTTACCCGATAAAATTCATGAACTAAACCAAAAGTTTGTGTTTTTTTAATATACATGCAAAGCCTCTTTATTTTATACTTAGAAAATTAAAAAAAAAAATACAAGAAAATAGAATCTGGTTAGCCTAACCTAAATATTTCTTTATAAATTAATCAAGGTTTTATTATTCACGATAAATAGCTACAGTGGAATTTTAACAAATTTACTATAAGTCATTTTCTATGATCGCCCTATTGATTGACATATATTCTCCGAAGTTATTATTATTTCTATTTTATTTATAATAATTATAATGAGGATTCAAACTCAGTAACTTCCGTCTTGTGCTTGAATCCTCCATTAATATTCATCCCATATATCGTCCAGAAAAATCGTAGCTGTTATTTATTGGTTGTGCTAACCTATATATATCAATTATTTAATAGATTACATATAAAATAACTATGGTTAAGGGAACATCAATCGAAATTTGATTGTAAAAACGGCTACGGGGTTCGTGGTTCGAATCCCAACCTACATGTACTAAAAGAAAAACATAAAAAATAATTATTTGGGAATGAATAAAACACAACACTCATTCTCATAAATGATTGCATATAAAATATAATAGTACTCAATTTCACATGTAATCATGGAGTCACAAAGTCAAGTTTGTTCTTAGCTTTTAAATTTAAGCAAGGTGTAACGTTTTTTTTTTTTTTTTTTTTTTGAAAAAGGTATAACAATGTCACTCAACTTTAAACAAATGATTATTATATCTTTAAATTTCAATTTTGTGCCTTATATTTTTTGTTATGATTAATTTATATCTAATAGGCCCTTATAGATCTATATTTAATAAAATAAAATAAAATAAAATAAAAATCCTAAAACTAACTAGACAAAAAGTTAAAAGTTTAGGATCTGGTCAAACATAAAATTTCATACAGTATATATTTATTAAAAAAAAAAAAAAAAAAAAAAAACCCTTCAATACCATAGTTTTAAACATTTATCAAAGTTATGAACCAAATAAATACAAATTTAATGTTTATGGTTTAAACTTATTATTTAAATTCATAGATTTCAAGAATTTTAAAAAAGTTTTTTTCTTTAATTAAATAGGCTAGTTTAAGGACAATTCAAATTGTTATCAAGTTATGTTTAACGTCAATAAGCTCAGTTTTTGTTGACAACAAATTTTAAAATGTTAGGATAATGTTCTTAGCATCTTTTTTAACCCTAATTTATTTATGTGTTTAGCCCTAATTTTAATTTAATCCCTATACTTTAATGTCTTACCATCATTATCATTTTATTAATTTTGTCTGACCAATTGACTTTTTTTTTAATTTAATAAAAATAGAGAATAAATGCTTCAAACTAATTTCAATGAATGAACACAACTTAAAACTATAACTATTGTTCTGACCAAATATTTTATAGGTGAGAAATAATAGCAAAATTATCCCAAGTTATTATCAATGATTTTTCACTTGAAAAAACATTAATTTAAAGTCATTACTAGTGCTAAACATTAGTCAAACCCTCAATTTTGTTATGAACTGAAACTAATATCTTAAATAAAATATTATAATGATTTGTTCCATTTTATTCATGTAATTTAATGAAAAAATAAATGAGAAAAAAAAGAGACCTGTTGTTGTAGAGCAAGGACAGTTGAGACGCATCCATAGACAGGATCGGAGAGTCTAGCCTGAGCCTCATAGATAATGGTGACGACGGCGTCGTTCCGGCGGCTTATCGGAATATGCAGCAGCAACTTTGAGACATTGCTCGCTCCGAAGACCTTATGCACGGCGGCGAAGCGAGCTGCGCCCTGATCCGAGGCGAAATGCGGCGCAAAGATGCAGCCACTGACACATTTTCTTCTGAGAAACTTGCACGCGCCGCAGGGTGCCGGGATAGCGGCGGAGTCTGCGGCGGCGGAGGGACGCTTCCCGAGAGGTTTCCGGCCGCGAGGGAGTTCCTGATCCGCCATGTGAGTTTTTGTGTAACCGTTTTGCATGCAGTGTTTGAAGAAGGGTTTGAATTAATAATGTGGAAAAGTAATAATTATATTATTAATTAATTTTAATGTTAAAACATTGACCTATAGACTTTTTACCTTGTTTTACTGTGTTATTTTTCATTTTCATTCTAAACTTTTAAAAATATAATTTTAATCGTAAGCTTTCAAATTTATTTTAAGTTTCATAATTTTATTAAATTTCAATTTTCATTCGGCTTGCACTTAAAAAATAAATAAATAAAAATTTTGTTGTTTTTTTTTGTTAAAATTTTAAAATATCATATTTTTTATAAATTTTAAAAAAATGTTCACCTATCATCTTTATTTCTATTATAATTATTAATATTATTTAATTATAATTAATATTAATTTAAAATTTTCTTCAAAAACTAATTTTAATTTTTTTAATTAAAAAAAATCTAAGAAGTAATATAAAATATTTAGAAGTTTAAAAATTAAACTAGACTAAGTCAAATTAAAACTTTTTGAAAGTATAATAAAACTCAGAGATGTAGAGACTAAAATAATAAAAATAATCACTAAAATAATCCAATCTAAAAAATAACTACATGTGATTATTTTTAAAAAAAGGTAAACAAATATAGTCAGTTGTATTATTGAGTATTATCACATATTTTCTTATAATATTAATATTAATGAGTATTTATAACTGTTTATTATTATTATTATTTTTTTTTTTTTTTTAAGAATACGTATTAATAGCTATACTTTCGAATTTCACTACATTTTACAATAAAATTTTTGAAAATAATATTATAACCAAATTTTTATAATTGGGGGGATTTGTTTGGTAGAGAGAGAAAGCTACACGTTAGTCTCGTGAGGAAGAGAGAGACCGTTATGAATGAGTTGGTGAAGGGAGGGAAACGGGGAAGGGTGTGAGATGCACGTGCAAAGGGAGTGACTTCCGTTTCTATGATATATATATATATATATATATGTGTGGTATATTTGTCACAACAATTGCGTGCTGTCCTTGACGTGTGGGGCGGACGTCCATCCAGTTTGTTCAATTAATTCTTTTGTGTGAAAAGACGGTATTTTATTAGATAGTCTCGTTCAAGTTAAAGATTGATTGTGATTCTATTTTTATAAGTTTTGTATCAAACCGTTAAATCTATTCTCAATTTTTTTTATAATTAAATTCGAACTAATGTCTAATAAAAGAAAAAAAAACAAAATATTGGTTAGATTTTATTTGATTTGGTTCGATTTTTCAAAAGTATCACAATATTTACAATACATTTATTTAATATTTCACATTTAAACTGATTATTTCATTAAATTTAAATACTAACGCACATATAAATATATATTTTATTTATATAATCGGCTCAGTGTTTCATTGGTTATTCCATCCTAAACTGAAATCGAACCGATATATTTTGGTTTTATAAAATATCAAACATGATCGATCAAATAGTGTTCTAATAAACCAAACCGATCATTGAATCTGTTTTGTTCAATTTTGTTGATTTTCGATTTTTTTTTTTTCTTCTAAAAGCCAACATTTTGAACGAAACATGATTTTTCCAAGTTTTGAAAGTGATGAAAAGTATGGGCCAAACATTTTTGTAATAAACTCTACAAATGGGGTAAAAGTTATATGCATGGATAATTAAAAGATATATCTTGTGCGTTATGACTATCTATCTATGACCGCAACATATTTGATATACAAATATAAATAATATATATACTACCATTTCGTAGTTTGAGATGGAGGTTGGAATTCACGAGTTTTATGTAAAAATTCAAGTAACTAAATTTTCTTTAAAAATACGCATCAAATTTTAATTATTTTGTTAATTATTAAATGAAAATATTAATTTGAATAGATATTTTTATAAACAAATATATATACACTTTTTTTTAATCTAAAAAGTATAGGTGTAAAATATAGAAAAAAAATTCAAAATGAAAAGAAAGAAAAAAAAAAAGTAAACTGAGCGAAGATTGTTGAAAGAGACGGAGAATACACGTTCTTTGTCTCGACTCCTTTTAATCAATACATGATTTTGTTTTTCTCTTATCTCTTGCTTCGTTCCTCGCTCGGTTAGGAGTA
>JBBMEG010000018.1:10220216-10266116 GCA_037832605.1 Cyclanthera cordifolia
TAAAAATCTCTAGATGTTATTGTTCTTGCTTCTTGTACTTGCTCCTTCATGGGAATATAATAAGTGGTTGGTTGGATTCGTATCACTTACTCTTTAATGAAATAATGTACCACCAAATAATAAGCTAGCTCGGGGTTTGAAAAGCATATAGGTTGAAAGCTACAACGACTCGAGATCCAATTCATATTCGTAACAACAGGCTTATTCGATTAAAGGCCTATGTTGAACTCTTTTGCATTATGGGACAAGTTATGTCCAGGAATATAATTTGATCTCGGGTCATTTAGCTTCAATTTATAAGTTCAGCAGTCTCCGAGCTAGCTTATATTTGTTAGTACACTGTTTCAGTTAGAGTATGAGCTTAAAGAGTTTGGACTTAGGTTATGAGTATGAGTTACTTCTTTGTGAAGTATGTCAAGTGGGGCAACAAGCATTTATAGGTAAAAATGTTTATGTAAAAGTATATAGTAAGACTTGTAGTGGGCTATGAAAACTTTCAAGGACGAAAGTTCTTTTAAGAATGGAAGAATTGTAATATCCTAATTACAGAAAATAAATTGTCAAGGTTAAGCGTTGACCAAGTTCGATCGACGTTGTTTTGGTTAGGATTAAAGTGACATTGTTGGGTGCAACATGTGGTCGTTGACTTGTGCTTAAGCGGCGCGATTTTTGTTTCTAAAGGAAGCGACATCGTCTTGCTCTTCATTTATTTTCAATTAATGTCGATGATTCCATTTCTGAGTGAATGATCATTTACGGATTCTAAGAGCACAAAGCTCGAAGCGTTGGGTGATGCGTACATCCTACCTCAGCTTGGAGGTAAGTAGCTATGTTTCTATGTCATGTACATTCTTACTTGTTGTATGAATGCTCAAGAAACTAGTGTGAGATGTTAATTGTGTTGCACACGTTTAGGGTGATGTGTGATTTGTTACCGGTGTTCACTCTTCTCTTAAAAAGGTGTATGAGTTTGTTAGTGATGTTTTACTCTTGTAAGAGTACAATGTGTTGTTTGTGGTGTCTTACACCATTGAGAGTGCAATGTGAGGTACTGGTGATATTTCACTTAATTGAGTGTGCATGGTGAGTTGATAAAGATTCTTCACTTAATTAAGAGTGTATGATGAGTTGCTACCATTGTTTCGCTTCATTGAGAGTGCGGTGTGAGGTGTTAGTGATGTTTCACTTATTTGGGAGTGCAAGGTGATTTGATTACGGTATTTCACTCCTTTATTAATGTAGTGTGACTTGCTAAGAGTGTTTCACTTCTTAGAGAATGCATGATGAGTTGTTAAGAGTATTTCACTTCTTTGAGAGTGTAGGATGAGTTGTTAAGGGTGTTTCACTCTTTCGAGAGTGCATGGTGAGTTACTAATGTTTTTTCACTTCTTTGAGAGTGCAGAGTGAGTTGCTAGCATTGTTTCACTCATTTGAGTGTGCAAGGCGAGTTGCTAATAGGATTTCACTTCTTTGAAAGTGCAATGTGAGTTGTAGATGTTGTTTAACTCTTTTGAGGGTTCATGGTGAGTTGCAAGTTGTGTTTTACTTATTAGATAGTGTAGGGTGACCTATTAGTTGTACTTCACTCGTTAAGGGCGTAGTCGTACTTGTGAGTTGAAGATAATATAATGCACCTGAGTGACACACGATTATTCAAGGTGTAAGTTAAAGAATGTTTAAATGATATATTATGAGTCAAGGTGTGAATCGGTTTGAATATGAGATTTGTCTTATTGAATGATGAAGTATGATAAATTGTTTGTGTAGATGGATGGTCGGTGCTAATAACCTCTATTTAGTAGAGTTAGGGTGTAAAACTCTAGAGCACTTGTGTCTTATGCGAGATTCATACTTCTGAATGGTGGTTGGAAGAGAATGAGTTGAGTTTGATTCTCAGGGTTGGGACTGATTGTTGAACTGTTAGAAGGTGTTCTAGTGCCACAAATACGAAGACCATTGTGTGATTGGTCATTCAAGTAGTTAAAAATGTGTTAGGATGTACATCCTTGAGTGACTACCTCTTGGAATTTAGGTTTTGGTAACCATGGATGTAGTGTGTTAATAAAAGTCGAGTGAGTGGGCAAGTGTGAGTGGTGTTGTATCGGTTGGCTCTAGGTGGTAAAGGTTTATGGTGGAATTTCTTATTATGGTGTGTAGTTAGCAGGAACATCACTTTCTAGTTTGGTTTGGTGTACATTCTAGTTGTAGTGATGTATTTCTAAGCCGCATGCGAAGATGAGTTGTACTCTCTAGTGAGAGAGTTTAGTGAATCTAGTTGAACTCTATATTGGAGTACATATGTGCATGTCAAATAGAGTGGTACATTGTAAGAGGTTAATAACCATGAGATCTCGAGTACAATGAACATGGTCGATCCATGTGCGAGAATTACTAATGTGGCCCTTTAGCTTCCACTGATGAATGATAGTTTATCGCATAGAAAAACTACTTACTTTGTATGTATATACTCATTGTTGTGATGTTGTTTACTCTAGCAAGTTTCCATGGAGGGTTTTTACAACGAGATTTGGTTGTGATCGGTGGCTACGCATTGTGGTGGTTGGACCAAAATCACAAACCTAGGTTATTAGGTTGTTGTCTTTTAGTTATAATCTATTGTTTATTACCTTGTAGTTTCTGTGGTGTTACATAAACCGAGGTTATAAATAGAGGCTTTCTGGGCTTTCTATTTTGATCATCCCAGCTCAAACTGAGAACAATCTTTCATAAGTTGAGAATTCTCTCCTCTAAATTGCCAAACCTCTAACAAGACTCTCTCTTCTTTTTTTCCTTTAAAAGGTGTCTTATAAAGCACTCGGTGTTAGCAAAGAGTCATAGCTTAGAAGATTGGAGGAGACCAATCAAGTAGTCCAAGAACTCAACAATAAAGAATCGCCAGATTATATTAGATGCACCAATCATTGTAAATTCTAGTTGCTTTATAACCAAACTATCACCTAGGGGTTTGCATATATAATTAATGAATTAATTAGTTTAATTAATTAATGGTAATTTACACGTCTAATGCATTCGATTCATGCATGCAACCTACCTCTACATCAATTTTCATTATTCTCAACTTCAACCTTGAACTCCTTGAACTTCTTAAGAGTCACAAACTTATGTTACATTAGATTATTATATTCTTGGACATAACTTGTCCTTATTGCAAAAGAGTTTAACACGTCTTAGATGAATAAGCCTGGTGTTAACAAATAGGGATTAGATCTCAGGTCATTGTAGCTTTCAACATATAGGTTCAACAGTCCACAAACTAACTCATACTTGCTAGTACACTATTTTATTAGAGAGTGAATTTGAATAGTTCAAATTTATAGATTAAACTTTATAATAGAATATACTTGATATACTAAATTAATATTTATTGGGAAAAATATTAATCAGGAAAAATTAATTTATTTGATAAATTAATTGTAAATAATTATTAGATAATTATTTATTAAGAGATTCCAATAATTAGTATGTTGGACATATTAATTAGTTTAATAATTGTTGGATAGTTATTAGAAGAAAAATATAAAATAATATGTTGGACATATTAATTAGATTAATAATTATTGGATAATTATTAGATGAAGAATATAAATTAATATGTTGGACATATTAATTTGATTTATAATTATTGGATAACTATTAAAGTAGATAATTAATATATTGGATATATTAATTTGGCATTTATTTATGTATAATATATTAGATAAATTATGGGGTTGAAATTTGTTTGAAAATTTCATTCCCTCCCCCTTTAACTTGGAAAAGGAAATTTCGTTCCCTGGAGAATGGATGAAATTTTCAAAATTATTATTTAAATGGGAAGAGAAAAATCTTTGATTTTATCTCAATATCATTTAAATTTTGATATTGGAAGATATTGCATTTTTTTAATTTAAATTTTCATTCATCTACTATAAATAGAAGGCCTATGAAGTCTTCATTCTTATCTCACTCAATTTTAGAGTAAATCGTCTCAAAGAGAGAAATCTCTCTGAATGCTGAGATCTCTTTTTCCTCTTCCATAGTCAAACCTCTAACAAAGTTTCAAGCTCTCTTCTCTAAAAGACTTCCTACTTCCTACCAAGTACTCAACAATAGCAAAGAAGTCATAGCTCGAAAAATCAAAGGAGATCATTCTAAATCGTCCATGAGAATAGATCGATCCTATTAACATAAAAGCCTCTAGATTAGATCAGAGGCATCAGTCAATGTAAGTATGGTTAAACAACAATATGTCAATCACTTAGGATTAAGCATGTAGATTAATTAGATTAATCTAAATAATCAAATGGTTTAATTATTATGAATTTTTTTTTGTTATTCACACGCTTCTGTCACATTAAATGCATGTTTCTACCCTTTATTCCCAACAATTGATTTTTAAAAACTTAACAAGTACAAAAAAATCAAGGAAAAACTACATGAATAATTAACATCATAGTACAACTGAAAAGGTTTAGAGCTAGTGTCATCGGAGAATTGGTCAGACGTTCATCCCTAGTATGAGGTTATCTCAACTAAATACCAATACCAGGATAACTTTATCTCTATGATTTTAGTTACCATTTTTTGATATAGGATTTGTCTAACTTCTTAATCAATCTCTTGATAGTGTAACTCCCCAATTCGAATTAAGTGATCATTTCTCAATAAGTACTGCCAAAAGATAGGTAAAATGTCGATAGAGATCACAATTCTATTCTTTTCGAGAAACTTGCCCTAATATTGACCCTAGTGAACACACTTCCAAGATTGAAAGGCCATGGCCAACATGAAACTATAAATTACATACCAAAATAATAATTAATAAATTATTTCAACCTGAACGACAATCTATTTTCTAAACAAGTGGAACAGAAAGCTCTTTCATTACCACGCCAAGTAGAATAACCGCGCTACATTCTTTAAGAAGTCTATGCTTACTCTGCAAAATAGGCAGGTAGCGTCGTGAGTATAAATATACCAAGTAAGTATCCTTACTCAAAGAAACACAAACATTATCTAGAACAACTTGTGGCATCTGTCACCACCTCTTACTTTCACTCCCTTTGTCGACAACCCATTTTTGTATTTCATGAGTATTCTGATAACCCATTTTTGTTGTTAATTGATATATTGATCCATGACCAATGTTGGAATTATTGAGTTACCTTGTGTTTGAGAATAAGTATTTTGTAAAACTCCATGGTTAAATCCTTATTAGATGATAACCAAGTTGTATATATTTAATCATTTATTTTAGCTTAATCAAAACCCTTGAGAACTTTTACTACCTTTGATGACTTGGACCCTTTTTGGACCTTGTTGGCAAACTAAGTAGTCAGGTAGAATTGTTGACCAGGCTTATTAAAGTGTTGGCTTTCATGTAAATTGTAATTTTAAAATCCTTGTTGGCTTTGTGCAATTTCTTTTAAGCTTGGTAATGTTGAAACTGAGTCATTTGGCTGAGTTTGACAAACTTTGACCAGTCAACCGTGTTGATTGAGCCCTAAGACCCGAAATCTATTTTTTGAAGTTTGGTCATTTTTGTTAATTTTGACATCTTTAGTCCATATTTAACGGTCTTACTTGCTAGTTCTAACTCGTTTATTCGTTAGGATCATATTAAATTATCGGTGTTCGTTGTTTAATGGATTTGGAGATAAGAAGCTCAAGTGCGGATTTTGGCCAAGGTAAGGAACTGTTACCCTTTCTTGTGGTCTGTGGTTTAATAACATGTATGCTTGTTGAATGGATCGTTTGATATATGTGTTGACTGTTCTGTTTCCATGATAACTGATATATGATTATGTTTTAAGTGTACTTGATGGTACTATGTTATTTTAAGATATTGTTGGAGCTTGTTAGGGTGGGATGCTCTGTAGTGAACTAGCCTAACATTCATTTTATGTATTGTGATGTATATGCTGGATCGTGATGTTCTAAAGGGAACTAACCATATTGATATGTTGATTTTATGTAGGTTAGAATGTTCTAAAGAGAATTAGCCAATTAATTGTGGTCCCAAAAGGGACAAGTTATTCTGTGTTTTAAAAGGAATCTAAGATTTATAGTTATCCCATAGAGGATCATACGATTGAGTACACGTGTCGGTGTCCAGGGTAGACATGGCTTGGACAAGGGTAGCGAATAAGGGGTCTGATCAGGTCCTAGATGAGGGGACAATATTATCCCTCGTAGTAGTGTCATGGATCGGGAGGCTACCTAGTTAGCTATACATGTTAGAGTTTGCCTGATTTTTCCTAGGTGCCTTTTGTTTATAAGTGAAGGTGTGGGCTATATCCCGCATGGGGTGTTTGTAGTACCACTACACAGCGAGTGTTCGAGGCCTGAAGACCACTAAGTTAGCTCGATTCACATAGAAGCTCTCACACAAGCATTGGTTACCCAAATTGCCCGAGTGAGTCAAAGAACTCTAGAGGGTATTTTGATCTACACAATTGACTAATAGATTTCTCTAGCCTTTAACACAAGTCATTGATCTCTCTAGAAGGTGCTAAAATTTCATGACTTGGCACCCATAAGATTTGGGTTACTATACCCCTAGATGTTGTTGATTCCCATTATCTGACTTGTAGTGTATTATGTGATATGCTCCTTTGACTATAAACATGTTGTATCCCGAGCTAGGGAACTTTATTGAGTTTTGCGACTCGCTCCTTTCGATTATGGAATTTCTCCTAAGTACTTGAACTATGATGCTAACCAGACTGCTACGTTGACTATTAGGATCGTTGCAATAGAGTCTAGGAATTGTCCTAGCACATCTTAATTTCCGCACTTTGATAAATATTACTTACTGAATATTTAAATGTTTTGCCATCCCGCTGAATAATCATTTTCAATAAATGAGCATTGATTATTCTCTTAAGTTCGTTTTCTAACTAATTTTCATGTATGGGGCCGAGTAAGGTTTCTAGTTTATCTTTTGAAAACTAGGCCCTTGTAGTATGCCTCTAGATGATGAAAAACTAATCAATCTATTTAAAGAAAGGCACCAAGACTAAATAGCTGTCGATGCAAGATACACACACACACACACACACACACACACACACATATATATATATATATATCATGAGTGCAGTACGATATCTAAGCAAAATATATTCAACAGATAATCATAACAATTCATCCTGCAAGTTCAACAGAACAAAAGTAGCCTAACTAACATGTTGCATAGCAACGACCAAATCATATAGCATCATAAAGCATAACATACTACAATTCATATCTTATATAACACGAACATCTATCAATCCTAAATATCCACATGCTTATTCATGCATATATGGAACTATACGAGTGATGAACAAGATGGCTCGGTATGCATACAATAATCAATTTCATCATATAGTCATAAGAGAGTAAAGACGAGACAGTGTACATGATCCACACAACCCACGATAAGAAATCATTACTTGGAACACATACAGAACCCTCCCTGCGATGTCCATTGAATCGTTCTAACAACCTAATCAAGTAAAACAACCAAAATAGAATAATTAGATTTTGGTTTGTTAAATGGACCTAAAAAACGAACTTAGGGCACCGATTTTACTGAAGAAAACCTAACTTTGAAAAATATTTTTCCGGACTCGAGGCTTCAATGATGGTCAACATTGGTTGAGGCTGGTCAACTATTCATCCTAGAATCAAAGTTGGTCAAGGTTCATTACTCAAAGTTGGGTTAAGTCTTATTTAATTCTGACACTTTCTTTGGTCAAACTTTATTAAACATAAGTCAAAGTTTATTATTTAACTAGACATCCATTTTTGCCGCATGGAAATCAATTCTCAATCTTGACTAACCAATCCTACATGGATTAGTATCACTCATGGAATACTTTTATAATTTGGACTAGTTTTAAAAATGCTAACATGGAATTTCTCCCTTAATAACCCAACTAGTATTACCATATGCGTTCTTGAATCTAAACACTATAACATTCAAAACTAATAAATCATTATGTGGCCCACATACTCTCTCTTATGGCTTTCTTTTTCAACCCATTTAAACTAAACAATTTAATATTATAATCAATTATTCTTTATGAGTCCAAAACCCTTAAAAATATATTCATTTAATAATCAACCACAATTAATGCACATGGCTCACTTGTCATCTTCTTCAACTTAGGTTTTCTCTCTCTTTTGTTTTCAAGGTCAAACTCCATTAATGGAGTTTCAAATAGATAACTCACTAGAGAAACCTAACCAAGCCACAAAAAAAAAAAAAAACGACATTGGACTAGCACAACAAGACGGCAAAGATAGACGACGACGATTTGGCCACTGCACACGACGAATGTCAAACGACGAGTGACACTCTTGGTCAGTGACAACTCACGACAAGACACTCAAAAAATGCGACACCCATGACTCAACTTACAATGACTTCAATGAACGATTTAATGTCCACTTGCACAGACGCATCGATGATCTCCTTGACAACTTCAACAGGCAGACAACGGACAAAACAACCTTAGTGTAGCAACTTAAACACGAACCATGGTCGTTGTTCTGCAAAGAGATCCGACATCTATTGCGTGATCAAAAAAATGAAAGGAAGGAAGAGTGGTTTTCAAAAATTGAAAAAGAAGGAGAGAAAAACTATGCACGACTTTTGAGAATGAGAATAGACTAGGATTTTCCATTTTTTATAACAAAAAAATGCAACCAAAATTCTCTTTACTCCACCTACTCACATGAAAGACAACCTTTTCGTAAGAAAAGTAAACTGGACTGCGTTGAGATGATCAGCGAGATATCGGTGGAGGCTGTTGAGAAGCCTCGCTGGATGCAATGAAAATATTATGCTGGAATGCGCGGGGGTTGGGAAACCCCCGGGCGAAGCGGGCATTTCGTCATGAAGTGCTCAAAGTTGTTCCTGAGTTAATTTTTGTTTGTGAATCAAAGTGTAGTAGTATGGTTATGAATAAAATTAAGTTATTGGTTGATTGTGATAGCAGATGGTGTGTGCCGAGTATTGGGGCTAGTGGTGGCCTGATACTTCTTTGAAACTCCTCTTTAAAAGTTAAGATTAGTTCCTTTTCTCAGGGGCATATTGATGCGGCGATTGATGATTATAACGGGTGTTGGAGATTTACGGGGTTTTATCGGAATCCGGTGCAATCTAAAAGGAAAGACTCCTGGGAGTTTCTTAGAAGGTTGTGCGATACTCAAGATTTTCCTTGGATTATCGGAGGTGATTTCAATGAGATCATCGATTATGGTGAGCAAAGATTCGGAAGCTGTAAGGGTGAGTCTGGCATGAAAGACTTTAGGGAGGCGATCAACGAGTGCTCTCTCATTGACCTAGGGTTCAGTGGGGAGGATTTTACCTGGATTAAAAATAAAAAAGACATTCTTGCCACGAGGTGCCTCCTTGATAGGTATTTTTCTAACCCTTCTTTTATTGCGTTAAATGGTAAAATTTATGTTGCCCATAATAATTAGAACTGTAATATGAATAAGAGGGTTAGGATTCTTGAAAAGCCCTTAAGGTTTAAGGATAACTAGTCTTTGCATGAGGAGTGTCGGAAGATTATTCAGGATAGCTGGGAATCGGGTAGGGGGAGAGGGATAAATGCTGACGGTTTCCTGGTGAGGATTAAAAGTTGTTTATCTAATCTGAATAACTGGAACATGAATAGACTTAGGGGGTCAATTAAAGAGGCAATCAGGGTGAAAGAAAATGAACTTAATGATTTAATTTATAATGGGAATAATTCTAGATCTGAACTGATTATTAAAACGGAGTGCAGCCTTGAAAAGCTTCTCGAGGAAGAGGAAATTTATTGGAAACAAAGATCGAGAGAAGATTGGCTTAAGTGGGGTGATAGAAATACAAGGTGGTTTCATATGAGGGATTCGAGTCGGAAAAAAAGAAATTATTATAGATAGAATCAAGAATGAGGAGGGGGCTTGGGTTGAAAATGATAGGGATATTGCCTCTATTGCGATTACGTATTTTAGGAATATCTTTCTATCTAAGGCTAGGTTTGGTGAGGATAGTGAGCGGATTTTTTCGGGGGTTGAGAAAAAGATTTCTGAAGGTGAGGTGAGTTGGTTGGATAAACCGTTTGTGAGGGCAGAGGTGGAGGGGGCTCTAAGGGGAATGAACCTCTTTAAAACCCCTGGTATTGATGGAACTAATGCTCGATTTTTTCAAATGTACTGGGATATTGTAAGAGATGAAGTGACGAAACTTTGTTTGGGGATTCTTAATGAGGGGGCAGGGATTGGGAATTTGAATAAAACGATTATTACCCTTATCCCTAAAGTTCTACACCCGAATAATATTCAGGAGTTTAGACCTATTAGCTTATGTAATACTATATACAAAATCATTGCTAAATCCATAGCTAATAGGCTTAAAGGTATTCTGCACAAAGTGATTTCTCCTAATCAGGTGACTTTTGTGCCTGGTAGGCTTATCTTTGACAACGTGATTATTGGCGTTCGAGTGCATCCATTCTATTATTAAGCGCAAAAAAAGTAAGTATGGGTGGGTGGCTCTTAAGTTAGATATGAGTATGGCTTATGATAAGGTTGAGTGGGGTTTTCTCTTCGGTATGATGAGAAAACTGGGCTTTAGTGAGGGCTGGATTAGTAGGATAGAGAGATGCATTTCTTCTGTCAGGTACGCTGTCAAGATAAATGGCACTCCATATGGGGAGATTATTCCGCAAAGAGGTCTGAGACAAGGGGATCTGTTGTCTCCTTATTTGTTTCTGATTTGTGCTGAAGATTTATCTGCTATTCTAAACAGGGAAGAATCTTTGAACTCTTTTAAAAGTCTTAAAATTAATCGTTATTGTCCTTCCATTTCTCAATTGTTCTTTGCTGATGATAGTCTTATTTTTTTCAGAGCGGAGGAGGAGAGGAGTGCTAAAATTAAAGAGATCCTAAACTGGTATGAGCGAGCCTTAGGTCAAGTAATTAATTTTGAGAAGTCAGGGGATGATGTTCAGTAGGTGTGTAGGAGGGTCTAAGATGAAAGTCCTTAGTAAAATGTTGGGTGTGAAAATTAAGAACAGTTTGGGGGTCCACTTGGGAATTCCGTGGAAAAGAAGGTTTTTTAATCCTAAAAGGTCTTTTTAATTTGATTAGGGGGCGGTTGGAAAAGTGTTTAAATACGTGGAAAAGAAAGCTGCTTTCTGGGGGGGGGGTAAGGAGGTTATGATTAAGGCTGTTGGCCAAGCTATTCCGAATTATATGATCAGCTGTTTTAAGCTTCCCAAATCATTTAATGATAGCTTGGAACAGTTGTGTGCTAGGTTTTGGTGGGGTGAGGACGGGAATCGGAGTAAAGCTCAATGGGTGGCCTGGAAAAGTCTTTGTAGGAGGGAAAACTCGGGCAAGTTGGGTTTTAGGAATTTAAATCTTTTTAATCAAGCGATGCTGGCCAAGCATAGTTGGAGAATTCTTAAGTATCCTGATAGTCTTTTTAGCAAGGTGTTGGCTGGAAAATACTTTAAAAATGACAACTTTTTGAAAGCTGGGCTGGGAAGTAATCCCTCTTATGCTTGGCGCAGTATCTTGTGGGGAAGAGAGCTGTTTTTGCAGGGGTTTAGATGAAAAGTGGGAGATGGTTCTATGATTGAGATTGGTCACGACATTTGGATTGCTAGAAAGGGAATCCCTTTGTTATTAAGGATGTCTGTGACTGGGAGAATAGAAAAGTGGCTGATCTTATCAGAGGGTGTCGTAAGTGGATGGAGGATGTAATTAGGGAGAATTTCTGTATCGAGGATGCTTAGGTAATTCTTAGTACATCTCTTAGTGAGTTGGGCGGTAAAGATGAAATTATTTGGAATCATTGTGATAAAGGGTTTTTTTCTGTGAAAAGTGTTTATCATTTGGCTATGAATTTGCTCGATAAAGGTAGGGCCTCTCCTTCAGGAGGTGAGGCAACCACGTCTGTGTGGGATAGTTTCTGGAACACTCGTTGCTCCCCGGAAATTAAGCTTGGGGCCTGAAGCATTATTGCAAATACAATTCCCTCGAAATGTAATATCTATAGTCGAGGGATTGATATCGATACTAATTTCCATGTGTGCTTGAAGAGGAGAGAGTCTAATATGCATATCTTAAAGGATTGTAAGCTTTCTGTCAGGTTATGTATGGATATTTTTCCTTTGTTTGTTGATTTCAAGGAGTATTTTTGAAATATTGACAATGGAATTGATTTTTGGGGTAAACTTTGTAAAAGAATTGGGAAAAAGGACAGGTTCAAAGCTATGATTGTTATCTGGAGTCTATGGAACAATAGGAACGATATTCTTTGTAATAATGGAAAAAGGGAGTTCCATAGACTACAGGCTTATGTTGTTAACTTAATTGACGTTTATTCGGGTTCTTTTTTAGGTTCCTCCGGATTTCCTGAGAGAGCGGTCAAAGTCAAAGAGGAAGTGTGGAAGACGCCTCCGTTTAGTTTCTGGAAGATAAATACTGACGCCTCTGTTTGTCCGAGAATGGGGAGTGGATCGATTGGTTGGATTGCTCACGATTGTAGAGGGAAGCCGATTGCTGCGGGTACCAAGGCTGGTTTTAGGAACTGTACGGTTAGAGTGATCGAGGGGATGGAAATTAAAGAAGGCTTGAAAAATATGCTGAACATTTGTCAGTGGATTCCTCCCTTGATTGTTGAATCAGATGCTAAAGGGGTGGTTATGGTCTTGTCAGATGTTAATAGAGATATCTCTGAATTTAACAATATTTATGTTGATATTAAATCCCTTTCTATGTCGATTGAGGAGGTATTTTTCTGTCATTGTAGTAGAATTTGTAATAGGGTGGCTGATAGGCTAGCCAAGACCTCGGATAATGCTTCTGTGATTTGGAACCTCTTCCCTCTTTGCTGGAGGATAGACCTTATTTTTAGAGGGGTCCTTCCCCCTTGGTGGTCTCCCTTATGGAGGAAGGGTGTGATTGTTATTCTTCCGATAATTAATAGAAGGTTGGTTGTTTCAAAAAAAAAAAAAAACCTTTACATTTCTTCGCTAATTTATTAAATAAAAAGTACACAACTCTCCTTAACCCCAAATAAATAATCATAACTAATTTTTTCTTAATTAAATTCATTTAACACAACCTCATTAGTTACTTATCTAATATTCTCCGTAACTTATAACTTAGGCTTTATTTGATAATCATTTGGTTTATAGTTTTTTGTTTTTGAAATTTAAGTTTATGAATCTTAACAAAAATTCACAAACAAAACACGAGTATTTGGAATCTATTTTTTTAGTTTTCAAATTTTGGTTTGTTTTTAAAAACTTACAAAAGATGTAGACATCAAAGTCATGAAAATTATGTGTTTGAGTAGTAGTTGTAGGCTAAAATTTCAAAAACAAAAAACAAAAAACAAAAAACAAAAAACAAAAAACAAAAAGGTTATCAAACGGGGTCTTAATTAATTAGTTATAAATTGTTAAATAATAATCCTAAACCATTTGAGACCATGAAATTTTTAGAAAATTTTAGGTTATTACAGTATTTAATAGGAATACAATAATTATTTGAGGTTACACAAGGTTGAAAATTAGGGTTTTTATTTGGTCTTGTCTTTGACTACTATGAATACCAAAGAGAAAAACAACGTAAAAATTGTGTTTAGACAGTCAAATCTTCAACATCTCCGGCCTATTAGTGCACTGTTGAATACACACCTTATCCCTTATTTATGCTTGCATGACGAGTTTGCATCTCTGACTACGACGAGGGGTATGCATCTTCAGCGTTGATAATCTTCTCCAACTATCAAACCTTCAACGTGATCGACGCAGTGAATACATTATCTCCATATATGAATGAATCTGAGACGAAATGCTTGAACGACGGTAGTGTGACGATGAAAGCTACATTGGATTGGTTTGAAAAAGACTTCAAGAAGATGGGGATTGACTTATGTTCGTTGTGAGATCACTGAAGGAATAATTGGTCATAAAATTTGGAGAGTTTTGCTTCTGCACGAAAACTTTCGGGAACAAATGTTGAACCTGGGAAAATCGGAGGGGGAGAGTAAAATGGTATAAAAAAAAAAAAAAAAAAAAAAAAAAAAATTTAGAATTAAAGTGAAAATTAGACTTGTTAATTCTCTATTTTTTCTATAATTATTTTCACTAAAATCTTATGCAATACAATTTCTCTTGAGAAAAAACGAACCAAAAACTTCAAAAAAAAAAAAAAAAAAAAAAATCCAAAGAAATCGACCGTCCAATACCAATACGCCGCACCGCTTCCTCGGCCGTCTTCATCCCAATTCTTCGAACCGGTAGTTATAGAGAAGAAGCCATGCCTGATGGCTGCAGCATCAGAGCCATTTGGATCTTCAGCAACTTCGACGCTGTTATTTTCTCCAGGTTATCTTTTGCTCGATTATCCTTTAACGCATGAAAAAGAATCGATGGTTTCTTTCTCACTTTCGTTGTTTAGTTTCAGTGGATTGGTAATTCAGTAGCTTGATATTTTCTTTTCGTTTCGTTTGGAATTATTGATGATTGTTTGTTTAGCGAATACTCGTATAATCTTCTTCCCTTGTAATCGTACTTCAAACCAATAATTACTTCCTCATCAGTAATTAGATTTAGATTTTGATATTTGTGGTGGATATCTTCGGTTAGACATTTCAGCGCAGAAGTGAATATGAGAAAAATAGCTGTAAGGCTATCAGTTGGTTGTACATTAACAATGTTGGTTTCTCACAATTCATTAGCCTCATGTTCGAATTTTTCACCTATATTTGATTCTCTATCTCCTTTTTCAACACGAGATCATTTAATTGCGGTTTTCTGTTGGCTTTCTTCCTTAACAGGAGATTTCCAGTGGTAGAGAAGCGGTGGCGAGCTGCATGCAAGAATGAAAATGATAGATGTATATCAGATGACCTCGCCTCTAGCGCGTCACCAGTGCTTCCTAACGATTCGGTGTTAGCTGCTGCATTTGTTGAGAGAAAGAACAGGTTAGTTGAGACTGTTATCATTTCCTTTGCTATTTAACTTCTTGTTGTTAAAAACCATGTTAGAAATTACTGTTGTAGTGCACTACTTTTTAGTGTCACCGTTGTGATGTACGTCAAATGTTTATGAATAACAATCTTTCACCTACAGTAAAGCGTGTGGCTGGTTGAAGGATATAGTAAATACAAGTCTTCGTCATCATTAAATGTGTGGCATGGTTTTGTTCTCGCAAATT
The DNA here is from genome assembly GCA_037832605.1 of Cyclanthera cordifolia. Classification (NCBI taxonomy): domain Eukaryota; kingdom Viridiplantae; phylum Streptophyta; class Magnoliopsida; order Cucurbitales; family Cucurbitaceae; genus Cyclanthera; species Cyclanthera cordifolia. The sequence continues at coordinate 10,235,433 of JBBMEG010000018.1, forward strand.
TTTATCATCACTAAATGCAGTATCAATCTATCAGTTGCAGTAGATTTTCTGGTGTTACTGGTTTGAGGTTATAGTAATTACCTGCTCATCTAAGAAGCACGAATACGGACATGGGATATGAATATGACACGATACGGCTACGGGACACACCATTATTTTAAATAACAGGACACTGATATGTCGATGACACATTATGTATTATTATTTTTTATGATATACTATTAAAAGATAAAATTCAAAATATTTCAATTTTTTGTACTAACTAGGAAAAATAATTCAAACAGGGATGAACATGAAGTGGATCCACATAGTTAGTTATGTTGGTCCATTTAAATCTAATAAAAAACAAATTCTCATCATTCTCAAATGCCTACGCGAAACCAAATTAATAAGCCTATTTATAACAATCTCAAATTTTTTTAGTTTTTACCTCATTTTCTTTTTCTTCAAACTATTTTCTCTCTTTCTTTCCTTTTTCCGTTTTAGTCCATCTATCTTCAATGGACGTTGTATTCGATGGCCTCCACCAACACTACCCATTGTCGTGTCATCGACCATTTGAAACAAATAAGTCTTAAATGAGGTGTCCATGAAGTGTTCATGAAGTGTCCGAAATAAAAAATTATAATAATAAAAGAAGACACAAAATTTGAGTGTTGGACATTGGGGTTATGGATTTTCAGTTTATGGGGGGTAGTATGGGATCCGTAGAGTATCTGGAAGTATCGGTGTCTAATACCGATACTTTGTCAAAATAGAATTGTTCGCGCTTCCTAGATTGTTATCAATAAGGGGGTATTTAGGTCATGAAAAATGAAATGATTATGTGGGAATGCGAATATGTGAGAGGATACGAGAAGAATAATTATCTGTATTTGAGGTGCCAAGAATGATTATGAGAGGAACAAAATAATGAATATTGATGTTTTAAAAGGCTAAAGGAGGCCTTAGAGCTTTTCATCTTGAAGAGGCGAGACGTGCAAGTCTCAAGGCGGTATGTGGCATAAGCCTTAGTTTTAATTTAAAACGTAATAAAAATCCTTTATTTCTGTAAGCATGTTTTGTAAAACAGAATACTTGCTAAAATTACATAAAAAAATCACACCAACCATTATCCCTTAAATAAAATTTCCTAGATGATATCTTTAACATCACAAATATCACTCATAGGATCAAGTGTTTTGGAACAAGAAATTATTTTATTGATGAATGAAACAAAAGAGAACTCTTCAAGCACCTATAGACTATAGTGAATACGACAAAAAATTCAAAAAGGAGACAAGAAAGGAAAACTAACCAACAAATGATCAAAATTAAATTGACAATTCCAAACGGTATGTTTTCCTTTTCAATAGAAGAATACATAAGAGAAAATTCATGATCTTTTACTAAAAGGATGACTAAAGTAATGTCTAAGAATGAGATCATGAACCAAGTTCTTTTACAATTCAAAGCTTACATCATCAATGAATTAGTAGGATTGACGGTTGATACATTTTATTAAACATTGAAGACAAAAAAATTATAGAATTAAATTATTCAATAATTTTTTTTCGTCAATGTTTTTAAGCATGAGTAGAAAAAGTTTAATAAGTCATTGTTATGGATCAACTTTAAACTCTTATATTTCACAAAATGAAAAAACTGGTATTATTCTTCTAATTATTATAAGAGTCATAGCGTCTCTAAGCCTCAGTGCATTATTGTGGAGGCATAAGCCTCTTATAAACCAAGAAAGGTGTAAGCTTCGAGCTTAAAAGTTAGAGTTTGGCCTTAAGGTGAGCCTCAAGCCATAAGTCTTAACAACTTTCTGAAATATTTATTAGGAGAATGAAAAGTGGCTAGGGGGAATGAGATTATGGAGGCAATGAATAGTGTGGGAGGAATTAATATATATGAAGGGAATGATTGTCGGTAGCTTAATTTTACATGTAAAACTAGTGTATGTTTATATGCTTAATTTTTCAAACCCAAGAACTAAAAACCAAATTTAAAATTCCTATTTAATGCCAAGTGTTTAGTTTGATCTTGTTCTCATATAGAACTCTGTCGTTGTTTTCGACAATGAATGTGAACTAATTTCTGTGAATATGATGTCTTTACTAATTATTTCATGCACAATTTAGAAAAAAGGAGTTTGTGGTGATAAAAAGTCTTCAAGTTTTGATGCTCAAATTTGATGAGTGCTTGATACTTCCCATTTATTCTCCCGTCTGATCTCTCCTATCAATTTTCCATTTTTTTACAGTGAGGGATCTACTCGTGGGTTTGGCATTCGCATTATTCAGTCATCTGAGGGAAGTGATTCTTGGGTTGATGACCCGATTACCCGACATATCATTGGACTTCATGTGAAGAGAGAAGGGGACAATATCTTTATATGGCCACTAATTTTGCACATAAAGAGTCATTATTCCATTCTTGTGTTGCCGTTTGTTGAACCTAGGCACATAAAAGAATATGCAAGTTTGTGTAGAAGATCAGATTGTGGGAGTGTCATTGGGGCAGAAAGTTCTTTATCTTCCCTTCTTCTTGATCTTCCTTCTATCACAGGGTATGGTAAGTTATTAACTCTTTATTACTGTTATTATTTTATATCAGGAGTAGAATGGCATGCCTATTATTTCAAACACTGAATACCAATTTTTCCATCACGCTATAGGGCATTCATGGTTGCACTTGCTATTGGTGATGTAATCACCGGTGATGTTGCCGAACCTGACGTCCTCGTTAGTGCTTCTCCATCTGTGGGAGGGCTATTGGATTCATTAACAGGCAGCATAGGAATGTCAGGAATCTCTGGTCGGCCAAAACCTGTAGCTTCTTCTGGCATATCTGTCACTCCAAGCAATACTACGACGGGAGCTCTTAATTTAGATGCTCCAAGGCCTTTGGATAAAGATGCACTTAGATCATTTATAAGCAATTCAATGCCCTTTGGTATGCATTTGGCTTTCTCTTAATTTTTTCACATTTTATTTCTTTGTTGCTGAAGGTTCATGTATCTGACTTTTTTTCTTTCTTGCTTGCTAATTATATGCTAGGAACACCCCTGGATCTAAGCTATTCCAATATATTTTCTATCAAAGTAAATGGTTTCTCTTCATTAGATTCACCTCCGGCTGATCTCAAGCAACCAGCATGGAAGCCATATCTGTACAAAGGGAAGCAACGATTGATACTTACGATACATGAGATCATTAACGCAGCTATGTATGACAGGGATGAGATTCCAGATAAAATATCAGTTTCCGGTCAAATAAATTGTCGAGCTGAATTAGAAGGGTTGCCTGATGTCTCCTTCCCCCTATTAGGATCAAGTAAGGCTCGTGTTGAGGGCTTATCATTCCATCCTTGTTCTCAAGTTCCTGAACATGGCATAGATAAGCAAGCTGTGATGTTTTCGCCCCCACTTGGTAATTTTGTTTTAATGCGTTATCAGGCAATATGTGCTTCTGGGCCTCCTGTTGGAGGATTTTACCAACTGTCCATGGTTTCTGAAGATAAAGGTGCTTTTTTGTTCAAGTTGTGCTTGATGGAAGGTTATAAAGCACCTTTGTCTATGGAATTTTGTACTGTGACTATGCCTTTCCCTAGAAGAAGGATCGTGTCTTTTGATGGAACTCCTTCAATTGGAACAGTTTCAACTACCGAGCATTCTGTTGAATGGAAAATTTTAACAAGTGGACGAGGGCTCTTGGGAAAAAGTCTAGAGGCAAGTTTTCCTGGAACAATTAGGTTTGCTCCCTGGCAAATCCAAAGATCCAACTCTCCAAGTTCTATCCCTCCTATCATAGAAGAGGTAGATAGTGATATTGAGACTGAAATTGCAAGCAATGTGGTTAATATTGAGGAATTTTTAATGGAGAAAATGAGCAAGGATCTTTCTCCAGTCGAACTGGAGGAGCCATTTTGCTGGCAGGCATATAATTATGCCAAGGTAAACTCTTCTTTTGTACTACTAAGCATTGCAGCTTTTCTTTTACTTTATGTTGAAGCTAAATTTTGTCACAAGGTTATCCTTAACAATATTCCCCTGTGAAGTTAAATGGCTTTTTGTTTCCTATCATTATTCTGCAATGTGTTTCAGAGAGTTAGTTTATAAACAATTTAGAAATGGATGGAATGTTGAAATTGTGCAAAAACTGGTCATGGTGTTAAATTATTTTCCACCTCATTGTAATTTTGGTAGAAACCAAGGATAAACTAGAATTGAATGCCATGAAACTATCAGGCCTCCAGTTTTGAAGACTTACAAGTTTTGAATTATGTTAGCTTAAACTAATGGGTTGAGATAAATTTAATTATATTAACCAGCACTCCCCTCCACGTGGGGGCTTTGAAATTTAATAAATATCCTACAAGTGAAATTCAATTTTAATTGGAGAGAAGAACGACTTGGCAAGGACTCATAGTCGGACCTCCTGCTCCGATACCATGTTGAACTATGTTAAACTACCCATTGACCCAAATGCTTAAGCTGATGGGTTACGCCTCAGGGTATAGTTTAATTACATCAACCAACATGAAGTTATTAACCATCATTGGTTATCTAAGTAGTTTTGGGAATTATGAAGTTATTAACCTTCATTGGTTATCTAAGTAGTTTTGGGAATTATAATAATATTATTGACCTTCAATAGCTTTAAGATAGTTATTGCTAAGAGTTATTAGTAGGTGGATACTCTTTTTTTTTTTTTGAGAAAGCAACAAAATTTCATTAAGAAAATGAAAGAGCTGAAACTCATGATTACAATGATATCGACCCCTAAGGGTAGAGAGGAAACTAAAAAAGAAGAAACTGTTAACAAAACAAAGGATTAAGATTAAAAGGTACATCATAAATTTAAGAAGTAAAATCGAGTATGCAGTCCCAATTGTTAATGATGTCTTGAGCTGAAAAAGGCTTTAAGGCACTAGCAAGGGAGCTCCAGTAGCAAGAAGATAGGAGAGCATTATCCGCGCATGCCTTCCAAGGAAGATGGGATCCTTCAAAAATTCGACGATTACGTTCCCACCAAAGATCATACAACAAAGATTTTATGGCGTTAGCCCATAAAATTCTAGCTTTCTTAGGCATACGAGGACCCTTAGTGATACAGAAGACAAAACCTTTTGAGTTGATCGATGATTTAACATAATTTAACAAAAAATAATTTTGGTTGAAATAATTAAATTAAACCCAACCCAGACGTTCAAGTTCTTAGGTTGATTGGTGGTTTAATATAATTTAATACGGTATCAGAGCAAAAAGTCTTGAGTTAGAGTTCATGCAAGTCGTTTTCCATCCAATTAAAATTAAATTCTACGTAGAGGAGAAATATCAATTTCTAAACCCACAAGTGAGGGGAGTGTTGATGATATAATTAAACTTACCTCAATCTATAAGCTTAACCTTTGGAGTTGATCAATGATTTAACATAATTCAACAAAAAGTAATTAGGAAAATTCTCCAACTAAAAGTCCAAATAGACCAGTTCTTTTTTGGATTGGTCTCTCATTTCAATCCTTTTTCTTTCCTTTATATGAAAGAGAGGCATCAAAGCCAAATAGGGTGCAAAAACAACCTTTAGTTGATTTATAATAGTTATAAAGAGGTAGGCACATTCACACAAGAATCTGGTACTAAATAAGCATATGATTGCAACAACCTGAGTTTCACCACGAGTGAAAAGTGTGCTGCCATGTGCCCGAGGAAGTAACCCACATCTTGAGTTAATTGGACGTATGTCAACAGGTGTCCTTCCATCACTTCTCCGTCCACCCTAACAGTAACAAGCAGAGAGAATATGAAAACATTGCCTGCTTGAGTAGTTAAAGAGTTATGACAGTAAATCATGCAAGAGTCTCACGATTGAAAATGTGGTACTAATGCCAACCTCTACCAATATTTTGAAGAGAAATCATATGTACAAATTTATATTGGTACAACAAAAATTTGGATAAAGCTACACATAAGATCCTATCTGATAAAGCCTCTGGATACTATTCGAGAAGCATTTTCTGAAGAGAAGATTACATTGCGGAGAATATATTCCACAGAATATAGAGCAATCGTACCTCCACAATACGTCTTCGAAGAAACTTGGAAGTCACTTCTTTAAATACTATCTTCACGTCAACCTCAGAAAAGAGCTATAAGAAAAGAATAATAGTGTTACAAAACATGATATGGAAAATCGTATGACGAAATAATGCAAATAACAAAAGATAATTCTTCCAGAACGGGGCAGTCAAATAAAGACAATTTTGTTTTGAAACAAGAAACAAGAATTTTATCAAAAAAATGAAGAGAAGCAGAGCTCCAAATACAAACCTCAAAAGATGGAGTGAACAAAGCGATGAAAAAGAACAAAAGCCAAAGACAAAACATAAGAAAATAAGAAGATACAAGGACAACAAGCTGCCAATCAAAGAAACAAACAGAAGGACTAAGATGCCAATCAAAGAAACAAACAGAAGGACTAAGATGCCAAGCATGGCTATAAAAGTATAAAAGCAACCATCCTACTTCAAAATCCACCAACAATACACTAGTGCAGAGAAATTTTTTTAACGAAAAGCAAATCATAATTTATAATTTTTTACAAAAAAACAAGCCCAATAAACATGCCAACAAAAGATTAGGCAACATCTGTATCAGATATATTATCAAATAAAAACATACACACTTCATCTAAAAAAAATTATCATCAAATATGTCCATAGTTTTGTTCAAAAATATGGAAAGGCTCGCAACTTGATTGTCGTCAATTATGCCATAAAGATCAAGAAACACATAGCCATCATTTTCGTAGCTGCATCTATGCTAGTTTGTTTTGGGAATACATTCAAGAGGCCTTTGGTTGGAGCCTAGCTGGGTCGTGGAACAAATCCGAACTCCCTAACTACACCATCACATCCATTCAAGAGAGAAAAGAACATACTTTGGCGTAATTTAATCTAAGCATTTTTGTGGAAAATGAAGTTGGAGGGCAACAATAGAATATTTGTGATTATAAATGCAATATGTTATTATTTATTATCACCCTGATCGTATTTTATATAATTAGTCTCGATAGACCCCCCCCCCCCCCTTTATAACGGTTTTGTACATCGATAAAAAGTTTAAGTTTCCTATAAAAAATACTCATCATGCAAGCATTTTTTATAGAAACAAAAACATTATCATTGATTGGTGCAAGTGTTACAATGTCTATTAAAACAAAAAAATTGGGAGGAAAAAGCCAAAAAAAATGGCAAAACAAGGAGCAAAATAACTCTTGGTGGTGGCCTCTCAAAAAGATGGTATCTTTTCCTCGTAATCCCTTGCTAAAATGGAATCATCTACTTCTCAACCGACTACTAGTGAAATATTTGATGTATTGTGGAAAGGATCTCAGCCCAAAAAGGTCAAATTCTTTATTTGGGTGCTTAGCTATGCAGCCACTAATACCAATTACCAACGGTGTTTACCAAAGGAAATCCCACTGGATTTACCTATCTCCTAGTCCCTGTCCTTTGTGTATCAAAGAGGCCAAAACCCAAATTCACATATTCCAGCAATGCTCCTACGCTGCTGAAGATCTATACAAAGGGACTTCAACTGGAGTATTGCTTGGCCAGGGAATAAACAAGCTCTCCTAGAGTTCTCTTGCTGGCCACCCCTATAAAATGAGAAGATGTTGAGTGAGTCTTTGGTGAAAGTCCTTCTTTGGAAGATTTGGCTGGATAGAAACAACAGGACAAATCTCTCTCTTGAAAAATTTATGAATTCTACAATCTATCTATGTTTATTTTGGATTCATATTTTGAAACTCTTTTGTGATTATAGTCTCACTTTGCTTATTGCACACTGAAGGTTTTTTTTGTAATTTTTATTGATGAGAACTTTCATATTTTTCATCTTACCAACGAAAGTATTGTTTCCTTTAAAAAAAAAACAAAATAACCACGCAAGCATTTTCTAATTTACTCACGATACATGGGGAGATCTAGGATTAAAATGTTATTGGACCATGATAGTTTGTTTATAATCATATATCATGTCTAAATTACTATTTTTTGAGTGACAAGTTAATTGGACCATGCAGATCTCGAAACTGCAACCTTCCATGTCCAGATTACCATTGGAATAGGATAAAATAGAGGAAATTAAAAAAAAAAAAAAAAAAAAAAAAAACATTCTAAACGACCAATTACCAAATATAACTAAGGTTAAAGAGCTGAGCATTACTGTTGGAATAGGCTTGCGTGAAGTTGGTTTAATATGAACATCACCTTCATCGACTTCACCATCCACCACCACTTCTTCATCCTCATCTTCATCCTCCACCAAATCAGGAATGGGTTCTAGGCCTCCAGAAGTGGTATCTAAACTGACATAACCTTCTTCTGTCAAGATAGTGATAACTTTTTCTTCTAATGATAAGAGAGCCTTCCGTCGGGGAATTTTGTTTCTAATTTGCAGGATTTTTTCTAACTCATTTCCAGCAATTTCCTACAAAAGAAAAATTATTTGAGCAATCATCCAATCATATGAATAAAGGGAATTGACAAAAGAAAAGAACGTTAAAGGTAAACGAAAAATCTTCAATTTAAAATCATAATAAATCAGCATTCTCATATTCTAAGGGCTTGACTTGGAAGCTCCAATACTAGGAACAAACAGCAAAATGTGTGTGGACAAACTGTAACATTACCATACTGTGTTCTTCAAAGAAAATAACAATCATGGGAATTATCATGTTTTGGATAAGAAACAATTTCATTAATATATGAAATTACATGGTAACCCCAATGAATTAGAAAAGAGATCTCAGCTATTTAAACGAGTACTTAGCTAAAGTTATTAGTAGTAATATCATCTTCTCAAATCCATAGGTTATAATATATATCAAGAACTTTTATTTTGGAAGGAAAAGAAGATTGGCTACAATCTTATTCAGTGAGAGAGAAACGAAATACATACTTCAACATGTTTATATAGTTGAGGAGGAGGAAGCTTAATTGCATCAAGCATTTTTGGTTTCCCACGCTCTTTCACTAAAGCATCCACCTCTTTGCAAATTGCAGTCACAGCATTCTGATATCAAGAGATAATTTTGTATTTTTATTCTGGGTAACTAGATAAGCTACGTCATCATAGTAAAGCAGAACTAATGAAGAGGGTAAATAATGCAAAATATTTAAAAATTAATAACAGCTGATAGAAGATAAATATAACACGTTGTCTTACAAATTCTCACTTGCACAAGTACACGTTTACATACTAATGATCCCAGTCTAAGACATTGAGTACACAAGTACAAAAGAATGTTCAAAATCGAGCAGAAAAACATAAACCGGGATAAAATTTTCCACACAAATATTATCTTTTGTTTAAAACTTGTTTTCAATTAACAAAAGAACACTCGGTGATTTGAAATAAATACGTGGTTTAGCTTGGATGAATAACCATCCATAAGATATCAACTCAAACAAATCTGCATACAAATATTACACAAATTAATGGAGGATGTCCAGAAAACAAAATATGCTTGATTACAACTAGTTCAAGATCAAACTGCTTAGGGGGCATTATCGAAAGATAAAGGACAGGAAAAAATGACGAAACTATAAGAAATGTTGCTCCATAGTGCACTAAAAAGATTTAAAAAAAAAAAAGGAATTTCGATTAGAGACAACATAAATTACAAAAGAATTGTCATCAGAGTTATAACAAACCTGCAAAACTGAGGCCATAAGGACAATAGAATCCGGGTGAATTTTAGTTTTGATTGCATAACGCATTCCAACAAATTGAAACAAAACAAGTACGCCATGTGTGATCATAAATTCTAAACAAATATATTAACTTAAAATACATCAGTAGAAGGCCACATACTTAAATAAAGTAAACAACCTGCCCAATTTCTACAGCTTGGAGCAACGTTTCTTCTGGTAGAAAATTACAATAACCCTGCATGGACATTTAATAATATTTGTTACTCTGAGTACAATCACAACACAAAATTCCAACAAAGTCACAACACATAATATCCAATCAACCAAGATAAAGATGCCCTTGTGTTAGAAAGTGTGGGCATCCATCTCAAAACCAATTGGCAATGAGAGGAGTAGCCCACCTTCTATTATATGTGGTTGGAGGAATCCTCATCTTACCGATGTGGGATATTTGAGATCTTCAACACGCCCCCTCAAGATGGGGCCTCTTTGGGGCTCACCAATCTTGGCTCGGATCTCAATTTCATTTTATTGGACCGACTACCCGTTTGGGCTTAATGGGCTCTGATACCATGTTAGAAAGTGTAGGCATCCATCTCAAAACCAATTGGCAATGAGAGGAGTAGCCCACCTTCTATTATATGTGGTTGGAGGAATCTCCATCTTACCGATGTGGGATATTTGAGATCCAACACCTTGTTTTTTGGAATAACAAATTTCGTTAATAAGAAAGATGCACAGGAAGAACGCTTAAATGAACCTTCAAAAAGAGCAACTGTTTAGGAGTAATTTGAAAGGAAGATTTATTATTATAAAACTCCTTCATACAAAAAAATCCAAATGGGAGCACAAAACTATCAAAGATCAACTACACTGTCCAATCAACTACACCGTCTAATCAATGTTCACCCCTAGTATTTTTATCCTTGCTCCTTGTGCGTGGACTTTATTAGTTGATATAATTGAATTTACCTCGACCTACCAGCTTAAACTTTTAGATTGATTGGCGGTTTACATAATTCAACGTGGTATCAGAGCAGAAGGTCCTAAGTTCGAATCATTGCCATGTCGTTTTCCTCCCGACTTAAATTAATTCCACTCAGCGCATTTATCAAATTTCTAAGACTCACGAGTGAGGGAAGTGCTAGTTAATATAATTAAATTTACCTCAACCTACCAGCTTAAGCTTTTAGGTTGATTGCTGGTTTACATAATTCTACAGACTTGAATATTGATTTACCACAGACCACAAGACTTAACACACGAACGATTAATGTAAATAGGAGAGAAATAATAAAGCAAATATTTGAACTAAAGACCTCCTATTTTGATACTACATTAAATCGCCACTAAATTTCAACCTTAAGCTTATGTCCTGAGGTAAATTCTTTAATATATGATCAAACTAGAGAAAAACTGGTGTAGGCAGTAGGGACAGTTACAGTATTTCTATAATAGTTACCAAGTGAGTTCCTTAAACCATATAATACTAAGTGTATTCTTAACACTTAATTTATTCCAATAAAACCCTTTGAGCTTATTTTTTGGTGAAAACTCACATTTTGATCATATTGGTCCTATGGGCTACATCAATTTTGGAGTAAGAGCAACCATCTCGTCCATGTTAACTGCGACAAGAAGAAGATTGAGAAACTCTTAGACAATGCCAATCGCAAGAGGAACTTTTTGAGTTGTTCTTGTTGTCGAGACTCTCACGTCTATTTCCAAGAGGGTGCCTTCTAAAGTTGTATTTTTTCAAGAAACAAGGAAAACCATTCAATAATGGACTTTTACAACACAAGATATTTGTTTAGGAGCAGAAGCAATAATCTTGGCTATGAAACTAGACCAAGAATGCCATAAAAAAATCCAATAAGACCTTCAAATTACTACTACCCAAAAGATGAAATCAATTCAGAGAATCAACCAAATTTCTAAATCAATTCTATAGTTCTTAAAGAAATCAAGGGTGATATCGAAAAAACTCAGTCTCTGATGAAATAATGATTCAAGCTTTGGATCAATATTCGAGAGCACAAGAAATAGAGAAGATTAGAACTGCAAAAAATAGTAGGAAGGTGAAAACAAAAATCACCCCTTAAGAAAGCTAGGTTGTGGGTTCTCAAATATACCCATACTATTCGAAAGTGTGGCCATCCATCTCAAAACCAATTGATTATGAGAGGAGTAGCCCACCTTATCTTATATATATGTTGAAGAATCCTCATCTTCAACATGCCCCCTCAAGATGGCACCATGCTTGGAAAAGTCATCTTGGACTAGATTCGAATTTGTGACCTGGAATATACCTACTTTGGCTTACTCGCTTGGATCGGATCCAAACTTTTTGAAATCATCAAATGCTCGGTTGGGTGGGGTCCTTGGAATTTTTGGGGCTAATAACCTGGAGCTATGATACCATATTAGAAGTGTGGGCATCCATCTCAAAACCAATTGGCTATGAGAGGAGTAGTCCACCTTATCTTATATATACGTTGAGAATCCTCATCTTCAACACATACCTAAACCCACGTGGTTCAAATCCTTAGAAACCCCCTCCCACTTGACCAAATGCGTACCATTCCCCTCCTCCACCCCTCAGCATACAAAATCCTTAATAACAAAAAGAAAACACCTCCACAATATTTTTATGAATGATGAAGTAAGGAGAACAAAGAGTAGGGAGGAACACAAAAATCACCCCTTACGAAAGCGGACAAAATGAACTTGCCTCTATCATCAATACTGCACTATCTGTGCCAGCTAGTACTAAATCAAGTTCAGAGTCTTCCATTTCTTTAGTAGTTGGATTAACAATAAACTTGTCGCCAACAAGACCAATTCGAACTCCAGCAACTACTTTTGAGTTTGGAACTTCTGAGAGAGCACTGTACATTTGACCACGACAATTTAGAAAATAAAAAAATTACAAATAAAAACTGCGATGAAAATCTATGTCCAACATAAATATTCGTGGAGAAACTGATAAACAAGAAGATAGCAGACTCACACTGCTATTCCTGCTGCTGTAATTGCCAAACAATCAGGAGTGTGCAAACCATCATAACTCAAAACCTGTAAGAATACGTAAGAACCAAGTGTTCTAGTTCATGGAGAAAAGCCCAATAGGATACACTAATGATTTTATAACTACAAAGCTATTGAAACTAGTAGTTACTTATAACCTATTATGCACATTCTTATTTGAAAATTCCTTTAAGCCACAAATAGTTAATTATTATACACAACCTTATTTCTAGATCGACTCGACCATGTAACCCTTGGTTACTAGATTATACATCATGTAACTGGAGCCATACACTTATCAGCAAACCTGATTTCTGATTTCGTGACTTAATCCCTTTCTTCAGTGAGGGACATTTTCATTACATAAACGTACTACAAAGGGAAGCCAAGGAAGATGCAAAATAGTTCTCTAACGGACATGTTATCAATTAGAAAAAGTACTAGATATTACAATAAATAACTCATTGAAAATTATCTCCCATAACAGAAATGGTTAAATAGCCATAAAGATTTCACTTCGAGGATTACTAACTTGTTTCTCCCAAAGTAAACGAAGTGTTTAACATGATCCAAATTGAAAACCGGATGCTTAGAGACAGAGTGGAAATTAATAATTTTATCACTAGACAAGAAAATAATGAGATGTCAATAGGTATTTATCATAAAATATAATATTAATGGTAATGTTGAGAGAAACACAACCAAACTAAATATGAAACTAAATGTTGCGTGAGAGAGACGTACACAAGCACAGAGAGAAGAGTAAACTTATTTTATTCCTGATCATTGAAAAATGACAGAAGGATGGAGGCATTATTTATAAATTACAAGAGAAGACTAAAACTAGGGTTAGTTATCTAACTTTCCTAATAATAAGAGAATTTCCATAAATTTAGTTGTTAGAGGTTTTAATTAATTAACAATAGTTTTTGGATGATGTAGTCAGATCAAGTAATTGCCTCTTAAGATTTTTTTTTTTTTTTTTTGAGTTCAACAACATTTAGGACAGGAAAATTCAAACCCGTGACCTCTTGAGTCATACACTTGTTGGTAGTTGCCACATAAAATTAGAGCCCAAGCTAGCTCAAACAATCATGAATATGTATATAAAAGTTTTCAATTGTTCTAATAAGCCAACTAGTTGCTCCCTTACATGGCTTGACAATGAGTGGAAAACTTTAGTTGAATGTGATTGTACCATCGAGAAGGCTATAATCTTTAGCCTCATCTTTAAACAAATAAAAATTGACTGCATCATCAAGCTTAAACTCATACCCAAGATAATATCTGGGTTTCATGGTAAAAACCTTTGAGCATAGTTGGACGCAAGGGCCTATCAATCAATCTACAAATGAGAACCTGAGAGCGAAAAGGACAAAGAATAAATAATAGCGTTTGTTTCATATGAAACAGAAAAAATGATCAGTTGAAATATGCAGTGGAAAACACAAAGAAAGACAAAAAATTTATAGGAGTCGCCCTCATAACTACAAATGCCTAAAGAGAGTCCAAAAGGAAGGCTCCAATAACTTTTGTTATAGGAAACAAAATCTCTAATTGGTATATGAAATGAATACAAAATCTCTAATTGGTATATGAAATGAATACAAAATTTACTAAGAGTAGATGCATTATAATTTTTGAAAGGATGAACAGTGTGTGTCCATGATAGAGCAAGAAAAAGTGATTGATTAATAAGACTTTCCAAAGGTTGTTAGCGATCCATGAAGATGTTTTCATTCCAGTCTTCCATAAAAAGCTCAAGAAGCTAAGTCACTAAAATCCCAAAATCATTGCAAAATTGGAATGTTTTAAAGCCTATGTAGCACACACGACGATTCGCCATTATCTAAAAAATTAGAACAAGGATACATTGAAGATACATTATTTTTTGTATATATAATTGTTTCTTTTTCTTTCTTTTTTTTTTTGTAAATATGTAAATTTAGCATAAAATACTAAATGTACTCAATTAAAAAGCATATAATATCAAGTTAATGACAACGAATGTCGGTTAGGCATGTCGAGTAGAGGTGGCAAAAAACGAGTATTTTAGAAGATGAAGAGGGATTTTTTCATGAGGAAGAGGGAAAGGTGGTTGGTTTTTTGTGATAATTGAGCGTGATGACTTTTTCCTTTTTCTTTTACCTTTTCCTTTACCTTTTTATTGTTTGGTTGACTATAACATAATTATTTTGAGTTTGAGCCTTTAACATTTGGGCTCAAAGACCACACATGTTTACAAGGTGTCCGAGGTGTGTCCGCGATTATTAAAAGAAATAAAAATTGACACGTAAAATCTCATGACGAACATGTGTTCGAGAAGTATTCGGAAGAATGCGTGTCTAATACGTGTCCAACACTGATTCTTTCCCCATTTTGAAGTGTATGTGCTATATTGTTTATAGCTACTTTGTAATTTTGTTTTTTCCTTTATTTCTCTCTCCCTTTGGGAGTTTGTGTATTCTGAGCATTATTGTCTTGCCATTCCTTTAATGAAAAAAAAATTCTCGTTCAAATAAGTACAATTCCCTCTCTTTTTTACTTTCTTTTTTTTTTTGAGTTTGAGAATTTAAGCAACCCTGCTCAAACAAGTAACGAACTAGGGGTTGGTTTTTGAAGTTTCATTTGGGTGTTTATCCTGCATGGAATACTTAGTATTTTGGACATTATCGAGTAACCTTTCGCCAATCAAGAAAAAATTCTTTCTTTAAAAAAATGAATATATATGTGCCCAAAATATGTGTTTCTTGTATTTTTCAACTTTTTGTGATGAGAGTAGTTTAGCCCAACATTACATTTCCAAACTCGTGACAAGAAAATCTAAATGAGAGTAGTATGTTCTTATAAAAAATAATGCTTCTCTTAGAAAGAACGACAGACAAACAGCAAATAGAATACCTCATGATCTCTAGCTCTTCCCTCTCGTTTGAAGAACCCTCCACTGAGCCAATAGTATAAATACAGTTATGTAACAAACTGGGGAAAAATAACTATAGAAAACAAGTAGAAGGAAGTGCAAGGCAGACCTAGTCCGACCTGCCGCAGAAAAACGTTCTTGATAATTAACAAAAAGAGGAAAGAAATCTGAAGGCTCGCTCGGTGTATCAGCCAAACAAACAGATGTGTAAACAATCTGAAGATATAGAAGTCAAACGTGTTAGATTCTTCTAAACTCATGATCAACTAGTTCGTAAGAAAATAAATAAATAACTAGGATGCCATATACGAACATCCATGACTCAATGAGGGGAAAAACTGGCAAATAAAGTAAGAAATAATAAAATATCAAAAGACTCCAGATCAAAACAAATCTGTCCAAAGCTAAGAACAAAATTTTACACCAGAACCACCAGAGGAACAAGGGCAAGAGCCACTAAGGCAGATCTAAGTCGACTGAAAAAAAAAAAATTAGACTCAATGGTGTAAATTGAAGAGACTCAATGCATGGTAATTAATAATTGTTGAAACTAAAGTATCGGTGTTGGCTTAGCTATGCCACATCATTCATTTAGATCCAGAATTACTGCTCTTCCCCAGTGTAAATTGTTATCAACGTTTATCACTCCTTGTTATTCTTCACCATCTCTCTTTATTTATACTATAGAGTTCTTCACTTTACGAATAACTATTGTAGTCTTTGAGACATCAATGAGTCAATAATAGAGTAAACGAAAAACCTATCAACACAAAAAATAGAATCATTGAGATATTGAAAGAAGGTAGATATACTGCCATTGGAACAAACAAAATTTGTGGATGCCAGTCTTGTCATTTGTAAGAATAGATAGTTGCCAAACACTATTCAATATTCTGTTAGCAAGCAACGAATCATAGAGAGTAAAATTTATCTTACGGTTTCTCCATCAGTTACTGTAACAGCACTACTAGCTTGTCTCCCCATATGGCCAGTCTCAACCAAAATCTGAAAGACACAATTCCTAAAATAAATGCTCCAGTAAAGACGCACATCAATGTTATATGTAATCATATTTTAAAACAATTTCATTGAAATTATGAAATAATTACAAGACGAAGGAAAATGCTTGTCTTTGCACCAAAAATACATTGTTGTAATTATTAATTCAAGAAAATTGTAAAAAGATCTAGCATAGTTATTTTAGCCCGTCTATTTATCTCATTTCAGATTGCTCATAAGAATGCATGTGAAAAGGAAAGCCATAATATATGTTTTAGCCCATTGAAAGGATGGCCAAATAAAACAAAATGTAAAGTGGTTCTTCTAGGGTAGAATACCATTTTGGTCCCTGAACTTTCACCTCTATTCTATTTTGGTTCCTGATCTTTCAAAAGTTCAATTTTAGACCCTAAACTTTGAGTTTTGTTATATTTTAATCCCTGAACTATCAAAAGTCCAATTTTAATTCTCGAACTTTGAGGTTTTCTCCTTTTCAATCACTAAACTTTCAAAAAAAACTTAAAATTTGTCGTTATTATTATTTTATATTTTTTTTCACTGAGAAAATTATCATCTTCCTCTATATATTTTTAAAATGTCTTCACATTCTATCTTTGATTGTATTAAAATTATTACCATTATTGAACTAATTTCGATTAATATTGACTTCAAATTTATGATAGGGACCTATTTTACTCGAACTTTATGGGCTAAAATTTAACTTTTGAAAGTTCAAGGACCAAAATGGAACAAAAATGAAAATTTAGGGATTAGAATGGTATTTTACCCTTTTTTTTATATCCTGACTGTTCGGGTCATCTTGTGTGCACCTCGACTATAGTCATAGAACATATAGTCTTGTGAATGTTAAGGAAATCCGTACGAAAATCAATTCTTACATAAGTAGTCATCCTGAATTGAACTTATTACATCTTAGTTACTTAAAACCTTTTATGACTATTAAATCACTCCATGATGATGATCGGCTTCTCTCCATTAACAGATATTAAACAAACAAACCAAATTACAAAGAGCTCAAAGTAAACTAGAGAACAATCCTCCAGCCTCCTCGAATTTCTAAGTGTGCTCTAACATCCGACGATTCTTCCTTCACTCAGTAGTTCTACCTTTTCTTAAAGCTTCTCTAGCTTAGCTCCATTGAACCCATTTGACAGAATTTTATATAATTCAGCTACAACTCTCAGTCACTCAATTGCATTTACTTGAACTATGCTTCTAAGTCTCACATAACCACCTGGGTTACAGAATGCTTCGTTCAACAACCAAACATTTTTATTTCGCAACACCGTAAACGACAATGTAGAATGCTAGCTTATATAATTAAATTAATTTCAACTCATCAACTTAACATTTTTGCTGATAGGTGGCTTAAACCCTGGTTTCAAGTCTAAACCCTAAACCCAGATTTAACATAATTCAACATGGTCCTCCCTCCAAGTATTGCGAAGTCTTTTTCCTTCCAAATTAAAATTAAATTCCACCTGTGAAAATATTGGTTAATATAGTTAAATTTACTCATACTCGTCCACTTAAGCTTTCGGTTTATCCCCAGTTTAACATAATTCACCCTAGAATGTTTTTCCAACAACACATATCAACTCGCCAAACAAAACTCAACACCAACATAAACACCATTAAGAAAAGTAGAATTTCCGAGACTTACATGTCTATCCCCAACGGGAATTTTAACAGAGAAAGGCCGCAAAGACGCAGGCACACCATCCTTCGCCGCAGCGGAGTCCGTAAGAGCCCTAGTAACAAATTTCTTGCCATTTTTCTTGCTGCGAAGAAGTGACAGAGAAGATGAATTTGATTTCCTGGAACCATGGAAGCGAGGGCAATAGGAAGATAGAGAAATTGGGCATGACCCAGACTGTGAAAACTGAGATGGATGGGAAAAACAGGGTCGGAAATGGAGGCCGCAAGGGTTTGCTAACATTGTTAATCTTTGAGTGCAGCTTCCCAGAGCTCGATGATGAAGAAGACAGAGATGAAGAGAAAGTGCTTGATTTTATCCACTCCCTCTGATAAACGGCGAGCCAAGTCGCCTTCTTGATTTTTCTTTTTTTTATATATATTTACACATTTGGAGGGAATATCTTGTACTTCAAAATGGAGAAAATAAATAATTAGGCCTACAAATCAAAATTAATTCAAATGATGATTGGAAATTATTATTTTTTAAATACAATTTAAAATAATTATTCAAAACTATTTCAATCTCAACTAAATCAGTTTTAATTAATTTAAAAGGATTGAAATTGTGAATTTCGCTTAAATGCTATCGATGTATTGTATCTCTTTTAATATTTATAAATAAAATTATGTTCATGTGTTGATAAAATTGAAAGATCTTTTAATTATAGGATATGTGAAATACTACTTTCATAATGAATTGAATTAGATGTTATTTGAATAAAACAAATAAATAATTTAAAGGCAACTTTTTTAAATTGTTAATAAGAATAATAATATATTAATTTGTCGTATAATATCATTGAACTTGATTATATTTAGACAAATCTAATAAAAAACTAAAACAATTTGTGATGCAGTAGGAATGAATGTTGAATCAAACCGTATAATAGCGACATTTCAATAAAAGATTAACACAAATTTATAAATACTATTAAAAGTTATAAATTGATTGTTATAGGATACAACAAAAGATCTGATAGTTAAAATAGCAAAACTTTGATGATATCTTATATAATAAAAATAGTGTTATTGTTTTGAATCAAATCCGATAGTTTTGTTTAGTTTTTTTTTTCTGTGGAATAAAGGCAAAACAAAAAAGATGGGTTTTTTTTAGTTTTCTAAGTATGCATATTACAACAAAATTACAAACTAGTGAATTGAGCATAGCTTTAACTACATATATCAAAACAATACAAAATCAAATTTTATTGTTAAAAAACATGCAACAAAACATGAACACAAATCTATCAATTTCTACTATAGAGTGTGAGTTTTTGAATTATTCAACAAACTGCAAATCACTGCCTGGCTTAACATAAAATTGCAATTGCAGGTTTTTTTAATCTGTAATGAATCTAAACTCAAATAGGGAGCCTTTATTCAAACAGAGGGATCAAAAGAGCTCTCAATACGATAGAGTTATTGATGATGAAACTTGATGTCTTTGTGAGTTGCATCCAGATTCAGTGTATCACCTCTTCTGGAATTCTTTCAATCATTTTAACTTGATTGATACCATCTATTTCACTTGATCGAAATCTATCAATTTACCTGAATTGAAACCTGTATGATAAAAATCTTATATTTCAAATTTTATTTTTGACGTCATTTTTTTTTTCCTTTTTTGTGTGTTATTCAAGAAAAATCCACTATAAACTTGATAAATCTGATGATTAAAATAAACATTTTGAAAGCTTCAAGATCAGGGATGAATTAAACTAAAAAAAAAAACATATTTTTCTACCCAAAGCACTTTGAGAAATGAGAGCTTCAAGAATAAGTTCAAAACGGTCAAATTCAACAACTCTTATCTTGAGACAGTTTGGTTGGCGAAGGATTTTCTCATACCAAGAAACCAAATGAACTTCTTCATAAACATGGAGTACAATTAATCTTCCTAGATACCATTTGACATTTCTGATCAAAATCAAATTGTAAGATGACACTAAACAAACTTAGGTACCGTAAACGTTTTAAAATATACATCCAAACATCTCTTAAGCTTCAATAAAACCGGCCTACGTTGATCCAGATTCCAGTACCAATAATCAGAGACACACCTCACAAGAGTTAGGAGAACTAATTTACACAACTAACTAACTCATTATCAACATTAATAACCAAAATTACACTGTTTTTGTTTTCTCACTTTTTTTTTTTTTGAATTCAAGTTAATAGAGTGGCAGTAAGAGCGAGAGTCAGATTGTTCTAATGGGAAGACCCAAAAGCTTGCATCAGCCTTAGTAGCAAAGAGGTAAAGTAGATAGCAAGAAGGCCTCCTCCTAGGACTGCATCAAGCCTCATTTCTCTCCTTGGCAAAACCACAAGTGCCCAAAGCAATCCTCCAACCAACAACCCCAATGTCTCCATGACATAAGGGTCTCGAGGGATGTTGACCGGCTGAGGATACTTCTTCCAAACTGGGGAAAAATAACTATAGAAAACAAGTAGAAGGAAGTGCAAGGCAGACCTAGTCCGACCTGCCGCAGAAAAACGTTCTTGATAATTAACAAAAAGAGGAAAGAAATCTGAAGGCTCGCTCGGTGTATCAGCCAAACAAACAGATGTGTAAACAATCTGAAGATATAGAAGTCAAACGTGTTAGATTCTTCTAAACTCATGATCAACTAGTTCGTAAGAAAATAAATAAATAACTAGGATGCCATATACGAACATCCATGACTCAATGAGGGGAAAAACTGGCAAATAAAGTAAGAAATAATAAAATATCAAAAGACTCCAGATCAAAACAAATCTGTCCAAAGCTAAGAACAAAATTTTACACCAGAACCACCAGAGGAACAAGGGCAAGAGCCACTAAGGCAGATCTAAGTCGACTGAAAAAAAAAAAATTAGACTCAATGGTGTAAATTGAAGAGACTCAATGCATGGTAATTAATAATTGTTGAAACTAAAGTATCGGTGTTGGCTTAGCTATGCCACATCATTCATTTAGATCCAGAATTACTGCTCTTCCCCAGTGTAAATTGTTATCAACGTTTATCACTCCTTGTTATTCTTCACCATCTCTCTTTATTTATACTATAGAGTTCTTCACTTTACGAATAACTATTGTAGTCTTTGAGACATCAATGAGTCAATAATAGAGTAAACGAAAAACCTATCAACACAAAAAATAGAATCATTGAGATATTGAAAGAAGGTAGATATACTGCCATTGGAACAAACAAAATTTGTGGATGCCAGTCTTGTCATTTGTAAGAATAGATAGTTGCCAAACACTATTCAATATTCTGTTAGCAAGCAACGAATCATAGAGAGTAAAATTTATCTTACGGTTTCTCCATCAGTTACTGTAACAGCACTACTAGCTTGTCTCCCCATATGGCCAGTCTCAACCAAAATCTGAAAGACACAATTCCTAAAATAAATGCTCCAGTAAAGACGCACATCAATGTTATATGTAATCATATTTTAAAACAATTTCATTGAAATTATGAAATAATTACAAGACGAAGGAAAATGCTTGTCTTTGCACCAAAAATACATTGTTGTAATTATTAATTCAAGAAAATTGTAAAAAGATCTAGCATAGTTATTTTAGCCCGTCTATTTATCTCATTTCAGATTGCTCATAAGAATGCATGTGAAAAGGAAAGCCATAATATATGTTTTAGCCCATTGAAAGGATGGCCAAATAAAACAAAATGTAAAGTGGTTCTTCTAGGGTAGAATACCATTTTGGTCCCTGAACTTTCACCTCTATTCTATTTTGGTTCCTGATCTTTCAAAAGTTCAATTTTAGACCCTAAACTTTGAGTTTTGTTATATTTTAATCCCTGAACTATCAAAAGTCCAATTTTAATTCTCGAACTTTGAGGTTTTCTCCTTTTCAATCACTAAACTTTCAAAAAAAACTTAAAATTTGTCGTTATTATTATTTTATATTTTTTTTCACTGAGAAAATTATCATCTTCCTCTATATATTTTTAAAATGTCTTCACATTCTATCTTTGATTGTATTAAAATTATTACCATTATTGAACTAATTTCGATTAATATTGACTTCAAATTTATGATAGGGACCTATTTTACTCGAACTTTATGGGCTAAAATTTAACTTTTGAAAGTTCAAGGACCAAAATGGAACAAAAATGAAAATTTAGGGATTAGAATGGTATTTTACCCTTTTTTTTATATCCTGACTGTTCGGGTCATCTTGTGTGCACCTCGACTATAGTCATAGAACATATAGTCTTGTGAATGTTAAGGAAATCCGTACGAAAATCAATTCTTACATAAGTAGTCATCCTGAATTGAACTTATTACATCTTAGTTACTTAAAACCTTTTATGACTATTAAATCACTCCATGATGATGATCGGCTTCTCTCCATTAACAGATATTAAACAAACAAACCAAATTACAAAGAGCTCAAAGTAAACTAGAGAACAATCCTCCAGCCTCCTCGAATTTCTAAGTGTGCTCTAACATCCGACGATTCTTCCTTCACTCAGTAGTTCTACCTTTTCTTAAAGCTTCTCTAGCTTAGCTCCATTGAACCCATTTGACAGAATTTTATATAATTCAGCTACAACTCTCAGTCACTCAATTGCATTTACTTGAACTATGCTTCTAAGTCTCACATAACCACCTGGGTTACAGAATGCTTCGTTCAACAACCAAACATTTTTATTTCGCAACACCGTAAACGACAATGTAGAATGCTAGCTTATATAATTAAATTAATTTCAACTCATCAACTTAACATTTTTGCTGATAGGTGGCTTAAACCCTGGTTTCAAGTCTAAACCCTAAACCCAGATTTAACATAATTCAACATGGTCCTCCCTCCAAGTATTGCGAAGTCTTTTTCCTTCCAAATTAAAATTAAATTCCACCTGTGAAAATATTGGTTAATATAGTTAAATTTACTCATACTCGTCCACTTAAGCTTTCGGTTTATCCCCAGTTTAACATAATTCACCCTAGAATGTTTTTCCAACAACACATATCAACTCGCCAAACAAAACTCAACACCAACATAAACACCATTAAGAAAAGTAGAATTTCCGAGACTTACATGTCTATCCCCAACGGGAATTTTAACAGAGAAAGGCCGCAAAGACGCAGGCACACCATCCTTCGCCGCAGCGGAGTCCGTAAGAGCCCTAGTAACAAATTTCTTGCCATTTTTCTTGCTGCGAAGAAGTGACAGAGAAGATGAATTTGATTTCCTGGAACCATGGAAGCGAGGGCAATAGGAAGATAGAGAAATTGGGCATGACCCAGACTGTGAAAACTGAGATGGATGGGAAAAACAGGGTCGGAAATGGAGGCCGCAAGGGTTTGCTAACATTGTTAATCTTTGAGTGCAGCTTCCCAGAGCTCGATGATGAAGAAGACAGAGATGAAGAGAAAGTGCTTGATTTTATCCACTCCCTCTGATAAACGGCGAGCCAAGTCGCCTTCTTGATTTT
Organism: Cyclanthera cordifolia; assembly: GCA_037832605.1. Lineage (NCBI taxonomy): Eukaryota > Viridiplantae > Streptophyta > Magnoliopsida > Cucurbitales > Cucurbitaceae > Cyclanthera > Cyclanthera cordifolia. Next base: position 10,259,244 of record JBBMEG010000018.1, read on the forward strand.
TCTTTTTTTTATATATATTTACACATTTGGAGGGAATATCTTGTACTTCAAAATGGAGAAAATAAATAATTAGGCCTACAAATCAAAATTAATTCAAATGATGATTGGAAATTATTATTTTTTAAATACAATTTAAAATAATTATTCAAAACTATTTCAATCTCAACTAAATCAGTTTTAATTAATTTAAAAGGATTGAAATTGTGAATTTCGCTTAAATGCTATCGATGTATTGTATCTCTTTTAATATTTATAAATAAAATTATGTTCATGTGTTGATAAAATTGAAAGATCTTTTAATTATAGGATATGTGAAATACTACTTTCATAATGAATTGAATTAGATGTTATTTGAATAAAACAAATAAATAATTTAAAGGCAACTTTTTTAAATTGTTAATAAGAATAATAATATATTAATTTGTCGTATAATATCATTGAACTTGATTATATTTAGACAAATCTAATAAAAAACTAAAACAATTTGTGATGCAGTAGGAATGAATGTTGAATCAAACCGTATAATAGCGACATTTCAATAAAAGATTAACACAAATTTATAAATACTATTAAAAGTTATAAATTGATTGTTATAGGATACAACAAAAGATCTGATAGTTAAAATAGCAAAACTTTGATGATATCTTATATAATAAAAATAGTGTTATTGTTTTGAATCAAATCCGATAGTTTTGTTTAGTTTTTTTTTTCTGTGGAATAAAGGCAAAACAAAAAAGATGGGTTTTTTTTAGTTTTCTAAGTATGCATATTACAACAAAATTACAAACTAGTGAATTGAGCATAGCTTTAACTACATATATCAAAACAATACAAAATCAAATTTTATTGTTAAAAAACATGCAACAAAACATGAACACAAATCTATCAATTTCTACTATAGAGTGTGAGTTTTTGAATTATTCAACAAACTGCAAATCACTGCCTGGCTTAACATAAAATTGCAATTGCAGGTTTTTTTAATCTGTAATGAATCTAAACTCAAATAGGGAGCCTTTATTCAAACAGAGGGATCAAAAGAGCTCTCAATACGATAGAGTTATTGATGATGAAACTTGATGTCTTTGTGAGTTGCATCCAGATTCAGTGTATCACCTCTTCTGGAATTCTTTCAATCATTTTAACTTGATTGATACCATCTATTTCACTTGATCGAAATCTATCAATTTACCTGAATTGAAACCTGTATGATAAAAATCTTATATTTCAAATTTTATTTTTGACGTCATTTTTTTTTTCCTTTTTTGTGTGTTATTCAAGAAAAATCCACTATAAACTTGATAAATCTGATGATTAAAATAAACATTTTGAAAGCTTCAAGATCAGGGATGAATTAAACTAAAAAAAAAAACATATTTTTCTACCCAAAGCACTTTGAGAAATGAGAGCTTCAAGAATAAGTTCAAAACGGTCAAATTCAACAACTCTTATCTTGAGACAGTTTGGTTGGCGAAGGATTTTCTCATACCAAGAAACCAAATGAACTTCTTCATAAACATGGAGTACAATTAATCTTCCTAGATACCATTTGACATTTCTGATCAAAATCAAATTGTAAGATGACACTAAACAAACTTAGGTACCGTAAACGTTTTAAAATATACATCCAAACATCTCTTAAGCTTCAATAAAACCGGCCTACGTTGATCCAGATTCCAGTACCAATAATCAGAGACACACCTCACAAGAGTTAGGAGAACTAATTTACACAACTAACTAACTCATTATCAACATTAATAACCAAAATTACACTGTTTTTGTTTTCTCACTTTTTTTTTTTTTGAATTCAAGTTAATAGAGTGGCAGTAAGAGCGAGAGTCAGATTGTTCTAATGGGAAGACCCAAAAGCTTGCATCAGCCTTAGTAGCAAAGAGGTAAAGTAGATAGCAAGAAGGCCTCCTCCTAGGACTGCATCAAGCCTCATTTCTCTCCTTGGCAAAACCACAAGTGCCCAAAGCAATCCTCCAACCAACAACCCCAATGTCTCCATGACATAAGGGTCTCGAGGGATGTTGACCGGCTGAGGATACTTCTTCCACGAAGCGAAAACGAGAGACATCCCGAGGCCGAACAGAGTGTTTAAGATGGGGCCAGCATAGCAGCCAGAGATGGCGATTTGAGCCCCTCGCTGCCCACCATTCAAGGCCATGGTCAAATTGGTAACCAAATCCCCTAGAGAGTTTCCCCAAGCCAGGAAGGTGAGTCCTAGGATTGAAGGGCTTATGCCCATTATGTAGCCAAGTGAAACCAATAGGCCTACCAGTTCCTGAGCTACAATATAACTCCATGTTAAACTCATGGTGAAGCCAGCTGCAAGCCAAGGGAAAAGCCACTTCTTTGGTGGGCTTGCATTCTCGGTTATTGCAAATGCAACAATTCCAAAGCCGACTCCGAGCAGCAAAGCAATGATGAAGATGATCAGGTTCGACTGAAACGTATTGCTCTGATGGTGAAATGCCCATAGAAGGGATAAGAGAAGAGGAGCTAATGTCACTGAAACAACTGCATATGATCTAGACCAGTTTTCTTCAGCAATGGTTGGAATTGTCAATCGTCTAGGCAGGTAAAGAGGAATCTCAAAAAAGCGAAGGAAAACAATGCAAGAAGGTGATAATCTTGGACAAAAACAGAGATCATATACATCGATTCTAATAACATCTCCGTCGTCTTCGCCATCTTCATCATCCCTTGATTCATTTAGACCCTCAAACTCATCCTTTGGTGGCTCTCTCAAAAGGGTTTGGCAAATATCACTTCTAAAACTCAACCATTGTGCATGTGAGATACAAACAACCAAAACATAAACAATATACATGGAAGAAAAGCCAATAGAACTCCACAGATTGATATGACCATGAAGCAATATCAAGAAAACAGACAAAAGAACCAAGAGTAGGAACAAAACATCTCTAATGAAGGCAGGCCCATTCACCTTAATTCGTCGCTGACGCAGCAAAATGCTTATGATTCCAACGACAATGCACGTAACAAAAGAGGCCCCGCCGAGAACAATATTCAAGCCAATATCACTAGTTCCGTCTCCCATGAAAGCAACAAGGCTAGCAAAAACATCAGGTGCCCCGTTGCCAAGGGAAAGCAGAGTAACACCAGCAATAGTTGGAGACAGATTGAACAATTTCGACAAACTCTCAAGAGAAGAGCAAAAGTATTCAGAAGCAGTATTACCCAAAAGATAGAACAACACAAGAAGCCACAGAAACAACACAGTGTAGCCCACCAAAATACTTAGATTTCCACACTGACAATAGAAAAAGTAAAGATAATCTAAATATCCTTGGGTGTTACAAGGGTTCATAGATTTAAGAACAGAACACTTAGCTTCAAAGTCAGTTAACCCAAGAAAACTCTGACAATCTTGCTGAGCTGTACCATGAATTTTCATCAAGCTCTTATCAAGAACAAGAAAACGGGATTCTGGGGAGTGAAATCCAATCACCAAAAAAGCACAAACCACCGAGAGAAACGAAATATTCAAGAAAAGAACAATTCCCCTTTGTTTTGAGAGAGAAACTAAGAAACCCATTAAAGAAAACGAAACAACAAGCTCTATCTCCCTCGGTTTCTCTCTATAACCGTCTCAAAAACTGAGTAATATGAGCAAAAAATTCGAGTCAGCTTCTTTCGTAAAACTACATAACATCCACCAGCATTTGAAAACCATATGGAAATTGATTAATTAGCAGATACATAAACAACATAATTTCTACGCCAAAATCAAAGAGAGGCGAATAAAATCTAGAATTAAAAACAGATTAACTCACTCCATTTCAACCCAAAGATGTGGATGGATTTTGTCGTGTAATCCGGAATGAAATCGTGATGGAATTGAGTAGATGAGCCTGTTTCAATCCATAATCGAGACAGTTTGCGGTGTTGATCTCTGTATTGACATGCGATCGAAATGAAAAGAAAAGGGTTAGGTATCAAACAAAAGTAAGCGAATAAAATTGAAAACGAAGAACAACCCCACCTGTCAGACTTTCGAGAAGAAAAGCGCAGCGAAAAACGACGAACCGGATCCTCATCGCTTGATTGGGGTTCAGGACTACGCGTTGCAGATGCCCAAAACGTGTATTTAAGAATGGTTAATTCCAAAGAAAGATGGAAGAAATATTAAAGAATTTCTCAAGAAAGTCACCAAATTGTGTGTGTTGTTCTTGTAAGTTAACAAATATTTTTAAGTCAAACAAAAACAATAAATCAGCTGCGTCGGTGTTGGTCTCATCAATCTCTTTTTCTTTTTTTCTTTTTTTTTTTTAATTTAGTACAATTTTGAGAAGGGAGACATTGCATTCAATTAAAAATATCAAAATTAATTTTAGTTAATTAATTTTTTAACTAATTAATTTATAAATACACATTTAAAAAATACATTACTTTACCAATTTTTTATTTTATAAATTTGTAAGAGAGAGTAAATTACTAATTTTGTGGTTATAAGCTTTGCGAGAGAGAAAAGAAACACTCGTGTCTTAAGTCAATTTTACACGCATATAAAAATTTCTTAAAATTAACTTATATATTAATTGCTATCTTTTTCAACTTCACGTAGGATTATTTAAATTAAAAATTTAAGATTAATAAAAAAAAAACTTTGTAATTTTCTCCCGAAAAAAACCAAATCCACATTACACGTGGCAAGTGAAGAAAGCCAAATAAATCGGAAATGGATAAGCAAAGCATCGATGACCACCATCGCCACCAACAATCCCAACCCAAATCGGTAAAGCACAGCCATGAATCTCACCGTCGGCACATTTCTCCCGTATCACCGCCACTCCATAATCTCTCCCACACCCGCTCTCAAATTCAAGCCTAGAGCTTCTTCCTCATTCCCCCCACCGCCGCCAACCACCACCGGCGTCGTCGTCATCGGCGCCGGCCTAGCCGGCCTCGCCGCCGCCACCCATCTCAATTCCCAAAACATCCCATTCATCCTCCTCGAAGCCTCCGACGCCGTCGGCGGCCGCGTCCGCACCGACCTTGTCGACGGCTTCCTCCTCGACCGCGGCTTCCAAATCTTCATCACCGCTTACCCAGAAGCCCGATCCCTCCTCGATTACAAAGCCCTCAACTTACAAAAATTCTACTCCGGCGCCAAAATCTACCACAACCGCCAATTCCACACCGTCGCCGACCCTCTCCGCCACTTCGCCGATTCCCTCGCCTCTTTAACTAACCCAATTGGCTCTGTTTTCGACAAGCTCCTCATCGCCCTCACCAGAGCCAGAGTCCTCGCCCGCTCCGATCACGAAATCTTCACTGCAATTGAAGCTCCCACCATGGATTTCTTGACCGAAATTGGATTCTCCGATTCTATCATCTCCCGTTTCTTCCGGCCCTTTTTTGGTGGGATTTTTTTCGATTGGGATCTCGAAACTTCCTCTCGATTGTTCAATTTCATTTTCAAATGTCTCGCTCTCGGAGAGAATACTCTCCCGGCGAACGGAATCGGCGCAATTCCTCACCAATTAGCCGCGAATCTCCCGCCAGAGTCGATTCTGTTGAATTCCAGAGTGGCCTCTGTCGATTTGGACGTGAAATCGAAATCGCGGATTGTGAAGCTGCAGAATGGAGGGGTTATAAGGAGCGAAATGGGAGTGATTGTGGCGGCGGAGGAGGCGGAGGCGGAGAGGCTGTTGGCCGGGAGACGGCGGTTCGAGAATCGGAAACCGCCGCGGAGTACGACGTGTTTGTATTTCACGGCAGACCGGGAGAGGGTTCCGGTGAGGGAAGCGGCGCTGTTTCTGAATGGGTCAGGGAAGGGGATTGTGAATAATATGTTCTTTCCGACGAATGTGGCACCGTCGTACGGCCCGCCGGAGAAGGCGCTGGTGTCGGTGTCGTTGATCGGGAAGTTTGATGGCGTCAGCGATGAGGATCTGACGGCTCGGGTTGTTCGGGAGATGGCGGATTGGTTTGGGGAATCGACGGTTGTGGGGTGGAAGCATTTGCGGACGTATAGGATTGGGTTTGCGCAGCCGGATCAATCTCCCCCGTCGGATTTGATGAAGGATCCGACGGTGGAGAGGGGGCTGTACGTTTGTGGGGATTATTTGACTTCGGCCACCTTTGATGGCGCTTTGGTCTCCGGCCGGAAGGCGGTTGAAGCCTTGGTGAGAGATAGAGCCGCCGCTTTGGTATAAGTTACTTTTTTTTTTTTTTTTTTTTAATTTAATTTTTTTATAACTAAATTATTTTATTTCTATTCATTATTTTCGTTGATGTCAATTATAGTAGATCGAAGTGTTAGAATCCAAAATATACTTGAATTTATGGGATTTTTTTTTTAGAACAAATTTATGGGATTTTTAAAGAATAACATAAAAGGGTAGAAAAAGAATTGTATTAATATCAAAAAAAAAACACACACACACATATATATATTAGCAAACACTTAATATAAATTAATAGTTTCGATCAAACTCACTTCAATCAAATGAAATTAATAGACTACAATTAATAGAAATTGATGAATTTGATCAAGTAATACTAGTAGTAACATTGGAAGTGTTGAAATTAATGAAAACAAGTTTAAATATTTGTTATGCATGAATTATTTTTCAAAAAAAAATAGAATTTCTATCTACAAGAAATTTCTTCAAGTTTATGTTAAATAAAAAAACCAAAATTCGGTTATCATTTCGTTTTTTGCTAATGATTTTTGAAATTTTAATCTACAATTACTATTTGCATAAAATAATTTATAATTTAATGCAAACAAGACGTCTTGAAATTTTATGCAAACTTGAATAATATTTAATGCAAACTTGATTTTTAATGCAAAATTTTATGCAAACTTAATTCAAAAATCAAGTTTGCATAAAATTTCAA